>JBAMNC010001046.1:0-402195 GCA_037902135.1 Cetoscarus ocellatus
CAGGTAGTATTTCTCAGACCTGACATGTTTTGGGTCTCAGTACTTCCAGAAGATGGTGCTGTTGACCTCCTCAGAAATCAGTTTGCATTTTATTTCTTCATTTGTATCTACTGTCCTACAGGTCGCATATTCTCAACAATACAAAGATGACCATGAGGTTATAGAAATAGACCATGTGAAACAAAGCCATATGGGGATTTTCTGAAAGAACAAAATATTTTTCTGTCCTCTCTTTGACTTTCCCAGCATGCAATGGAGAAGGCTGATAAAAATCACAAACTGGAGGTAGGGGTTGAGATGTTCAGGGTGCAGGAGATGCTTGCTAGACTTCAGACCAGGCTGGAGGATCGCCATCACACCAAACAACAGGCGGGAGCCAAACATTTTCATACACAGGATCATCTGGAGGTGAAGAAGGGCCAGTACTCTGGTTGTAGCAGCCAGAACAGCAAAGCCAAAGCCAATGGTGCGATTCAGTTGTGGTCTTATCTCAAGTGAATCTATTGTTATTGAGATGCATGGAGTTACCAGCACTGGTATTGAAAAAGTGTTGTCTAAAAAATGACAATTGTTGTTGGCAGATCTGAACACTCTTTTTTTTACAAACATGATTTTATTTTATACTGCATTTTTTTTATTTTATCTTGCTATATTTCTATGCACACAATAAATATAATTAATGTGTATAATTGCTTATAGCAAAAATAGAGTTTTAATGTCTCTCACTCTCAGTAATTCTTAAAAAAACTCCTCCATAAGTTTCAGGGGCCTACAGTGAAAAACCCACTGGACTGGGAAACAACCTGACATTCTGAACAGTAATTAGGAGAATTCAGTGTAATTTGGATGTATAAGCTCCATCAAAAAGAGACAGATTTATATTACACAGATCACACTGTCTGTCCACAGTTTGTATCAAAATTGTTGGTAGCTTCTAAATATGGACATATAGAGCTAAGAGGGTGTCTGTGGGGTCTAATAAAATACCATATCTTTCACTGATTTAATTTATAAAGTGTAAACTAGTGTTGGACACAAAATTAGAAGCTTTAAAGTTTCATGGCTTGTTTTTTTTTTTCTTTAATTTGCCTCATTTTTTAAAATTTTAGGTAATGGTCCTTTTCTAATACTCAAACTAATAAAAGTAGTAGTACATGGTAGTTCCTGCAAACAGCACACATATATTAGTATGAACTTGACCAACAATCATGAATGACCTGCTGCAATGGACCTGCTTGACCCCAAGTGCTTTATCCTGCATCAACCATCAACAGAAATGACAAAATTTAACATAAATTCATATTTTTAGAACAGTAAAACACATTTTGATGGCAGTTCAACTATACATTGTCTATATTAATCAACATTCCAATTTATAATCATTATAGATGTTAACATTAATATTAGAATGACCTCTCTATCCATGGTTGTCAGTGATTGTACCTCCATAATAAAGAAATCTTTGGAAAGGGATCAAGCTACTGAAATTAGATTTTCAGTCTGGTTCTGCAAGATTATCTATGGTTTAAAGGTATTGAGAGGGATTTTGAACATCATGCTTGTGAGACCTGTTTACAGAAACATCCTGTAGTTTTGTCCTTTTCTTCTTCATTTTTTTTCAGCAGAAACAATTGGGGCCTCACAGATTTTATGAGCTGTGTTTATTTTGACTGCTTTGGTTGTTTTCAGTGTCCCAGCTCCAGGCTGAGATCGACAACCTGATGACACACCTCATCTTCATGCAAGAAGTCGGTGAGGAATTGCACTCTAACGTGAAAGCAATGCAAAATGCTAGACACAAAGCAGGAGCTGAGCAGAGCCAGGCTGCGGAAGAGAAGCTGAAACAGGTGGACAGTGCATGACATCTAGTTAACCCCTGGCCGTTTAAGTTGTTATTTTGTGTCAATTCTGTTATTCAACAAAAATACCTCTTTTATCAGGATATGTATGTGGAGCGTCTCACTAAGAATATGGAGAGGCTGACGCAGCAGATAGCCATGTATGAGGTCCAGGATAGTGCTCAAATAGAAGAAGCAAAGGCAGCCAAAGAGGCTTTCTCTGAGGTAAGTACAGTATGACAGTAGTGACCTGCCCCTAATCACAAAATCAGTATGTCAAAGATGGACAAAAATTAATCCACCAGCACAAACTGTTTACCTGAAATGTCTGAAGCCTATCAGTATGTTGTAGTTTGTTGTAATGTCACAATATGAATAAGGACAATGTAATTTTTCTGTCATTATGACAGCTAATTATTGGTTGATTCTGATCAACTTCATCTTCTTGACAGCACAAATTGTACTGAAAGAAGAACAATCGTGGAGATTGTCCCTGTTCCCCTCAGGACAAATTCTTATTCAGATGTCAGATTTTGCTATTCTTGAGCTTCAAAGATGTTTCTACCCAATTTTTTTCTTGAAACATTTCATCTCATGCAGTTGCATGTTAATGTGTCCTTGGGCAAGACCCTTAACCCCATTTTGCCCCGACTGCTGCATCAGTGGCATATAAACAAGTATTAAAGCATGTAGATGGGAACGGGTAGGCCCTGACTATTGGTTTTCATAAAAAACTTTAATTATCAGTCACAGTCTTCTTTATGAAACTAAAATGCAAAGAGTTATTATTGTAAAATATTTTATTACTTTTATTACAGGTAAACACATTTTTAATAGTAACCCTCATAACAGCTTTTTAACATTTGAAAATCTCTGCTGTTATATTTGACATAAATGAAAAATGAAATGCTTTATGTTCTCACAGAGAAAGCAAAAATGACAACCATGGAAAATCCTAGTCCAGGATGCCCCCCCACCCCACCTCAAAAAAAAGAAAATTCACAAATTGTATTATCTTTGTGCTGCGTTAATTGTATATTTGTGTAAAGCTAAACATTTGCCTATTTTATGGTGCGGAACAGGCTTATTTGGTACAAAAAGTAGCTTAAACATAGCTCAAGTTAATTTTCCATTCACCACATACTGTTTGTGTCTGTGTGCAGGCTGAGATGGAACTGGAGTCTCTGGTGATGGCTCACAGGCAGTTGCTACAGCAGTGGAGCAGCAGCCTTGTGGGTATGAGGAGACGAGATGAGGCCTTAAGTGTAATGCAGGAGGTTTTGAGGTGAGAAAAAGGACAAGACAAAGATGAGTATACATTTTCCCTTACAACATCTCTAATGCACATCTAACTTGTGTAATAACACTACCACAGGGATGGCAGCTCTCTGGCATGATTTAGTGTTTGTGTTGCTAATTATAAACCAAAGTGGAATATGAAAATAAATGTAGCTTTGACTTTAAACATGACCCTGGTGTTATTATGTTTATATAACAATTTTAGATGGAAGTAAAGGAGGAAATATGAAATGCTTTGAGGATATAACACATCTTTTCACAGTTAAATGCTCCTCTTGTTTTCCCAGGGATGTTTCACACCAGATGATTTTACTGGATAGAGAGATTGAGGGATACAAGAGGTCTGTCACTGAGGAGCAGGAAGAAAATCAATCACTAACTACGCAACTTCATTGGTCACAAACAGATGGTACTTCCTTAAAAGGGCAGATAAGTCAGAAGCAGGCCCAACAAGAGGTTCTGCATGCCCACTACTGCACCTGCATCCGCTCCCTGAAGGAGACTGAGCGCACCCTCGCCAGGCTGTCTAAGGTAGCTTAAGAATGCAGACCAATACAGCTAGTTTATCCAAATATCTGCCCTGTTGCACTGGTTTGCCACTTTGTTTACTCTCTGTGACTATTTTCACTCTCTAACTGTTCTTTCATTTAGCAAAGCAACACCCATCAGACTGAAGTGAACGATCAGAGAAAGTGGATGGAGAGAGAGAGCACTATACGCCTGGAGTTGGAGGACAAGATCATGGCGCATATGCAACAGAAGCTCACCCACAACAAGGCTGCAAAGTACTCCCAAAGGCTCACAAGCAAGACAGCCATGCAAAAGAAGGAAATGGTAAATACAGGATTTTAGAAGACATTAATTAATCAGGACATTTGAACATGTGAATCAATATACTGTATATAATAAGGGCCGGTCATCACTCAGTCAAACCATTTTTGTCCGTACAGCAGCAATATTTCCATCCTGGAATAGTGGTAACTTTCAACAGGGGGTCTACCCCCATACCATCTTTGCTGCTGGTTAACATCACAGGGGTTCAGATATTATAAGCTAAAATGGAAGCATGAATGGGGCTCAAGAGAGTGAGATTTAAGTTTATGAAAAATATGTGTCAGTTTGAATAAAGGGAACCCAATGCAAGAGCAGCTTAAATTTACGAGCAGTAAGAAGTGAATAATAAAGAAGTAAAAATGCAGTAGAACATTGTGAAAACAAAGGAAACTGCATTTGCATTAGAATAAAACGAAGATGTTACGTTTCTGTCGTGATTGTATATTCTCCTTCCTACTTAGGTCTCTCAGTTGTGGCAGCTGGAGAACAATATAAATACTTTGGAGTTTGAAAGCAGCCAGGTCAACCAAAGTCTGGACACTGTGGCTCTCATCCAAGGTGCTCTAGAAGAGGAGATTACAAAAAACAACAAGATACTGGCAACCAGCCAGGCACAAGTTTCTTCCATACTGTCTCTCATTGGGCAGAGGATGAACAGCATAGCTCACATTGACAAAAAGATACATGAAATCACAGCCAGCACTGGGGTGAGTGATTCATGAAACAGCATTGATTCCTTTTCCTCTTTTGTTTATCTAGAAGATTAACATAATGAGAATATCCTGTACAGTCAGAAATCAAAATCCACATTTTCTTCTTCAATTTTTCACATCTGCTTTCAGCATGAGGACCTGAGTCCTTATCAAATCAAGATAGACGCATTGATGGCTCGGACTGCTGAGCTGGAAGCGAATATGAATTCTGTCAAGCAGCACTGGATGAAACGACAAGAGATACTAGAAGGACTAAGCCAGGAGATAGACACCAACCGCAGGAGTATGCTCAAACTGCAGACAGAGTTCACTGCCATGCAGCAGAAGAAAATATGCATGGAAAGTAAGTTGCAGTTTATACTTTTTAAGACCTTAATATATGCTTAACTGGTGAAGCAGATCCCAGATATGTCTATAGTAGTCTGACATAAAAATAACATTTATGATGAGACCATTTGTGTGTGTTGTGGTCTTGTATTTTATGCCACAGAAGCACAGGTAACCTTGTGGTGCAGATGGATCAGCCTTATTTAATGTCTGTAATCAGGCATCCATCTTGCAAGCTCCAATCCACAACGATTGTGAGCGGCCCAAAGCAGGACAGCCCAATCAGCGTCCTTTAGAAGCAGGAGGTGGCAGCTGCGAGCAAGACTACAGCAGGAAGTGACTGCTTGTATGGAGATTAGCATAGATGCTAACAGCTTCAGTTGCAGTTCTATCAGATCTGGAACACATTTCTTTAGTAGGGTGTTGGTTGCGCAGTCTGATAGTGCGCTTGGTCGGTGACTGGAAGGTTGCAGGTCCAAGCCCAGCTCAGGCTTTCCCATGGCGATGTGTCCTGGGGCAAGACACTTAACCGCAAGTTGCTCCAACTGCTGCGTCAGCGGCGTGTAAATGGGCATGAAAGTGTACGACAGTGTTAGCTGATAGAAGGACGTCTGACAGCAACTCCAACCATCAGTGAGTGAATGTGAGAGTGAATGGGTTTGAATGGGTAGATGTCACCTCTGGTGTAAAGCTGCTGGTCAAGGACTAGAAAAGTGCTATATAAGCTCAAGTCCATTTTAATGAAAAACAAACTTCTATACAGAAAGGATGTTTTTGCTTCACTTCTGACATGATTGGCAAGAGTTTGATTTACAAAGTGACTCATGTTCTGTATTTTACACTGTGGCCGCGGCACCCGCCTACCATGTTATCTGATTGGCCCATAGTAAATGTGATTGACGCATCAGTCCATCCACCTGCCGGATATGCTATTGAAAGGTTCTGCTCATTTCCAAATGCTTTCTATAGGCTGTTTCCCAGATGGACTAGTGAAATGTATTGAACGGTCCATCTGGTGTCTCGGGTTAAACCACACACCACTGTGTTATCAACACAAGCATGTTATTGTCAGATTCTAGCAATAAGTGAACAGTTTATTTTCATAAAGAATTGTAAGATACTTTTTCTTTGGTGTTAAATATTTTCACTGAACTTGAATAAGTGCTTTGACAATAGTGTTGAATTTTGTAATAGGTAATGGGTAGGAATAAGGCTCTTAGCATTGATAAAACAATTGCAATGACATTAAGGTCTGAACTTAATGCACCAAAGATTTTAAATCAAACTGATCGTGTGATACATTGCTATTTTAGGCTCGTCAAAGATAAGCCATTTTAACATGAATGTCTGTCTGCTCCAACAATGATTATATGTAGGACATTGCTGATTTTTTTACTCTTTAGATTGCTCAGTAGATGAGTAAAAATTCATTTGCTCTTTGTGGAATCAAACATGACATTTTCAGACATTTCCTATAGCTACTTTTATGCAGTCTTTGATATGCAGGAAGATATTTTTTCATGTTAAGCTAATGAAATTATCCAGAGGATTTATTCCAAAGTAAAAGTAGGTTTAAACCAAACAAGAAGTGAAGTAGCCCTAAGACAGTACCTATAAGAAAAATAAAACATGAGAAATAATGGATCCATAGCAAACCCCTATTGTTGAATTGTTAACTTTAACATGGTTACAACATTCTCGTAAGGCAAACAGTATATGCGGTCTTATTGAGCAGTAACTATAAGAGATCTTTTATTCTTTTTTTTTACATATACTCCTGCATTTTTGTTATTTTCCATGAATATGCACTTGTTAATGTAGCATAGTATGAAAGTATGAAGCAAGTAAACAGTTTCACCACAGTTCAGCTATACTATATATCTTGAATTTCTTCAAGATAAAAGAAAAAAATGCAGAATAAAATAAAATCATGTTTGTAAAAAAAAGAGTGTTCAGATCTGCCAACAACAATTGTCATGCAATTGATAGATCAGCCTTTAAAATAAGTAAGCCTTGATGAAAAATTATTTCTTACCTCTTACCTGTCCAAAAGCTGCCTTCAGATTCAGATTCAGAATATTTATTGTACCCATGGGTAAATTCGGTTTACAGTGAGTGAGTTCTCTCGTATTGTAAACACACAGAACAAACACAAGACAAGACATACTGACGACAGTGCTTCGGCTAAAAGAACAAAGAGGACGGCCCCATGATAAAAAGCAAGATAAGTTAAAATCATCAGTAGACCTAAAAATACATAAAACCAAGCCAAATGATAAAGGATGTGCTATTCATAAAACAAGATAAAAGAAACAGTAAAAGGAATAAATACATTAGTTATATTACAGTTTCTCTCATTTGTTAATAGCATGAATGGCCGCTGGTACAAAGCTGTTTTTGTAGCATCTGGTTTTGCAAGCAGGTACAATGAACCTCCGACCTGATGGGAGCCGCTGAAACTCACCATTAAGAGGGTGGGAGTCATCTCTTACAATAGAGCTAGCTATCCTCTGTAGCTCACACTTACCTTCAAGTAAGTGTGAGCTAAATTAGATAATAGAGAAAAAGCCAAGATCAAGTGGACACTTCTTAAATTAATTGTATTTCCATATTTAGAAAGAGTTAAGGATTTGTTTTCATTGCTAGTGTGAATTATCAACGTTTCTTTGCAATGCAAATTTCCAAATATAGACATGTGATTAAATCTGTGATTAATCACAGTTAACTATTGAAATTCAACAATTCATATCGACTATATTGGTACTGTTTGGTTGTAAAAACCCTTAAAAGGCACCATAAAACTTTCTCCTATCCCACCAGCTCTGGTAGAAGCAGAAGATCGAGACGAGGCAGAGCTGGAGTTGAGTACAAAAGTGCTGACAGGAGATCTGCTGAAGCTGAACACTCTGATCAGTAAGAATTCGAACCTCAGCGAGGCACTGGAGCAGGAGAATGCACTGACAGAAACAGACTTCCTGCACCGACTACAGGCATGTCTTCAACTGTTTAATTCATTTGGAATTTTGTTTAATTTTTTAAAATAATTCTTGCAAATGACTTTTTAAATATGATTAACATCTGAAGCTGGCAGAGCGAGGATCCATCGAGATGCAGATGAAACAGGAGAAGACCCAGGAGGAAAAAGAGCAGCTCCTCAACAGTCTGCTGGAGGCTCAGTCAGTCACTTTTCTTGTATAAATAATTAAAACAATTTATACGTAATTGTAGAACTTTGCTTAATTACCTTGTGGGGTAATTATTAAGATATTAAAACCTGATTATACTTGCTGCTAACTCTACAAAAACTTAGCTCCAAATGTTTACAACATATTAGGGAAAAATTTTCACAAACAAAGGCTGATTATTTTATTTATATCTTGTCATCCATTGTATGCACTGAACCTCTTCATTGACAAGACTAACATTAAAACAGGTGTTTTTAATATCGAAGATGTTCTAATATTCAGAGAGGCTTTTCTGTGGTCTGTTTTTTTATAATTCTAAAAATATAGCAAATACTTAAAATTGATGTTCAGGGATTATCGTTTAGTAAAACTTATAAATTTCTTAAAAATCTCTTCTAAAGCATTTTACTGTCAGCTGATTAATTTGGGTTTTGTTTCTCAACAAGTAAATATGGAATATATTCTCAATCAAGTTAGCTGTGACAAAAACAATGTGAACAAACAATATTCCAATATGGTTTGTGGTTTTTTTTAGAAAACGGCTTTGAAAACAGTTAACTCAAGGTACTTATCTAATTCACATGTTTAGACAACTAGATAAAGTGTTATATTATCATCAAGTTTTAGATCAGCGGTTCTCAACTGATGTGGTCTTGGGAAAAGTCCATGATGTATGAGAATCCTAGGGGGACACGCATATATGTATTTAATTTTCTCCATTTGGCTGAGTTGCAGGTCAAAGTCAAAGTCAAAGTCAACTTTATTGTCAAATATGCTATACATGCTTGACATACAGCACAGATGAAATTTCAGTCCTCTCGGACCCACGGTGCAAACAGGCAATATAGAACAAAACTACAGTATAAAATAAATAATATAAATAAAAATGGCCTACTAGTTTTGAAGTGATAAAAGAATAAATTTACTATGAACAGAATAAAAGAACAGGATGAATTTACTATGAATGGAATAGAATTTTTTTTTTGTACATGTATGTAAATAGAGGTAGTTATAAGTTATAAGTTATATTTACAGTTAAGGTGCAGCAGTGTCCAATGGTGCAAATGAGCAGGGGAAAGTGAAGAGTGCAGTCCTGAGGTCAGTGGTGGGGGGCAGTGGGGCAGAGGGGCACTTTCGTTCTCAGACTTTCACTTGTTTATTTTATTATCGAGGGATGACAAAGCATATTTTCCCATGTTACTATGTTTGCCTTTTGAGATCTACAGTAAACAGCAAAATTCTATATTATCACAATGAATCATGTAAAAGTAGCTGAATACATGTTAAATCATCAAGGGGACTTGATGATTATGTGCTTCTTAAATTCTTATTTTGTCCTGCTATATGTTGTCTTCCATCTAAGGTTAAAGTTACAACATTAAATACATCGAAGTGGTTCAAATTTTCAGAAGTTTGGGTTACATAATTTTCCTGTTAATGAGATGGTAGTGTTCCAAGAGTCAGAACACAGTTTTAAATCCAAAATCTGACAAAGATGTCTCAAATTATTTCTAAAGTCACTAGTAGCTAATATCAGTCACTTAAACCTCTATTCTGGTTTTCACTTGCATCCTTTGTTGTGTGGGTGGCCAACAGGCGGCAGATAATGCTTTGGGAGAGAAAGATGCAGCTTCTAAGAGATACTCGTTCTGCTGTGGACAAAGAGGCAGGACAAGGAGAAATGCAGATGATGAAGGCGGAAATACACCGTATGGAGGTAAAAACTTAAGCAAAAGTTTTTATACTGTGGACTTATATTGGCATACTGGGTAGGAAATTGAATCATTCTGTTTTGTATTTGATTGATTACGATATGAAAGTCGTTACATTTTGAGCAAGAAACCTGGCACAAATGCCCACTGAAGGATGAACTTATTTAATTCTGAAAGTCAGAGTTAAAAAGCCAAGATCATTGAGCCTCATGTCCATCCTTAAGTTGTTAATGGTATTTCTCAATAAGGCCTTTTGGATTTTCTTCAGACTTTGCACTCTGACAACATGGCACAGACCTGCACTTAGACTGAGGGTGAACTTTAGAGGTCAAATTTTATTGCAACCCTGCGCTACCACAAAAACCACCTCAGGCCTTCTACTTGACCCACTACTGTACTTTGGCCGTCCGACAACTGTGTACCTTGTGAAGACATATAGCTGCCAGGTGCTTCTAGTTTCCTCAAGAAACAGGTCTTAGTGTTGATTGCAAAAATATGCTCCTATGAAAATATACTGTGGTAATTATGTACCTAACAGCAGAGTCTCTGACTGGTCCAGCTGCTTTAACAGCTCTGAAAGGTAAAATCTATTAATATCCTAGCCAAGGTAAAATGCTTTCATCTGTGTTGTAGCTTGTTTTTTACTTCTTATTCAGTGTGTGTTTTTGTTGCAGGTGAGACTCGACCAGCTTATGAAGCATCAGGAGAGACTTGTCAGAGAAAGTGAGGCAGCAGTGACAAGGAGAGAGACGATAATGCTGCGCCAGGAGGCCATGCTTCACAATTCCACTAAGCAGACAACAAAAGGCGAGCTTAGCCGTTTAATACAAGGCCTGCAGCGCAAGATCCAAGACACACACAAGGTTTAACTCTCTGATTGTCTGTATCTGAATATATGCCTTTAAGTATTTGTTAAAAATATCTAACTTGCAGCATTTATGATCTTAGCATGTGATCGAGTGTGAGCAGATGATCAGGGGCCTACAGGAGAGCCAGGACAGTTTGAGCGACAGGCTCGCTCAGCAGAAGCAGCAGCTGGTGGATCTTTATGGAACCAGCCAAGTTCTGGACCCTGAATTTGAAAATCTTCAGGACACCAAAGATAGCGTAAGCCCTTTTACTGGATACTGCAGTACAACACATTTATTCTTCGTACCTTATACAATCATTATCTACATGCATAAAAATGTGATACTGTTTGTAACTAATAAAGTGGCCAGTGAGTATATGTGCAGCAGTTAATAGAATATTTCAAAACCCCGGTGGCTTTGATCTGCTTGATAAGGTGAATGCTACTAAATCAATCAGAGCAGAACTAAATAACCCTCTATAGACGAGATAATAAATGAAGCAGTCCACATACCTCAGTGTGTGACCAACTGTGTAACAAACCAGATATTTGAATTTAAGAAAACATCTGTGCCAGCTGACGTTTCCAGGTCAATTATAGTACAGACATGCCAACTAATGTGACAGAAATTCATTCAAATTGATGGAGCTACGTGTCTCAACACAAATGAATTTGTACTTTAAAGGTAACCAGAATACAGTCATAGCAATAGACTCCTAAGAAACCAAAATGGAAACTCTTGGCTCTCTTATATTTTAGAATCTGTTCTGAAGGTAAACCTCTCTTAAATCTCTCAACGCTCAGCTTAACCAGCTTTAAGTAGTTTTGTATCTTGCTCAGTTTGAAGAGAAGCTGGATGGAGATGGAGTTCTCATTTTACTTATCTGACGACACTGTTGTTATTTGACCCTGGCTGTAGATTTAAGGCCTTATGCTTTAGTAGTCACCAGTCATGTCTGACAGGTTTTGCATGCGCTTACCAGCTGTTTGAGGATTAATGTTAGTAAATGAGAGTTGCTTTCAGCTGTAAATCTGCTCAGAGACAAATATACAAGACACATATCTGTGACAATATTTGTTTGCTTAGATGTTATAACTTCAGGAGTGAAAATGAACTTTCACTCTGCTGCAGCCAAACAATCACAACTTATGTTACAACTTAATCAAGTTCATTCTAAAGTTTAGGAATTTCAGACCAGATTTTAAGGTGAGACTGAGCCGGCACTTGAGTTTATCTAAACATGTGACAATGTGAAGCAGTTTTTTTTATTTTTAAACATTGTATGTTACAGCCTAACGCAGCATTCCTGTACATTGTATGGTACAGCCCTTTGGTCTCATCTGGTAATATAGTATTTCCCAGCAACTTTTGTATTTCCACCCATACCAGAAAAAAAAGTATTTCTGAAAATACTAAATATATTTATTGGACATCACTGCATAAGGCTTCTCATGAAATGAATTCATGGTGAGTCAATCAGGTCACTGGAGTGAGAAGGGCAGCATCAGTCTGTAGCTCTTGATTGATTTATAAACCTTACAAAAGTGTGGTGACAGTGTTTATTTAAGCACATATGGGTCATGTGGAAATTGCTTTGAATTTATTGACACGTGAATCACTGTTTCCATTCCTGAGAATGACTCACACACACCAGGTACACCAGTAATGACTGCTCACTGTTTGTTCCACTTTCTGAGGCACTGTTGGAAATGCAACATCCAGCTTATTATTTACCCTTTTCTTCATTATCCACCCTTTCCCTCCCGTAGAACCTGACCCACCTTGTAGGTCTCCAGAGCCGGGCCAAGAGGCTGCAGGGTGTGGGCAAGGGCAGCTACCAAGCCTTATCCACCAGTGACTCTATCAGTGCTGCTCTGCAAAGCAAGATGGAGCGTGTGCACACTGTAAGCGCTATATTGCACTGCGTGTGTCAGGAATTCCCTCATCACCAGGGGGCACTGCGCAGGCCTGCACGCTCACTGGCAGCACGTGCACAGGCTCTGGAGCGGGAGATGTCCTCAGAGTGAGGACCGGACAGTGAGTACAGGACAGAGGAGATGGACATTTTATGTAAAGATAAAGGAGCAGGATTAGATTACAGATGACTTTTATGACTATCAAACGTCTCTTGTTAAGTTATTACCACGAGACAAAGTTATAAAATTAAGGACCATTGGATTCAGATGCAGACTACTAAGTCCCTCATTATGTGACTTTGTAATCCAAATCAGAGATAGGGAACCATAACGTAATCATAAGGCCAGCAGTCCTTATCCATGCAGTCTTGCTTCAGATAGTACGATCACCTTAAGCCTGATCTTGTTCGTGACTTTGAAGACTTTTTATAGATTGTAGTGGCAACACACAGAGGGCTAGACTAAATTTCTCTAAAGTCATGTATTTAGTAACTCTATATATGAGAGATCGATAAGGGTTATCATTTCATTTTACATTTAAAATGATCTTCAGAAGAAAGTTGATGCTTTTAATGTAGTTTGTATATCTGTAAAATCTACAAACCGCTATAGAGGGGATATCGCATGAAGACTGTCTTTCTCGGACCCAGCACAACTGATATGTATTTAAAAGTAACTATGAGAATATCAAATCAATGTTTTTATCCAGGAAAACATCAATTCAACATGTAGCCTGGGGTAAACACATTGCAGTGAACATTTAGTCATATAAATGGTTCCTGTCATGTAAAGAGGATGGTAACAACTGTAACAACTTTCTAACATGCTTTCAGTATAACTGTGTGCATGATCCCTGGAGCATTACATCTGGCAGCTAATGCAAACAAACAAAAAAACCCAGTACAGTCTTATCAAAACTCCTTCTCGCGCTCCAGTTCACCTCATATCTAACCTCAGTCTACTCCAGGAAAACCAGCCATTCCATTTCTTGTATTTATTTACCTCAAGAAACCTTGGCAACATTTCTGTATATGAGCGGTTTTAATGACTAGTGGTATCAAAATCTAGAGAAAAGTTCTGATCTCAATTCATATTTGAAAGAGAAAAAAAGGCAAATTCTATGCACCAGTAGCCCAGTGGTTATGTTAATGCACCCCTTGTACAACAGCTGTTGTCCTCAACAACTCAAATCCAGTCTTTGGTTCCTTTTCTGTATGTCATTTCCCACTCCCTCTTCTCAGTTCCCAACACTACCTCTAATGAAGAGGAATTAAAACCCACAATAAAAACTTTATTGTGGGTTACAACATCTTCTTGTAATTAAGACAGTTTGTAGGAGTTTGCTAGCATGTATTGATGATTAAAAACAGTAATTACTCAATATTGACTGTAAAAGCTCCTGTAGCTGTGATACCAAACAGGCATAAGAATTGCTTGATTGTTTATTATTTAATTTAAAAGTTTCTTCTTAAATTAAAAAATGATCCACTTGTAGCCTAAACACTTTAAATATTTCTTGTAGTCAATTTTTAGTTTACTCCCTGGTGTTTCTTACTGTAAAAGTTTATTTTACTGAGTGTTAGGCTTGGTGTTTATTTGTTTTTGTCATTACAAACTGTTTCAACAATAACATCACTGCCATACCCTAATAACCTCACAATACAGATGGATCTGTCTGATTAAATGTCTGTGATCAGACAGATGCCGCTTCACAATTTCCAATATACAACGATTGTGAGCAGCCCAAAGTGGCATGTCCAGTCAGTGTCATTTGTAGCAGGAAAAGGTGAGGCTAAGAGCGAGACAACAGCAGGAAGTGACTGCCCATGAAGAATTTAGCATAGATGCTAACAGCTTTAGCAGCAGTTTGATCAGCTCCATATTTCTTCATAAAATGAAGAACAAACAACAACGCCAAAAGCACTTCTATATATTTTCGCTTTACTTCCAACATGTTTTGACAATAGTTTGTTCTACGTAGTGGGTCCTGTTTTCTTATTTTACACTGCAACTGTAGCACCCACCTACCACATTATCCGGTTGGCTTGTAACAAATGTGATTGATGTAGCAGTTGTCCAGTCACCTGCTGGATATGCTTTTGAAAGATTCTGTCTATTCCCAAACACTTTCTCTGGGCTCTTTACCAGATGGACTAGTAAAATGTATTGAACATGTGGAATTTACTCTCATTACTGGTTATTTGTTTGACAGCTGACGTCCAGACACAACCAAAGTTTCCATGTAAACTGCACTTATGCTGCGTTCCGTTAACATCAGAATTGGGAAGAGGAAGTGGGAATGACGTCATCTCCGAGTTATCAGCGTTCCAGTTGCAAAGTTGGAAAAACATGCCAATCTACCAGGCAATTGTTAGCTGTTGTTTTAGCCATTGTTAGCACGCCCTGCATTGTAGTTTGCACATACCACATGAAGAATGTAAATAACACTATGGCAGCATTTCCATAAATATAAGTCGAACAATACTATGATTACAGCTGATTTAGTGCAACAAACATGAGTCAGAAGTGCTAATAAATGGATTATTACAGGAGCTTAATAACTGTTTACACTGGGGGCAGCCATCTTCGATTGTCAACTCGGGGTGGTGAGGATCCCCCGAGTTCCCAGTAGGAAATTCTGACCACGGGGGGAGTTCCAGTTGAAATTTCCCACTCAGAACTCAGAAATCCCAACTTCCCAGTACAACTGGAACACACCATTAGTCTCCCTTTAAACATAATACAGATTTTCTCTTTAGAAGTCAGCACTGTTCCTTCTTCAGCATCTCTGTCTCATTTTGAAAACTTGTGATCTGTTTGAGAAAATAATGCACATCTCAGTTGTCATGTGAAATTATTTAAAGGTCAGTTTTAGACTGGAATCTTAATGGAACAGTGCATGGGTGCTCTTGGTTTACCATGCAGCAAAATTACACTGTAAGCCAGAAGAGGCTTAACAAGAAAAAAAAAAACCACCATACCTGTACACAGAATCTTTTGTGATTAGTTTTCTGTGTTGGTGTTTTTTAATTCTCTACTATGTTTTAGAGTATTGCTGTGGAAAGTACTTTGATCACTAGTACAAAAAAGTGAATCAACTTCGTTTTAAATAATTTTAATGTGTGAATATGTCAGAGCTCTAAATATCTCCCCTTTCCATCCTTAAGTATTTGGGAGTTCACTATGACAGCATTTGCATTTTTCAGGACAAAAGCTGATGTGTCCACTGGTTAATTTTTAATTACTTTTTCCTTGTAAATTATCAAACATGCTCCCTGGGAAACCCCCTTGGTGTTGTGCTGCCCTCATTGTATGATATCAGGCAGAAAAGTAAGTATTGTGTTACCAGAAGGTGCTGATCAGATTACAGAATACTTTTGACATCAGGTTTGAGTTATGTCATTGAATAACATCAGCAGAGGGGATTTTTTAAATCCTGAATAGTTTAAGTATCTTTACCTGTTGTTTCTCGGGTAAGGCTGGCAGGACATCCAGTTTAAAAAAATGTAAAAATATATTTAAATTAGATAAAAGGTGAAACAACATTGTTCATATTTATATGGTTTACTTTGCATCAGATGTTTTCTGTGCCGTCATTTAGCTGTTGGGTGGTGAAATGTTGAACAAATGTTTTTTTGAAAAAGGAACTACGCACGATGTAATGCTCAGTATTAAAATGGTTTTATACAGTCTAAATAACAGAAGGAACATAGAGGCAGATATGAATTAAACTCTCAGCTTTTGACTTGCACTGATTGCTGTAATGACACATTGTGTTGCTTGACAATGGTTTTCTGAAGTGTTTCAGAACCCATGTGGTTGTATACCTCACAGAATGATGCTCGTTTTTAATGCAGTGCTGCCACAGTCATCGAAGGTCACAGGCATTCAGTGTTTGATTTTATCCTTTCCACTTCGATTCAGAGATTTTCCTGGATTCACTGAATCTTTTAAAGATATTATAGACTCTAGATGATGGAATCCATAAATTCCTTGCAATTGTATGTTGAGAAACATTCTGAAACTGTTGGACGCAGTTGTTCACAAAGTGGTGAACCTCGCCCATCGTTACTTTTGAATAACTCAGCCTTTCAGGGATGCTCTTTTTATGCCCAGTCATGACACTCATCTGTTTTACATTAACCTGTTCATGTGGAATGTTTCGAACAGGATTTTTCTTTGAGCATTCCCCCACTTTGTCAGTCTCTTGTTGCTGCTGTCACAGCATTTTTGGAATGTGTTGCAGGCATCAAATTGAAATGAGTCAATACTTGTGAAACAAACAATAAACTTTATCAGTTTTAACATCAAATATCCTGTCAATATAGTGTATTCAATTGATTTTGGAAAGATTGGAAAGGACATGCAAATCATTTTATTTTATTTTTTGTTTAAGTTTTACCCAACTTCGTTGAAACTGGGGTTTGTATGGCGTTGGCCTCTGTGTAAGATGGTGATATATTCCTTTTTAGCTGCATAACTTTAAACAACAGCTTGTATTCAAAAGATACAGACTAGAGTGTAATTATCTCTGAATACATATAATAGGACTCAAGAGCTGATGCCGCTTTTGATCCTAGTTTGTTGATCGAACAAGATATTTCTAATTTGACTTCCGGGCATCAACAGGATCATAGAATTGAAAACAACTAAAATATTGAGGGTATGATTTTGCAAGCCACTTCACCCCAAATTGCTTTGACTGCTCTGTCATTACTATGTAAACTTGTATGGATACCTTGAATCTGTTAGCTAATACTGTTAACTATACGTTTAGGGCCTGATCTACTAAAAGTTTGCACGTATAAAAATACATGCAAACTTGGTAGTGGGCGCAAAGCTGATCTACTAAGCAGGTGCACTGAGGATTGTTATTTGAGATCTTAGTAGATCAGGCCCATAAAGTACTACAATCTACCATGAACAGTTAACTCAATCCATATGTATATGCTTAACAATTCTTTTACCAATTCTTTCCACTTTATTCTGTAAACCTTGCAGATGAAAGCTGCCACAGGTTCATCCAAGTCAGTCAGTTAAAACAATAACCAAGAAGTTAAAGATGTGATGACAGCAGACAGGAAACAGAAGCGATCAAAAAAATTGTATCTCAGCTTCACACAAAATGGCACTGACTGCACAACAACTGGTGTGATTTCAAGCAAGGATGGAAACACCAGTAACTTGCAGAAGTATTAGTTTATAAAATATGGAATTAAATATCAACGGTAGGGCTGCTACATCTCATTTACCATTTACAATCGATCACTCATCAATTTTACCTCAACTGCATTCATGCATTTGTCAGATGTAAAACAGTCATAACACTTTGACATTGTAAACACAAACAGTAAGAAAAAGTAAATGCAAAAAGTGGCAGTGGGGATGATCTCCTGGTGCAAGAATGTAACAACTACCACTGAAACATTTACCAGCATGACAAAACACATGGACATCAGTAAAATATGGTATATGGTGCATTAATTGTTTGATCTCAATTATCTTGTTTTTGTAATTATGGAAAGTCTTTATTGTAATCCAAATTGAAACTCAATCAATTGTCCAGCCCTAATCAGAAGTAGGGTTGCAACATTCACGGAATTCTCAAAGTTGGAAATTTCCCATGAAATTAACAGGAATTTGTGGGAATAGACAGGAATAAAGCTGGAATCTACTAAATTAAAGGTGGCCCTTTATACAGTTGGGGAAAATGTATTTTAGCATTATTTTGACTACAACAACCAGATTTCATGCAAGTATACTCAAGAATATCTCTGCTTTTCCTTCATCACCTGCACACTGCTTACTGCAGGGGTATTGAGGCCATACCCCCTGCATGCACTGTTGAAATGTAACATTTTTTTAATTTCATTACTTGCATTGAAGTCTCGATGACAGAACAAATGTTCAAGTTTGGCATGAAACAGTTCATTTATATTACCCCTAATTTCTTGTTGCTTCCCATAAATTCCCCCAAAGTCCCATAATTTCCATAATTCCATGGAAAGTTTCCAGTTTGGAATATTAACTTCCCATGAAAAGTTTCTTGAATGTTTCCAGAAATTTACCTGACATTTTCAACCTCTTTGCAACCCTAATCAAAAGTACCATGTGTTTGACCAGTGATGCCATTAACCCTTTTTCCATACAGAATATTTTCAAGAATTGGTAGGGGAATTGAAAAAGAATCAGACTGAAAGGCAGAATTGACATTGGCATTGTTATTGATACAATCTTATTAATTCCCATCCCTTCATGAGCTTATTAAAATCACATTTTGACACCTCCCATGTACTTCAACGTGTTGCAGTTTTCATATCAGCATTGTGCCAGCACATAAAGATGATGATTTCCATAACTGTTTGTTTAAATTATCATATTTCCTGTTACTGGCAAGTTCAATAGATTTCCCCATATCATTCCCCTCCCTATACCAGTATATAATTTACTGTATGTCTCCATGAGAGCTTTTATTTGTTTGCTCTCATTTTTTACAGAAGAGTAAACTGTAACTGTATGACCAAAGCTGTCAAGTAAGCGAACAATAAAAACTGTTTTGAACTTCATGACCTGCCAAGCCAGCTAGTACTCCCCCTGCCTCATTTCTTCCTGTAAGAGAGACTTTGAACATCACAGCTCAGTGTTTGCTCATGTCAGCATTGTGGTATGTGTGTTTGCTCTACTGTGATTAGAAATTATGAGAGCAAACCTGCACGCTGTTGGGATCAGTGAGTCATTGTTCATTCAACAAAAGAAAGTCATCCTTCAGTTAATATTAATAATGTTTGAGGGTGTTTGTGTCTGAAATATGAGTGTGAAGAGTCTGTTTCAGCTGTTGGCCCCTGGTGTGTTCTTCAGCAGGCCACTTGTTGAGCTGCATCACAGAGGGCTTGTCTTACAGGTTTTCCTACACGCCCACACATAAACACAGACACATGAGGTGACAAACACAGGGCGTGGAAACAGCCTTGTGTTGTATACAGTTCCTACGCGTCTTCTGTCAGCACTGCTTTCTGTCGTCTCCTAGGAATAAGTCAGTGACAAGTGTCTTTGCAGCCATAGGGTGTGTGTGTGTGTGTGGGTGTGTGTGTGTGTGTGTGTCCTGTTTCTGGGCCCACTGTCTTAGCGGCAGGCAGGCTCTCTCTCTATCAAGTCAGGATGGCAGGCGAGTGTGTTCCTGTGGGTCCAGACCTGCGGGAGCGGGATGAGGAGGAACTTTGGGAGCTCATTAACGACAATCGTCACAGGATCTCCCTTGGAGTGCGGCCATGCATCTTGATCCCGTACCTGAGGCAGGCCCGGGTGCTCAGTGAGATGGATGAGGATGAGATTCTCTCATGCCACAAACTCAACAACCGCAGCATGAGAACCAGTAAGTTTAAGGACTGCTCTTTCAATTCAATTCAGGTGAAACAAATAGCTTTATTAACATGAATGTGGGGCATTATTGCCAAAGCATTTCATCAACTATAATAACAACGATAATAATACAAATAATAACAATAATAACTTAAGAAAATAATGGTGATAAAATTATCCTGAATATAAAATAAAAATAGAAGGAAAATGATAGCAAAGATAAAAGTTAAGGGTTGAAAGTAACAGGATTTTTCAAAGGTTCAGATTTATAAGAAAAAATATATGCATATATATATACACTATATTTATTTAAAAAAATGTTAAGAAAAGTGTGTGCTATGGTTGTGTGTTTACATTACATTTGATTTTCTTCAGGTCCTCAAACACTTGAATATATTTGGCTGCAGTAATCTTACAGTTCTCCGTCTGTACCAGTAAATGTGGGATTTTCTAAATATCATTTTTAAATCCAAACTCTGGGTGATTGTGTGTTGCCTGGTGATAGTATTCCTCTTTCCCAGCCTCATATTTAGGGCAGGATGTGAGGAAGTGGAGCTCTTTCTCTACCTGTTGGGTGTCACAGTGGAGAGTTTGTCCTCATCTGGGAGTCAGTTCTTTTGACCTGTTTCTGTAGCTACTCTGTGGTCCCTGAGTCTGTACCTTTTCAGGACTTTTGTCAGTGAAGGATCTTTTACAGAGCTCAGGTAATCTGCTGGTCTTTTTTTCTTGCATTATGAAGAGGGTTAAAGCCATGGGACTGTGGAGTAGGGCTGAGAATTATGGACCAAATACCATATGGTTTTAAGATTAATCGCAACACAGAAAAATCATTTTTGTGGAGAATTAATAAATGTGATAATAAAATTTCAAGATTATAATTTTTTATGTCATTCTACTAAAACACAATAATATTGATACCTGTTTGATACCAAATCAACAAAAATAAAAGTCAATATTTGGATTATTTTGTTATCTAAAATTGCATGTCAGTCTTTTCATGACAAAAATTTCATGTATCAAATGAAACCAGTTTGTTAGTTGGTGGTTCCTTTCTTTGTCATCACTTACTTGCTGGCCGTCAGCATCACCCCGTAGGTGTTTGCCTTGTGAGGACCCTGAATTTGAGAGGGGATTTTTTTCTTAGATTAACTTTAACAGAAAAAAACATCTTAATTCTCAAGACTTTATCCTCTGATTAACTTTCAGTCATTTTTAACCACCTTACACTCCGAAAATACAAACAATAAATGGACCTGAGCCTATATAGCACTTTTCTAGTCTTTGACTACTCAAAGCTGCTTTACAACATAGGTCGCACCCATTCACTGATGGTTCTTTGGAGTTTCTATGTCAGTTGTCCATCACTATTATCTAACTTTCATGCCCATTTACACACCACTGACGCAGCAGTGGGAGCAAATTTGGGTTAAGTGTCCTGTCCAAGGACCCATCGCCATGTGACAGCCGCAGCTGGGCTCAAACCTGCAACCTTCCGAATACCGACCAAGGGCACTATAAGACTGAGCCACTGACACCCCAAAAAAAGATATGATAGTGATATGCTTTGGCTATCCCACAACCTATCCAACATTTTGTCTGTCCTCTGAATGTTTTACTGCTGGTGTTAAAAAGAATCTAACCATGTTTTTTCCAGTTATTCTCTCTTCAGAACAGTGAATTAGTTAACTTCTACTGTTTGTCATTTAAGTTCCACCACTCCTCTAATGTCATTTCAAAATTACCCTAATTTTCCCATTTCTGTGACATAAAAATCTAAAACACCTTGTGTTCCGTAATGATAAACCTCTGTTTCCATTAGGGCTGGGCGATATTACCTCATCTCAGTATCATGATTAATTGAAGCTCTTACCTCGATCACAATTAATGAATGATTATTTTATGCCATGCTGGAACAAATTGGTGGTGTTACCAACGGTCGTCGAAACGGTCTTCCTGCAGTATTTATACTTAACTTCTTTCTGCTTGATGTCCTCTGCACAGAATCCAATATGTGCATTTTTCTTGGCTACAAGGTCCTCTGATAGATTGCCGCTTGTTTCCTCCATGCTGGCAGCGCGTCCTTTGCTCTTGGCGAAAGTGAACACAGACTGTAAGGGGCACGGTCACGTGACTTACACAGGGAAAATAATCAAAATAATCGACATGAGTAAAATTACTTCGATTAGAGGGTCTAAATGTTGGTTTTGATTATTTTTTGATTAATTGTCCACCATAGTTTCCATGATTAATGGTATCAAAAGCTGAATATGCATGTATTTTTTTAGTTAAGACAGAACCAAAAGGTCAGGACACAAGAATTACAAACTGTGATACATTGTTTAAAAGAAACACAAAACACATTTGCTCCCTGTTTGTTACTACACCAACAACTTCAATATCTGGTAACCCCTTATTTCAGTTTTTAAAATTGGCCTCAGTCTCTTTAACACTATCCATTATACAATGCATCAATTAAGGGACATCAGTGGTGCAGTCTGATAGTGCCCTTGGTTGGTTATCAGAGGGTTGCAACTTCAAGCCCAGGTCCGGCTGTCACATGGAAATGTGTCCATGGGCAATACACTTCACTCCAAGTTGCTCCCACCGCTGTGTCAGTGGCGTATAAATGGGCACGAAAGAGCGTGAATGTTCTAGTTGATACTGACATTGATACTCCAACCATCAGTGAGTGAATGTGTGTGAATGAGTAGATGTGACCTATGTTGTAAAGCTGCTTTTAGCAGACAAAGAGACTAGAAAAGTGCTATATAAGCTTTTACCATTTACCATTGACCCTTCAGTTGGGGTCAACAAAGGGTCAACTGCTAATTTGCTTCTCTGATAAGTCCACTGTGAAAATTGTCTCACAACAACTATTGCCTGTTTCCTCCAGTCAAAGTTTTATTGTAGCCCACTCTCATTAACACATGGTGGGGATATTATTACTTCAACATTAACAATCAAAAAGAAAACTCACGGACACTTGAGTGTCAGAGAAACAATTTCATACCAGCAACTTGGTTACATACTGCTAATATTAAATCATTTTGTTTATGTGGCCAATGTTAGATGACATCACTAAGATCACTTGGGGCCTGATCTAAGATCCAAAATAACAAGCGCTAAATTTCGTGTGCAACCTAAAAAAACTGCACGTGCTATTAGTGGGCGTGTTGCGGGTGATCTACTATCACTGCGTGCGCAATAGATAACAGGCGCAAAAGTGGTGCGGACCGCCCCCTTTAAAGGAGGATTTTGCGCGTGCTACCGGCTGTCACCATGGAGAGTTTGGGAGAGCAGAGTGGCTGCAAATGAAAAGTGAAGTTTGAAGCCATGGAGTTTGAGGCAAATAAAGACATTTCTGGCATTTATTTATTTATTTATTTATTTGTTTGCTGTCTGTCTTTTTGGCGGGCAAGGTCGTCACTTTTCCCCTCATATTTCTATCCGTCATTTTTAATTTTCCTTTTCTGATTCCAATTAAATATAATCTAAATGACAGCATTCACATAGTTTCACAGTTTTATCATCAGTAACCTCTCATGTGAAGAGCAGTCTTATAGTTACGCACACACTACTGAGCGGGTACTCTTGCATTTCACGCACTGACTGTATCACACTCGAGTGTGATACAGTCAGCTCTGAGTGACAAAGAGAGTGATTATGACTATGAATTTTTTTTTAACGCAGGCTAAATGACCTCCTCCGAGATGTATTAAGAGCGCAAAATGATCACATTTTCATCTCCTCCTCTCAGTATTTGGCGCGCTCTGATCATCTGCATGTATTCTGCATATTCATGAACGCAAACACGCTAAATGGACTGCGTGTGCTATGTTGCTCATGTGACTGACGCAATCCTCAGTGCACCCTGTTAGTAGATCAGCTTTGCGCGCGCTATCACGTTTGCACGTGTTTTTATACACGCAAACCTTTAGTAGATCAGGCTGTAGTGTATATTTATAAAAATTCATTTTTAACACTTTTTTTAATTCAAAGATTTTGAATTGTTTTTATATTCCTACTGCACACAACTTTGTTCAGACCTAATGGTTTTGTTTAAAACTGTAGTTCATGTGAAATGATTAATTCATTCTCCTCAAATGTCTCCAGGCTATATGTTGGACTTGCTGAGGACCCAGGGGAGGAATGGTGCTGTGGCTCTGCTGGAGAGCCTGATGATCCACTACCCGACCCTGTACACTCAAGTTACTGGACGAAAACCCAGCACTGCACCCTCAGGATTCAGTGGTTAGTTCATGTATTTTCACAGATTACTTTTATTCTTTTTTTTCTTTCTTTTACAAGGGAGTCAAGACAGCCAAGACAACAGCATAAAAATTTCACACAAATAACAAAAAAGCATAAGAAACAAGAATACTAAGTAAATCAACATCATTCAGCAGAAATGCATGTGCTGAAAAGTGATGATAATCTTTTATCTTTAATTCTGTTTGAAAAATATCCTATACATGTAAAACACTTGTGTCAAGAAGCCATAATCTGCCTTTTTAAGTTCTATATGCCCTTAAGTGTGTTTTATATGTCTCCTTTGTGTGATAGAGCACCTCTATGAGGAAGACAAAGACTCTTCCCCCTCTATGCAGCACCTAAAACTCCCCCCTCACACGCACACACCCACAGTAACAAGCTCAATATAGAGTGCTGAAGGTAGAATTAATGCAGAGTTGTTGACAGTATGAAACCTTGCTGCACTGAACTGAGATGACCTGTAAACCAAATAGTGAAATTCAAGTGGCAGAAGCTCTTACTGGCATATCAGACACAGAGAGATAAGGCAGTATCAGGGGTAGACATTTTTTAGCACTGTGAACATTTTGAACATACCCTAGCAGTCATGAAAATGGATATTTCAATTTAAGGCAAAATATGACCTCCATAGAGTGACTCTGATGGTCTGACCAAAATAAACGTCATTCAAATCTGTTTTTACCAAAGACAGAGTGACTCATTGGAGTTTCTTAACGATCAGTTCATGTTACTGAGGGTTGAAGCAAGTGAGAGTTTTTGGAGTCAGTGAAGTACATAAATCAGAGGACAGATATGCGTGGCCTTATAAAGAAAGATGATCTCTTCCTTTTTTTTTGTATGAGGAAACCCAACCAACTTTCTTACTCAGAACACAATGACCAATTCAGAAAGCCAGTCTAGAGAGAAATGCAAGGTAAAATGATATGTTGAGTCGAGCATTTTTGGAGATGAAAATGTAGCATGCAAGTAAAGAATGCCACCAAAGTCAGTGACAGACCTGCATGTTGCTTGAATAGCTTCCTTCACTGTGACAAAAGAAAAACAATTATTGTGTTGATTAAAGAAAAAATTTCATCCCACAAAAATCCCAGGTATTTGTTTGAACATGTTCAGTTGCCTAATTTTTCAGGGTTAAAACTGCAGTATGGATATATTTGTCACTTGTTTTACCAGTTTTATCTCTGAACTGCTTTTCTCTTCTCACAGGTCTGATAAAGTACTCTGAGCTGACAGAGTATCTGGTTAGAGCAGTAACAGGAATGCAGAAGGAGCTTCAGGAGGCCCGATGTGAGGCCTGCAGAATGAGTGCACGCTGTGCCTCCTTGGAGACAGAGATTGGACAGATGATGGAGCAGGAGGAGAAGTCCAGATGCCTTCAGTCTGAAAATGAACGCCTACGGAGGCACCTCTGCTCTTTGCAACATGAAGTCACCAAGCTAAAGGATGAGAAGTGTGATGTGTATATGCGCTACACAGCAGCCATTGAGGAGAGATCAGCTGTTAATATGCGTCTTCATGACCTCAACCTGCAGGTATTCTTTGCACAGACTTTATATCAGCCCAGAAAACTTAACATACAAATAATGATTTTTGTTATTTCACTACAAAGCTATAATCTCAGGAGAAATCCTAAGAGGGTGAGAAGCTTGGTAGCTTTGTGTAGGTTTAGAGAATAATGCCATTGTGCTGTGAACTCAGCTTGTAAAAGCTTTTTTACAACAGCGTAGCTTTTTAAGGCTTTGTTTTAGGAAGGGGAGCCATCTGTGTAATCTTGGCTTCAGCATTAAACAACACCTGTTGAGAGAGATTTCAGTGATGTGACAGTTTTTGGCAGGCAGAATTTTCACACAGATTTATGCTGTACTCGGAGGATAAAGGGCTGGGTGTGGTTGCCCCACCTGCTGTCGTTCTGCAGGTTTAACTGTTTGTGTTTCTATTCTTAAACAGCAGGTTGGCAGTGTGCTCTAAAAAGATGCTGATGTTTTTTGTACCTGTTGTTGTTGTTTTTTCTCATGTTTAAAAGAATAGTCAAAGAAAACAGTGAATAAGATTAAGTCACATGTGCAGGTGAGGTAGAAACCCAAAGTTAACTTATTTACAAACCTCACCTTAAGAGATAAATACAGGTCAGGATAACAGAATAAAAAATTAAATCCTAGAAATAAAAGAAAAACAACCAAACAAACAAAACACATCAAGTATTAAAAAATTGATTTACCAAAAAGAGAAATATTTTGCACCATTGTTTTTCTTCATTGTTGTTTTAATGCTTTACTAGTTGTTGATGAGGCAGTTTTGTAATGACTGTTGAAACGCAGGAAAATATTGACAGCAAAACGTTGCAGAGAATGTTTTTGACATGACAGCAAATGAAGCCTAATTTTTAACGTATGGGCTCACACCTCAGTTTGGTGGCACACCCAAGTACGGTTGTATTTCAAGGCATCACTGGCATGAATATGAGGAATGGATGTGACTGGGACATGAAAATTTTATTCGCTTTTCCCTTCCTTCCTCTGTTGTTATTTTAATGTCTTTCAAGATTATGTTGATTACAGTTTGTGACCTTGTGTTTTTAGGGCTGTTTGTGTTTACACATGAATTGTAATTACATCAAGTAGGAATATCTGATATGCCAGTATTTCGAAACTTGTTGTGGCCAATACTGATGTTGATGTTGATGTTCAAGAGCAAAAAGTTCCCTTTATACTAGAATAAACTTTTTCCACTTTTTTGACAAACTATTGTGTTTTAAAAGATATGAAACAAGAAAAACATTTTGCTCTCAAACAAATGAAATGGTGTTTTTTAAACCTAGATATTGAGTGATGATTGAATGGAACATTATATGACACTCTAAAATACCGACATTATTGCTAATTGGTTATATGTAATATATATGGTCCATATGTATGTCCAATGAATTGTCTCTAGGTATCAGCAGGAATTTTGATAACTGCAAACACCAATATTTAACTTTTTGAACTATTATTTGATGATACCCATATCATGCAAATACTATTGTGTATAGTATTGTAGTATAGTATTGTTCCCAAGCTAGAGGCCTTTTACATACATTAAATATATGCTATTTAGATGTTTAGTTAAGCTTTGGTGTCAAGGCAGCAGCTGGATGCACTCACTCTACATCGCCCCATATTTATATGTTGTTTTTCATTTGTTGTACCAGATCGGCTTCGCTTGACTCAATTTGGTTCTGCTATCAGTGTTTGCTTTTTTATTACAACACATATTTTAATAGTGCTACCTCAAATAGGCTAGGTGAAATAGTCAAGGTGTTAACACGGCAACAGGGGCCTTTTTGTCTAGGAGATGAGTTTGCTCCAGGAGGACTTGCAAGAAAAGTAAAGAGGAGTTTGATAAGATGTACAGCATAATTGGCCTGACAGCAGGAGACAATTCATTTCCATGTATTTTACCCCAGTGCTGTTGTGGGCATATGGGTATTACGTCACATTCCAGCTAAACTAATTCCAATTATGAGCTGGTAAACTCAGGGTACCTGCAGATCATCTGACCCAAGTAGAAATATTGACCTCAGAGGGCCCTCCCAGTAACCAATGTAATTTGCTACTCAGACATTCCAACTTTAAAGATCAAGTGTAACACACAAATACTGAACATTTAGTGGTGTGTTTATTTCATATTTTAGTCCTCATGTAAGAGGTTTGAGGTCCAATTCCAAATCTAAAACTTAAAATCAAATTTTTAGAGTCAAGGCAGATTGAGCCAGTACCACACAGGGAAAGCGCCCTAGTAGAAGAAGAGGCATTAGAAAAACAAAAAGCAGGTTTTTATTCAAACAGGAAGTAAAAGTATTCTCTTTGCATTAGATAGTACACACAAAAAATAAAAAAAGATAAAATAATACTATGTATACTAGACTACTATACTTTCTAGAGAACTTTCTGAACTTCACAGTTTAACGTTAACAGGGTCACTTACAAAGAGAAAGCAACAGCAACAGAGAACTCCTCAGAAGTAAATATGTTGTCCATTCACAAAGGATCATTAGACACCAGTTAGTCATCCAGTTTTTCACAGAAAAGGCATGCTGAAGCTGTCCCACACCTTAAAATCAGCAGTGCTCTCTTAATGATTAATCTAATGTCAAAATTACAAAGTTATTTGTTTTGCATTCATTGTTCCAGAATGAATAGCTGGTGAGGAATGTTTCACACTCTCAGTCTGAACTTAAAAAAAGTTTTGAAATGAAAAGTGTAGATTTTAAATAATCTAATATGGATGTTATTGAATATTTAAAATTCAGTGGGTGATCATGATTAAAATATTCTTTGACAGTCCTAATTTTTATTTCCTTCTCTACCAGGAAAAATAAATAGTTGAATATATTGTTATGATGAAGCTCCTAAACATGGTTGTTCTTATGCGTTCTTATGCAGGTGTATCAGCTGCAGACAGAGCTGCTGAAAGCTCAAAAAGAAACTGAGTTTCAGAAGCGACGCTCACTTCGATATGTACCCCAGACCAACACTCCACAACTGCAAGAGGAAGCCATGAGTCTGGCGAAGATTGAATATCTGGATCCGGTGAGGATAGACAATCCTATTTCAACACTTAAAAGTAATTAGAGATGCTGCTCGTCTTTGTGTCTCATGTGCTGTCTGTGTACTGTAACTGCAACAGGCTCGTCAGGACATCCTGGCTCAAGACTTGGCTGAGGCCATCAATAGCCAGGCAGAGCTCGCTGAGCAGCTCCGGTGTTACAGAGAGGAGAATGAAAAGCTTTTAAAAGAGAAACAAGGGGTGAGATTTTTTTTTAGTGTTTCAATCATCATAGATCAGGAAATGTCATGCAAATGTTTCATTTCCTTTGCCATAAATAATCTTTGATTATCTTACTGCATCACACACCATGGCATGCAAAACCCTTTAGTCAGAGGAACGTTTCTAGTTATTTTTAGAAGTGTAAGCTAAGTATTATAAATTAATATGTAATCTGTAATATGATGATGAGAATACAGATTTTAATGGGTTTTCTGAGTGATAGGAGGGTTTCTTTAAATGGACAAAATGAATATCTGTTTACATCCTAGCTGTTCATCAAATCCTGTAACATATCCATGAAACACTGGAGGTCTCACTGTCGTTTTCTGTACGTTTCTATTTCAGCTCTTGGATCAGAAGGACCTCCTGAGCCTGCAAGTGCAGCAGCTGACCTTGGACTGTAACATGCACCAGCAGAAAAACACTGTGATCCAAAACCAGATGAGAGAGCTGCAAGCAGAGCGAGACCAGGCAAGAAACTGATTACAAACTCATACTTCACATTCTCCCTACTTGAGGGAGCAGCGATTGTTTAGATTCTTTCAATACTCTGCTTTGGACCGATCTAGAATGACGTCCTCATTTAATACTTTCTGTTGCCATGTCAGTCGATCAGAGGTGAGCCGCAGCATTGTGAAAAGAATCATTTAAGCTCTGTCAAAGCTCCCTTGTCTGTTTCTCCCTGATGTGTGAAGGTGTTAAGTAGGGTGGAACAATAGAGGGCAAATGAGTCATTGCAGTTTCTTTTCTTTCCACAGTATATGGGCCAACATTAAAAAAGATACAGGAAGTTATTCAACAAATACTGTGACTTTATTAAAATATTACCATTACTATTTTAGGCTGGAACTACATGAAGAAAAATTAAGGGGTAAACTATTTTTCAACTTTGTAATAATAATATTAGCTCAGGTAAATAAAAAAAATATTTAAGAATCTGCCTGAGCTATCTGTTTGCAGCAGGTTTTCCATAGATCCACGGTAAATCAAGTATCTGTTTACCAAGAAATTTATGATATCACTCAATGGGTTATTGATGAAGCATTTCATGTGACTAAAATGGTGTAAGTATGTAAAATGTTCTTCTGCTTTGTGAGAAAGCTTTTCTGATTAGCCAAGATTCATTTTTCATATAAAGTTATGGACCTTTGAAATATTTACAGTACCATGAAAGCTCAAGTTGCAATGTGCAGTAAAATATCCCTTAGGGTTTAGTTCTGAAATCTAGTACCAATGTGGTACTACACCACATTGTACAATTCTTGCAGATCTCTCCCTACTGAACCACATCACAGCACAGAGTTTGGTGCTTTACTGAAAAACCATTTTGTGAATACTTGAGCCAAAGATGCTGAACTTTCTCTACCTTATCTGCTCAGTGAGCTGTCTTTGCAATGTAAAAAACGGATGTCAAAGGCAGTGCTCTGCCTGTTAACTCTTAAAATGAGGTGGCTCAAAGTTCAGTCCACACATCCTAAAATGAATTAGTTCATTTTTATCGTCCATATTTTTAAGATTTGACTTGATTACAGACAAAAAAATAAACAGTTCACTTACTTTTTCCAGCATTTAGCTGTTCCTCATTAAGTTTAACCCAAATTAAGGCCATAAAGCAGTCACTGATATTAGATTTAAATAGATGATGTAGACTTAATGGAAACATTTTCAGCAGAAACACAGTTCTCATTAATAATGCCTGTAAAAATACATATTAAGCACTCTTTATTTTGCAAACCGTCAGTATACAGCAGATGTGATTTGAGCCATCATACAGGTTCAAAACATTTTGCATCTAAAAAAATATAACCCATTTTTCATATTAAATACCTTTTTTAAATAAAACAACTGCATATAGAGAAAAGACGGGAAGGGAAGCAGAAAGGAAGAGGGAGATCACACAAATGAATCTTACCAATAGTCTGTCATGTTACATTATTGACCATGTGTACAAAAAGCCTTTTTTGTGTAAATAAAGTTTTCTACAAATACTGAGCGAAAAAGCTTCCAGGTACCATCACTCTTCGTCCGGAAGGCACTTTCACAATAAAAGCATTCTGTGAAAACCTGGGTAGTCCAGTCATGAAGTAATTTTGATCGAGCTTTTACTTTGACAAACACACTGACTGTGTTTTCATATAAACATTTGATCTTAACAGATCCCTGCAACAGCTCACAAAGAGGCATCACACAGTTGGTTCATCTCTTAATCTCATCAGATTGATCCCTAAACTCTCACCGTCTTTGAATATATGAACGGTCACTCACCGTCTCTAAAGTGAACTGTACTCATGCTTCATTCATGGTTTGAAAATATGAGTGTTTAGCTCGTCATTCACTAAAAGTATGTGCATATTCAATGACTGCATTACTTTTTTACAATCAGGCACAACACTGATTACAGGAAACAGCAGCATTATCACAAGGGCTGCCCCAGGGGTAAACATGTATATCATTTCCATTTTTTCTCTGAAGAGTAGCAGGTCAGGAACCATGAATGCATCAAGCATCATTTTAAAAGTATCAATTTAGAATATGTATTGCAAAAATATTTAATGGTAACCAACCCTAGTATACATCTTAGCAAAACACGAAAGGTCTGACTGTTCTTCTGGAAATAGTTTTTGTCACAGAGCAGTGTTAAAGTTACACTCATTAAATATACTTTTTTGCTTCGTCTCACCTGTTGCCGCCATGTGAAAAAGATTAATCTCTATGTCAGTGTTTTCCATTAGTCTAAATTAATCTTCTAAACACAATTCTTTTCAAAAAGTGTCATTGATAATCCACCCACACCCTGACAACTTCTTAGGCTGTGAAAAAGTAGCATCCTTCACTGGAACTATGCTGAAACCAACTCAAGGCTGAGATACTTGTCAGCCTGGTAATAATTAATGGATCAGACTCTGCATTTTGCCACATGGGACGATGTTAATAGCACACCTGCTGTTGGACATTCATGTTTTTTTATTTAAAAATTAATATAATGAGTTTAGAGCAGACCCTTTATGACCAACCCAAGACTCAAGACGGTACGTTGGAGATACTGGAGATTTTACCATAATGACTCACATGGTTTTCACTGATACAGCACCATTTATGTCCTCAATGCACAGAAGGATCCCCAATCTTTTTGTTCAATCTAGACTGTGAAGGAGTTTTTCTGCAGTTTGTGAAAACTGAAAACCAGAAATCACCCCAAAAAGACTTGTGTGTTAGTTGTTTTATTTTCAAAGAAGGAACAATATTCTGATTTTAACAGAGTCATATTGGAGTTTTAGATTCTGCCACAATGTCAACTTTTTATTTTTTTCTTTAGAGGAAAAAATGTCAAGATAAATAGTCAGTAATTCAGCCAAAAAATGTGAAGATAGCATATTTTGTTCCATGTAACTCAGCCCAAACTACAGGCTTTTAACCAACTAACAACCTTTTTTCATAGATTTCTTGTTACATAAGAGGAACACCTCTTGCCTCAGAAAGAATGTGAAGATAGCACTCAATTATCATTTGTTTGGCCAAGTCTCTGTCATGTATCATATCTGTGTTGCTGTGCACACACGGAAATGTTCAAAGATTTAAAGACTTAAGAAGGCACATCAGCATCATCCTGCATAGCCCAGGACTTATTGACAGGAGACTCAACACCCACGTCAGGGCTTCATCGTTGAAACAATAGCTGACTCAGACAGGAGTGTTTCCAGATTTTGACTTTGTGATGAGACATGCAGTTTAATTACTGTGGTTGACATGATACTGGGGTTTCTAAACACCTGTACTCTCCTGAACCTGTTTTAATAAGCACTTTATGGTAATCGGTAATTAAAGGTTATGTAATTCAATTTTATTTATTAGGTAATTAAAAAACACTGTCTTCATTTGAAGGCATATCTGTCCAGAAACGAGGCCCAGGCAATGATCGCCCGCGTGCTAGCTGAGAAGGACACCCTGAGATGTCAGCTGGTGGAGCTTCAGGAGCACGTCTTCAGTCTGCAGGCCAACCCCAGCCCCAGGGAACAACAGCAGAGCTGTGATGTAATTTCAGGCGTAGGGCAACACATACATATCAGAGTAATGCATACAGTAATGGTTAACTTAAGAACTGATGTGTGGATTTCTGTATAAGGAGACTGACCCTGAAGTGGAAAGCCTGATGTTCCCATTTGAAGATACCCCAGTCAGACCTAGACGCAGGCTTCGGCGCATGGATGCAGTCAACCCCACGTCAATGAACGCCTGCAATCCAGAGGTCTGTCTCATGGGTCCCAGTTGTACCTGTAATATCTGATTGATGCCTGAGCCACTACTTATAAGTTCTGGTTAGCTTTAGAGAGGCTTTTAACAAATATGAGATATTATGATTGTTCGTTCCTGTCTTTTAGATGATTTTGTGCATGAATTAACTGAATTGGATATCTACAGATAAAAGTTAAGGCCAGGCTTACATACATAATATATACATTCAACCAACAGAGTACTCTTGATCAAAACAATAAAAATGACAGCCAGCCTCCGTAGCATACTATGTTTTCCACTCTGTTCACTAAAACCTTTGCGCTATAAGGTTTATTTGCAAAACCAGTGAATCACAGATGATAAGCGAGAAAAGTTACCAAAAGTGGCCATCCTGGGTCATGCCAGGAGCTGCCTGTGAAGCACTCTGGGATTACTGGGTGCAAGAACCAGGAAGGCCACTTTTTTAAAAGCTTTTTTTTCTGTGGTTGACTGTTTAGTGAAAAAACACTTCATGCATTTTTATCCTAAAGAGTGTTGTTGTTGTTGAATACAAATGTAGGATTTTTTTGCTGCTAACCTTGACATTTCAGTGCAAAAATCATTTATATTATTCTTTAAAAAGTAAATCCAATTACAATTTGCATTGATTTTTTAATTTAATATCTTGACAAAACAGATAAATGTGGGATTAACTCCCTGCCAAATTATATTATCTCTTTCCCATCGTTTGTCAAAGTTTAAGTGACATCTAGATTTGGCTGTCCAGACATTATAAATTTAGCCTTTCATGGAAAACCAACAGAATCAACCAACAAATCATTTGATACTGATGCACTTGAACTTCTGATCATAGGCAGCCAAAATATTAAAAGAAAGCCTTTACACACAGAAGATTTAAGCCAGCATTTTTCTGTCAACGAAATGATACTCCAAATTATAGTCCAATTTAGGAGGGTTTATGTATGTATGCATAAATAATGTGAATCTTTGTGTTTGCAGTGTGAGGATCCAACAGCGAGCAGTATCAGATCAAATAATGCACAGCCTCCCAGTCCAGAGTCTATTCGAAGAAGGGAGAAAGTCTTATATGCTGACAGCAGGTCTGTTTGTTTTCACAATAGTATAATAGCATGTGTAAATGCCAGGCCTGTCAACAGCAATCACTGGCCATCTTCAGACCCAAATAGATGAGCCCTCCTCGTATGTGATTTATTTATATTTACATGCATGTTGAACTGAAATGTTGGTGCCAGCCTCCTGACTAGCTTTTACATCCTTCACCCAAGTTAACATTTGGCTTAAGTGTTTATCAGGCGGTTACTTTTCCTTTCTTTGGCTTTCTTTTTTTGGCATCCTTCCTCGTGGAGGTAATGGTGCAGCTACAAAGTCTGACACTAGTGGTTTAATGTTTTATTTAAAGGGGGTGCTCCAAAGTGTTAATCATTACCCAAAAAGCTGATTTTCTTTGAAGAAAACACTTTCAAATAGGCCAAGTTACACTGAAGTAACACCTTCCTGTTGGTGGTGTTTCTGTAAAATGAATAATTGGTATTTAAGTTTAAAACTAGAACAACCAGGGATGTTTTATGTCTTTGAGAGAAGACATTGACAGGAAGTGAAAGTACAGTCGTAAGTCAATTGGCCTCTGACCCCTGGCCCAAGGACATTTAATCTTCTGTCTCCAAAACTCTTACTAGTTTGTCCTTAAGTCAAAGTGGACATTAGTGCAAAACTAGAGACAATCCTTAAAAGTCCTCTTGAGATATTGCAACCAAAACAGTAGACTTGATGTCCAATAACCTTTGACCTGTGACCTCCAAAATGTAATCAGGTCAACTGTTTGTGTGAGGGGCCAAATGTGTAAAATGACAGAAATTCCTAAGCTTTTGAAATACTGCATTCACAGGCAGAGGATGACCTTAAAACTTAATGAGCTTGACCTTTGACCGAGGACCTTGAAACCCTAATCAGATAATCCTTAAGTAAGAGTGCACAACACTGTAAGGTTTAATTAAAAATCCCTGTGAGTGTTTTTTAAAATATTTAATCCCACAAGCAAAAGATGAACACCTCTATGCCACAACCACAAAGGGAGACCAGATCCCCCTTTTCTCCCTAAGGGCGGCCTTGATTAATGCCATTTTGTATAAGCTCCACTGCTAAGTACAATATTAACCCTCAAACAACAAATCTGTTATCAGCAGAGCCTCTGAACAAATGACACAAGAGAATGACATCATGCAGTGTTAGCGTCTGCATTCTTTCTGAGAACATGGTAGCTCTAGTTTCAAATAGATGATTAATTTACAGGATGGAGGGCAAAGTCACTTATAGAACGATACTAAGAGAGGTACTAAGTGTAAGTTTTAGAAGAGCTTAAGCTGTTAACAGAGCATGATGAGAGCATTTTATTTTAGTTTTTCATCCCAGCTTGTAGGATCTTTTGTAATACAGTGATCAAAGTGAGAACGCTGGATTTAAATCTGTCATCATCAAGCTAAAACAATCTAAACCCAACAAACTTGTTTCTGTGTTTAAGAGTGGCAGATGAGAGTGTAAGGCATGGTATTTTCTTCTTTATTTAATTTCTTCTTTAAGTAACATTTTCAGAAAAAGGCACAAAATCACAGTGGAGTTTACATAATAGTTATTTCTTTTCCTCTTTGTAGCTTGGAAAATTGTGAGACTGATTCTCTGATGGACAGCTTCGTGTTCATCCCCAATGGTATGTAAATCCATGAGCTTTCTCAAGGTGTGTGTGTGTTTGTGCACCTGTGCAGAATGGGTGGGGTATTGTTTTACTGTTTACCAGAACAGCCTTCACTTGCTATTCCTGTAATGTTGAACCCTTTCCAAAGCTGTCAAGTGGCTCATAAACTCGGGTACATTATCATTATTTCTTTTGTTTTTTTTAACTAAACAAACTCAATGCTGAATGATCACACTGTCTCTTTTGTTCAGTGGGGTGTAAAGAAGAGAACACGCCCGAGCTTTCCTCTGCAAACGTTTCCAGCCCTGATGGGTGAGTCCTCTAATTCATTCACATTATTTTACTTTTAAATTTGTGAATATTTATGGTCCACCTGATTGTGTGTTCTATGGTGTGTCTCAAAGACCATGCACACCACAGAGGGGATGAATTTTTAGATGGGAAATAATGATGACAAACATTCACAATCATTATTTAAACCCCTTTATCCCACTGAAGGTTGCAGGGGGGCTCAAGCCTATCCTTGCTGACGTTGGGTAAGAGAGCCTGGACCGGCTGGCAGCAAATCTCAGGACCGACGAATACAGACAGACAAACTCTCACAAACACAATCACACCTAAGAGAAGTTAAGGCCCTGTTGACATGACAGTAAACCACTGAAGGCAGAATTGTTTTTATTAAAAAGTTTTTTAAGTTCTTCATTTATCAAGTTTTGAGAACAGCAGCCATGCAAAAGATCCACCAATACAAACAAAAATGATGTGGTGTACATGCATCACTTAAGTCATAAAACATTTACATGCTGACATTCCTTTCCTTTAAGAGACTGGTAAGGTCTAAACATACAAAAATAAATCACATAGACGCTTGTGTTGACAGACATGAGGGTGTGTTGCTGCTTAAAGTGATGATGATGCAAATCTGGATTTTTCTGCAGATGTTAAATTCAAAAGAGAAACAAGCCTGAAAATCTGCAGTTGTTTTTGTTGTTTGCTGAATTTAAACTGAACAAATGTACAAAGAGGGCTGTTTCATACTGGATGCATTTCACTTGCAGTGGTGCCTGTGTATTCTATTTCGGCAAGTCAAAGTTTTCAGACTGCCAATGTGAACTACACATCTCCTGCTCAGAAAATCTTGAGAATAGAAAACTTGTCTATTTTTTCCATGAGCCACGTGCGTTTCGCAGACAAAACAGACATGGGAATAAAAACAGAGTGCCATATTTACCCTAATCCAGCTGGTATGTATATCCACAGTGGTAGAATATGTCACAGAAAAGATACAAACTTTGTACTTACTCTACCTGTCTGTGCCTCCCAAAGTTAAAGCTCAATTTGTCTCCTCTGTTGAGAAACTCCCATCCTTAACAAGAACACTTTCATTCTGATTGTTTTCCTGGTCTGTTTTTCAATTAATTGTGCTCCTTGAGTTGAGATTTATTGCGGTTCTTCCTAAACTTAAAAAATAAATAAATAAAACAGAAAAAAAAATGTTAAGGTCAAAATGCTGAGGCTTATATTTAGAAGAAAAAAACAGTTAAATTTCTTATGAACCAACTTTTAAGGCTTTGCCTAGCTCAGCAGGAACATGCTGCCAACACTCTGAAAAAGTTTTTAAATGCATATATTCTCTCTTTTCTTTCTCTCACCAGCTTGTCACAAAACTCAGCCCCTCCCTTCCTCATGCGTTCCCGTCCAAAGGCCCTCCGAGTGAACGGCAGAGTCCTCAGCATCTCCTTCCAGGGGGAGGCGCTGCTCAGCCAGCTGACAGTGGTAGGAGGCAATAAGACTGGAGTGTTTGTGCACCAAGTGACAGAAGGTAGTGCTGCACACAACGTCGGCATCACCCCAGGGGCACAGATAGTTGAGGTTGGTGTTTTTTTAGTCACAACAGTGATCTAATCTTTCTGCCCACTGTGAGGACATCTCTCATGATTTTATTTTTTTGGCAGGTGAAGTATGAGCAGAACCACAAGGCTCTGAGGATGGTGCTTGAGGATTCCACTATAGAGGAGGCTGTGTGGGCTCTTGGCCAGGTCACAGGCTTCTGCCACCTCTCCCTTCGGTCCAAGCAGGATGGTATGATAAAAAAACATACACAATTTTCATTTGCATTCTTAATTACTGAGTTAGGACAGTGCACATTAATCAACATATGAGCAACAGATGACCGTGTAAATATGCTGAAATTAGCTTAGCAGCTAAATTTTACTTTATCATACTTAACCATTGGCTGTGTCTTACCACAGCTCTTTCATGAAGTGGATGTGGCTACAGCTCCCTTGCACTGTGCTCTAATGTTTACGGTTACTGCACAGACATTACTTGTGCTCCTGCCGTAACCATAGGCCTGTGAGCCGGACAAACACCTGGCTCAAGAGGTGTTTCTTATTTGGGGAGTGGAATATCCCCCAGTGACATCACTTGGGGTATTTTTTGTTGACTTTTTGACACATTTTCTGAAAGTTGAAGCACACAAAAGAGGGAGGAGGTTGTTGAAAACATTCCGTGGAAATGTGTTTTAGTATAGCAAAAACTAAAAGTATATTTTACAAGATATGTGACCTTTAAGGCAGGAAGTTAGAACAAACATCCATCCATTATCCAAACCACTTATCCCTTTCGGGGTCACAGGGGCACTGGAGTCTATCCCAGCTGACATTGGGCGAGAGGCAGGGTACACCCTGAACCGATCACAAGGTGACAGAGAGAAAGATGTACAACCATTCACTCTTACACTTGTACCAAAGGCCTGTGGGAGGAAGCCTGATTGCCCAGAGAAAACCCATACATGCACAGTGATAGTATGAGATCTGATCAAATAAGGGCTCTTAAGACAAGACTAGGGATTATCTGGATAGTTTATTTAGGCCGGGTACAGTAGGAAAAACTGACAAAGTCAAAAGTTCTTCTCTCAGTTTTATAGACTCATGCATGTTTATAAGTTTCATGTATGTTCAAATAGTATCTTTCTATTGATACAACTAACTTTAGACAACAGCATTCAGTGGTCAGCTTCTGTGGCTCTCTTATTTCTGTCTCTGAGCCAACTCAGCTTTCTCTGTGTCATGGATATTCACGTGGAAGGTTAAATATACGTAGAGAACTTAAAGGATACCGAGAACACCTAAGTGATAGATAGAAGAATTGAAATATTGATTGAAGACCGAAAGAATACATGGAAAAATTGAAAGTATAGATTCGTGACTTAAAATTGATACTAACACACAGGGAGAACAACAAAAATCCAAACAGAAAGGTCCTGACCGACCTGGGGATGGAAACCTCCAACCTTCTCGCTTTGGGACATGTGCACTACCTGCTGCGCCCTCGCGCTGCCCTTGAACAAACATTCAGTTGATGTTTCCATAGCATGTATAGGATAGTATACAGGACAGAATAACAAAAAAATAAACTATGTACATTATAACAAAAGACCCACATACAAGCATGCATGTTCAAATTAGGGTATACCAGAAGCTTCTGTTAACTGAGGGAGACACAATTATTTGGACTACCGCATTGTAGTTGCATGCCTCCTTAAGGTTTACAGTAGTTAGACTGTACCTTGGTAAGTCTAGAAGATGGGTTGGGATGTCTGTTGTGGTTGTGTGCTTGATAAAAATACTAATAATTGATTGTGCAGGTGCATGTTTTGCCAAAAGATATGTCACTATGATCTTGCTCTTTGACCTCCAAAATCCAATCAGTTCATCCTTAATTTACAAGCCCTTTTCATATTGCATTTACACAAAAGTGACACAGTGAAGCTTTGTTATCACACACCTTGTGACACTCACATTAATTACACAAGGAAGTAATATCTTTGTCAATTTACAGTGCGATACGCCTAAGATGCACGCAACATGGCACATGCTTGCCATTAACACTAAGGCAGAGACACTCTCCTGTCTTATGCTGAGTCTGCATGCCCCTTTCTCACCAATATCACGCCTCTGGAGATGGTGCAAATGGGAGGCCCACTCATTCTCGTATTGCGTTGGGAAGCATCACAGGGATGTATACAGTATATTATGGCTTGAAATAGCAGTGTTAATGGGGCCACAGTGGACATTTAAGCAAGTCTAAAGAAAATCTTCTTTGTTGAAGTCATGAGGGCATAAATAAGAAGTAAAACTGCAGACAAAAAAAGATGAAACAGGTTTTAAAAATGCAACTTGCTGGTATAGGCGTCCATTTTCTTCTACACCTACCCACCTGCACATGTCTACACACAGCAACGCACTAACATTTGAACACTGTTAATACACATGCCACTGTGTCTATCTTGGCACAAGCATTAAAATACAACTTCTTTAGCTTTGGCTCAGTTAATGCCAGGAAGTAGTTTGTTTCTCTTAGATTAGAGGCATAGCCAGCTGCTAACTGATTGAACTCATGTGAAATGTAAATTGATGACATGCAAAATGTTGGTCAACCAGTGTGCTTGTGTTTCACATTATTCAAAAAAAAATGCACTGCCAGAACAGAAATTCCATCAAGGATTTTGCACAAGCACAATTACTTTACAATTTGCTAAGCACTAAAACCCAAATGAAAGTGGAAGTTGTAGTGCATTTCACTTCTCTCAGCCCCCATCTGGTTTTAATGTACTATTGAGATTTGAGAGTGAGGCATTATCAGTCATTGGCTTGACTGTTCTTAATGCTACAACCGATAGAGCTATTGCAAGAAAAAAAAGCAGCAGGCACAGAAAGTTAAATAAGGACAGGGTGCATACAGTAAAACAGTAACAATCAGATTAACAGTGTGCAGCAATGAAAGAATTCATAGATGTGTAAGAGTAAGAATTAAAGCTTTGACTAAAGTGCTGTCTACCTTTCAGACTATGAGGCACTTCTGCAGCAGCTGCAGAGCAATGAGACATCATCAGGAGACTCCTTCTACGTACGAGTCAACATGTCCCTCCCTGCTGGACCAAACGGATCCCTGGCTGTGTCCTGCAGTGACATCCTTCATGTAACCAACACACGCCCTGCTGGCCTAGAGGATTCATGGCACGCCAGTCGAGTTCATCCCTGTCAGCTGCTGGACCTCCAGAGTGGAACTGTACCAAACTATTACAGGTTAGTACACTCACAAGGAAAGACAGTACAAATTATTAGTCAGTTGTCCGCATTGTTGAACAGTGTTACTGTTTAAACTTTTTACTTTATTAGAGCACTGTTGCTAAAAAGTAGGTTGGGTATAGATACATAGGGAGAGCCTTTATTGTATCTAAGTAGAGAAACAACTACATGCAGATTTGCTAGAGTTGCTGTATGGTTGTGTTTATACATTTAAGTGAACATGTAAGAGGGGGCAGGATGATATGTAGTGATGGTAATCGAAAACCAGTTCCAGATGAGAACTGAAAACAACTCCTTTAAGGAATCGATATCATTAGTCTTTTTGCTCATCAATTACCTTATCAATTTCCTCTTTGTTCTGCATGCTTTGCAAATCAAGGATGTTGTGCTCTCATTAGAAGCAATCAGCAGAATTGATAAGAAAAAAAGTCAAAAATCATGGCAGACGGGGCAGAAGTAGTCAGAATTATCTTACACCAAAACTTTGAGCAAGTAGAAACACCAGCGAAACCATCCATCTATGCAGAATGGCATTTAACATAAGAAGTGTCGCGTTTGACATCGTTGCCACAAAACCTGGCCAACCATCGTCCACACAGAAGATACTCAGACATTGATTAAAGAATTTTTTAAGAATTTGATTGATAAGCAGAACTGGTAATGGCATTGGTATCAAGTCCTAGTAATATCCATCCCTAATGATATGTATTTAAATAGGTATGTGTGCAGGATGGGGAGCAAGGGCATGCGTATACTGGTATTTATCTGTGTAAGCATATGTACAAAACATGTGTAGTATGGTTTAAAGTGAAAATCTGCCTGTAAATATTGTACCAACTGGATAGAAATGAAGCCTATATTATGACTGACCAGTAAACAGAGTCTAAATTGATGCAGTTATATTTGTACTTATTTGGAAAGATTCATAAAGACTTTGATTTTTCTTTCTACACTCTACTGTAGTTTTGTCTTGATTCTTTTAACTGGGAAAAATCTGAAAAGAATCAAATGAATAAAATCTTGTCAAATATTGAATAATTGTCAATTGTTTCAAACAGACAAGAGGCCAACAACAGATGTTTGTCCAACATAGTAACAGTAACTAAGAGGGTAGGGCTTAAGAGGATCGCTTCTTGGAAAGGGTGGGGCTTGACAAAGGGTAAACTGTCTGTAGAATGCATCACCTGTATATTGAAACTGTTAACAAATTAAAATTTACAAAGTGAGAAAGATAAGTAACTTGGGAGTTTGATAGGGGAGATTAAAAGCTATCATAATGCCCCTGCAGCAAGAAAAATTATCCTCATCTGCTCTAAACAGCAGTGGAAAGCACATCCAGACTTTGTTCAAAGTTACTCCAAAACCAAAATTAGCAATCCTTAATGGGCCTTAACCAGCAGAAGTTTACAGATTATTATGATGTTTTCAATGTCAGGTCCGAAAAAAAACAGAACATAAAGAAAAGGAAAATTAAGTGTTTGTCTATAACTTCTGGTAACTACAGTTTTTTCCAGGTAAAATTTGTTTGTTTGTTTCTCCAGCATTTTAAAAAAGATATTTCATCTGATCCTGGAGATAACTCGTACTTGAAAAAACCAATCCCACAGTGTGCATGCTGTCCTTTTAATCATCTTACCAGTAGAGTTTAACCTTGCACAGCAGCTGGATCAGCCTGATTCAGTGTCTGCAATCAGAGATCCATCTTGCCAAGGTCCAATCTATGATTGTTAGCGGCCCAATCAGTGCCCTTTAGAGCAGGAAGAGGAGCTTCGGGCGAGATGAGGGGAGGAAGTGACTGCCGGCACAGAGATTAGCCTGGATGCTAACAGCTTCAGTAGCAGTTTGATCATCTTTATTAAATGAAGAACAAACAACAACAGCAAAAAGCAGAAAGTGATTGACGGAACGATTGACCGGTCATCTACTGGATATCCCATTGAAAGGTTCTGTTCATTCCCAAACACTTTCTATGGGCTCTTTCCCAGATGGTCCAGTGAAATGTACTGAACAGTCCACCTGGTGTTTCAGGATATGTAGAATTAGCTCCCTATGCAGTTGTGCAGTGGCAGCTTTGGGTTTACCTTGCGTGTACACAGCTACCTGACCTGAAATGGAGAGAAACAGAGACTATGCATTCTTTTTTTCAGTATTGGATTACATTGACAAAAAAGTATTGAAATAATTGATCACTTGATTCCAATATGAACTTGTTAACTGGTTGTTACATCAAAGAGTAATTTAAGTATTTTAATCTAAGTTTACATACTTTTTCACATCATCTCCAACACTGACTGTCAGTCACCTTTGGTTAGATTTTAAATAATCAGGTTACCTAAAATTGAATCAAAAAGTACTCACTGTGCTTGAACTTCTCAACTTGATGGCACAGGGCACAGAGACTTCTGATCCATGCAATTGAAGAAATGAGCTTTCAAGCAAAGAAGTCTCAAAAGGTAAGAGAGACTACCAGCTACTTAACCAATCTAAACAAACTGACCATCCTTAAACAATGTATGACTTCTTTTGATTATTCCTCCTTCTGAGAAGCCTTGGCGTGTGGTGTCTGAGAATAAGGAGAAGGCTGTGAGGATTGTAAGCACTGGCAGACAGGGCAGGAACCCACTGTGGGTCAGTGTGGAGGATGAAAAGCCCCCAAGTGCAGACTCAGGTATGGTGCATAGCCCACAGCAGCACATCTAAAACTACACCATTATGTCCAGCCATCTTTTAAATCACCCCTCTCATGGATTTTTAATGTTTTTCTGTTAAAACGTGTACCTCTCTCATTTTCCCTTGCAGATGATTCATCGTCTAAAACATTCATGTCCCTCATGCCCTACTCTCTTGTTACACCCCACTACCCTCCCATCTGCAGGCCTGTCCTGCTGCTGCCCACTGTGCTGGGCCGCATTCTGGACAAGAAGCTGGCAGGATGGCAGGGCTTTGAGCTCTGTGAGCCTGGTAAGACAGAAGTGCTGTTTCTTTGCTGAAATGACAGCCTGTGCATCTACACTGTTTCTGCTGGAGCATTTGTCATCAAAAACTTTTGTTTAAGTAAAGACCGTCGCACATAAAACAGCCACAAATATGACTAATGAATATGACATGACTGTTTGTTGCACTTTGACACTTTTCACTGAGAAAATCAGAACTAGTGCTAGTATGCTTACCTCTTATACACAACATATATTTGTTGACCAACATGTTCTTTTCAGCAAAGACAATGTGAGATGTTTAAGAACTATTTTGATGGTCAATTGCAGTCATTTATTCAGATTTGCCCAAGTATGGCTCTGCTAGCATTTACAACATGTTGGCACTAGCATGTAGGATATTTATGTGTATCCAACTGTTGCCATTGCATCTTTCATCCATGGCTAGTTTTGTGAGGAAAATGTGTCACACTCTTGTTGCGATAGATTCATTTAACCCAAACTTGTAAAGGTTACTTAAAGATCAACAAAGAGACAACTTTTTCTTATTTAAGTGCCTTATTTCTGTTACAAATTGCTGCTTTGGACACCTGCAGTTTGTCTGTATCAAATGACAGAGCACACGAGTATCCATGACAGTAAATTAGGACAAATAAACTGTATGTATGTGTATACAGTGCTGAAAAATACATGCTATGAGGACAGTTCATGCTTAACTTACCAATTTGTCCAAAAATAATGCAGTCATATATTATGATATTTTAATAAAACAAGTCATCATGTCATCAGTGTTCTTTCACTTCTCTTCCTTCACCTCCACTCTACAGAGACGCTGAGCTGCAGTGAACATGCAGCCCGTCTGCAGAAGTCTGAGATCCTAGAGGAGTGTGAACAGGGAGGAAACTGCTGCTACACTCTGCAGAGCGTTGAGAAAATCATGAAGAAGGTCAGAGCAATAAACACACAGGGCTCTAATTTCCTGGCGCAACTCAGGGTGGCGCAGGGTGGCGCACCCCCCGCAGTGGTAATTTCATCCGGCGCACCACCGTGCGCAGCCAATTTGGTAGACCGGCTGCGCCGAGATGGGTGTGACGGCGCACCAGGGGGAGGTGTCCACAGATTCAGCTTGACGCAGTGACAATTTGGTGCCAAAAAACCCCGCGGAAGGTGCGCTGAAAGCCCGCCAGCTCCAACCTGGTCTATTCTCGGCGCACCCAGGGCAGTGGTAATTTGGCTGACAGGCGCACAGTGCGCACACGTCACCAGAACCTTACAGGCAGGTATCCAGAGTGTCAGGCACATTTCAATGCAATAAACAATCACAGCAACCATTATTTAATGTAACCGTCTGAACCAGCACATACATTTGTATCTATATTAATTGTCCCGTCACATCTGATGTCAGATCAGAGACGTTTGTCATAACTAACGAGTTCACATCCCTCAAGCCAACCACAAACAGCCACATCATCCGATACGGAGTATCCGGCTTCTCTAATCTCATGAAATTAAATAGAAAAGAAAAAAGAGAGAGACGCTCGCTGAATAAATAACTCTGTGTCTTAAGGATTTACCTGTGATTGCCCATATTTCTCTGTTTTAATCTTTATTCTTAACGTGATCTAAAAAGATGGAGTAGCCTACATTATTGCAAGGAGGATGAGGAGGAGATATGATTTCACCTAAGGCGCTGCTTTTTGGCGATGACAGACCAGGAATGCGGGTGGATCACAAGCATGATGAATGGATTAGCCTGCTGCTGTGTTTAAAAGTAATTATCACTTAATTTTGTACTCCTATTTATGACACAGGAACAGATTACATCTGTCCCATGAGGTGGTCCACACGGTGACGCGCGTCGTGGCTCCGATGCGCGGCCTGGTGGCCCCTGCACTCTCCCAGTTGCTGCAAAAGTGACAGCGGCTCTGACCTTCTTCGCCACCGAGGTGAAATTGTCACTGCGCCTCGCCCGCGGCACGTTTAAAGGCGAGGAGAGGCGTTCATTTGACTGGTGAAGATTGTACTCGGCTGTGTTAAACCCACTCAAGCCTACTCTCCTCCCTCTCTGCCATTTGGGAGAGACGGAGGCGTGGGTGCGTCTCCCTGCGCTGTGCACGAAACTTGCAAAATGCCCTGGACACACCCTGTTGGCGTGGCGCAGGCGCGGTGCAGGGCAGATGCACCCCGCCTGCGCCTGGTCTACGAAATTAGAGCCCACAGAGCTTTTACTTGCATGGTTTTCTAGAGGCTGGTGGACAAAACAGAAATCTGAAGTTTACTATGTCATTGAAGAGCTAGAAAAAATATACACATTAAATAGCTCTAAGTGTAGTTAATACTCAAAAGCATCTTTTTTGAGAGCTTATTTAACAAGTTTCCAATGTTAAATTTTAAAATCTATGACTGTGGTGGATCAAAAATTTGGATCAAACTACCATCCATCATTCCAGTCTACAGTGGATTTGCAAATTTTGGTGTGGGTGCACATGGAGGTAATTTGGGTGAAATTTTGGACATAAGCTCTGCAGTAATAACAGAAATCTTTCAAACAAGTCTATAAGTATATATGCTGTCACCCAGTGATTTAGGTTACATACTTGAATTAACTTCTTTGATGTAATGTAAAAAATCAAAACAGTGCTACATACAAATTATTGATAAAAAAATACATAAATAAATACAATAAATACACTTGAACCTATATTATACTTTTTTAAGTTGTATATGCCCATTAGTATGTTTTACCTTTCTCCTACTTCTGATAGAATACCACACAAGACAAAAACTCTGTGTGTACAGGACTTCTTCCTCCCACTTTGCAAACAAACACTGGTAGTTGCCTGAAACAGCTGGTCCATCCCACCTTTGAAATATTCACACAAGTCATATTTAGGGTCTAAAAACTGTGAATGGATTTGAGCTTATGTAGCACTTTTCTAGTTTCTTTGACAACTCAAAGCAGCTTTACACTTTTCACATTTATCCATTCACTCTCACATTTGATGCAACAGTGGGAGCAACTTGGCGTTGGGTGTCTTGACCAAGGACACGTCATTATGTGAAAGCTGGAGCTGGACTCAAACCTGCAACCGCCCGATAGTGTACTGACAGAGTGCACTGTCAAACTGAGCCACCAATGCCCCACAAAGTGTCCAAGCATACATGAGACATCAGCAGAAATTTATTTTATCATGAGGTCAAAATTTGCTCATGGTTTCATCAGTTTACTATGACAAAAAAAAGTTCTGAAACACTGATGATATTCCAGTGGCTTTCCTTTTTTTTGTTTTTTGCTCATAAATCAAATGTTTGCACGCTAGATAAGTTAACCACAGTTCACAAACTAACATGTCCATTTTTTGTATGTTAGCAGGCTGTAGTCTTACAGGGGTGTTTTAAACATCACAAAAATGACAAGATAAGAGTTTTTGTTCAGATTGTTGCCTGTTGATAAACTCTTTTTATCTTGTTCTCTTTTTCCTCTTCCTCCTCCCACAGGGGATCCACTGTGTGCTGCCTTTGGGGCTGGACTGTGTTCGTCGGCTACACAGGGCCCAGATCTTCCCAATCATCATCTTCATTGGCCAGTCTGCCCGCAGTGCACGTAAACTGAGGTTAGCTTTCCTTATATCTTTGACAAACCCTGACGGGGCTCATTGCTCATGATGCTGATATCAGATAAAGATGATCTCTGTGAGCGCTCAGCCATAAGGAACATTCAGTCAAGTAAAACCAATGACACCACAGTTATTTTCCATTGTCTCACCACTCCTGAGACTGATAAACTTCCCTCCTTAAAATAAACTTCCCACAAATATAAAATTCATATAGTGATACATTTATGTTTGATTAGTGTTCTTATTCAGTAACTCACACACCAAATACTCCACTTCTGTGCTGTCATATTTGTTTTTTTGTCTTTGTACACTGCAGATGCTTGATTGTATAATCACGAAAAAAAGTTTGAACAAAATCAGAAGGCAACAGGTTATGAATTTTTATCAGCTTTACCTTAAAAATCTGTTTATACTGTTTCCATTCCATTTCCTTCTTGTTTATGTTTTCTTTACATTCAAAAACTGCTATTTCTGTATTAGTATTATTGTTTTGTTTTGTTTTTTTTTCTTGTTATTCTAATCTTTATTACAGTGGGTCTTTGACTTTTCCAAAAAAAGAGTGTGGTGTGCAACATTTAATAGTATTTTAAAAGTTTTACATTGATCCAGAATTCTAAAATGGCCATTTTTATACCAAAACCTCCACTGGATAAAATAGACATTGCTGCTTATTTTGTGTGTTTTTTTTTTTTTTTCCAGTAATCATGATGACACCTTTTATCCACAGCAACAGTACTCAATTACAGGTTATTGCCAAGTTTGTTTTTTTTTTTTTTAACATGGACACCCCTAATTAAAGGAACAGATTTATAAATCGAAGTCAACATTTGATATGTTCAATGCGTTAATTTAGAAAGCAATCAGGGTGAGTGTTGCTCTGTGTTTTGTGGGAAATGCACAGACAGAAATTTGGACATTAGCATTAAAATACCTGTTTTGTCTAATTTGTCACTATATACACGAGCTAAGTGTTCATACCTATGGTATTTTCATTTTTTGTTAATCATCTATTTTATAGACATCAAATAAGCTTTTCACTGTCTTTGGTAAAGATGCACTTTTTGTGAGCTGACTGTGGTATTATTACCTCCGCCAAGGAGACTGTGTTTCTGACTGCGTATGTTTGTTTGTTTGTTTGTTAGCAAGATAACACAAAAACTACTGGACGGATTTTGCTGAAATTATTGTTGATGATGAGATGAGTTAATGGACAAAGAAAATCTTTAATTTTGGCTTTTTGCTCTTTGTATCTTGTAAAAATGTTGTATGAAAGTAATTTTGGTATGCTTATTCCCCCTTGTGTAATATTGCATGAGCACAGTATAATATAATGCAGTGTAATATCAGTCAGTCCATCTTTATTTATTTAGCACCAATTCATGACAAAAGTTACCTCAACACACTCAAGAAAGAGTGTAGACATACACTTCTTTGATTTGATTTTTATTTTTTTCATTCATATTTTGTTAATTAAGATCCTATATGAATCCACTGTAAATCCTGCACTTTGCAACATCAAGCAAAACTTATTTAATCCAGATCCAGTAACCCAACAAAAGCAAATGGTTGTTTTTGCTCAATAACTGTCTAACTAATAATGATATCAATGATTCTGAGTGCTAGGTGTGGGTTTTCAGGGTCAAGGAATCATATGGTAACTTTATCATGGAACTATTGCTTATAGATGTAACAGCAGTATCTGAGCTACCTTGGTGGAGGTTTGAGCTCTCTGAGTGCTTTCTAGTTATTAGTTGGACAGTTATTGAGCAAAACAATCGTTCGCCAATGGCTGTTATCTGGATCACCACCAAAATCTAATCTTTTCTAAGTTGGGCCAACATCTTACCAACATCTCCTGAAAATTTTAGCAAAATCTGTCCAGTTGTTTTGCATAATCTTGCTGACAAACAAACATACAAACATACGCTGGCAAAATCATAACCTCCTTGGCGGAGGTAATAATAATATAACCTGAATTGCTCAGGGGCCTCAATTCACAATAAATGGACTTAGGCTCGAATCAGATATTTCACTGTTTGCTGCATTGTCTGCCTCTCAGCTGCCTTTATACGATAAAAAGTGTAGATACTTCAGAATGTCTCCCAGTCAATTCTTCACTCTGTCTGTCCAGGACAAAGCTGCATCGCTGCAGTCAGTCAGAGGAGCAGCTGTTGGCGTGTTCGAGGAGCGAGGAGCCGCTGCTGGATAAGCTGCCGTGCCTGTATCACAGCGTGGCTCCAGACTCCTGGTGTGACCAGAACTCCCTGCTGACCAGCCTGCGCGCCATCATCTGGGAGGAACAGAAGAAGATCGTGTGGGTGGAGCCTGATCTGTGGTGAAAGCAGAAAAAGCAGAGAAGAAATGCAGAAAACCTGCAAATATTTAAACTGTGATCTGAATGAAGCTTATGATACCCGATTATTCTTATTCTAACATTCTGAGATATTCTAACAGACTAAAAACAAACTTTACAAGAGAATGTTTTTGTAAACGTGTATGTATGTATCTATGATACTAAAGAGTAACTTGGTGAAAGAAGAATGCTCTTAATGTGCTATCTACTGCATTTTAGAATATATAGCATATATGTGTCACTGTTAACTGTGTAAAGAAACATGTTCTGCACTTTGTTGCCTCCCTTTTAGAGGCATTTGTTTAAACAGATACTGATGTGAGGCTCTCAATAAAAACACATATTAAAACATTGATCATTTTTAAGCTCTTTCCTATCGCCTGTATGTTTTGTACCTTTGGTCTCTATCTTAATTTCACCATCTATTTGAAAACTCTTTACCAAGGGTGTGCTTGAAGATCAAGAGTGCTCACTGTCTGCTTTGTGGGTATCAACTATTTTCTCATCCTGGAGTAAAATGATCTGACTTTAAATTTTCTCTGATCTCGCGCAATTTCAGCACTACTCTCCAAACAGCCATTGCTACTTTCTTTTCACCATAAGTGATCATAAATCGCCATTATTTTGCTTTTTATGATTTTTTTATGCTCTTTAATGTGTTTAACATGTGGCCTCCACATTAAAAACACAAGAACAAAACGTCCTTGTGGAATTATTGTAAATGTTGGGAGGGCAAATGATTGTTAAATAGTACCCTGTTGATGATGACAGTGGATAACAATAACTCTACATTTTAACTGATGATCAAACTTTATATTACCATGTCCACCGAAATTGTTATTAAAATTTATATAGGGTTTGCATTTTCCACTAATGATATGATTTTAGAATTCCATATGATGTGTTTTTGTTTCTCAGGGCAGAATGATTCATTGTTGGGCACAGTAAATGTAACCTAGTGTGTCTTTTGAGGTACTCAAATAAAGGGGTTAATCTGCAAAAAGACCACAGAAAGTTTGAAGAAATTATTTGACCAAATTAAATTGAATTGAATTTAAGAAATTGCTGGAATCCAAAAAATCTTTACAAATATGTTCACTCTCAGTGATGTGTAAAAGGATCCAACACATACTTTTGCATCTTTTTTAGACACCTGAGGCGTATTCGGTTTGGTATATGAAGACAACAATCACATGAGTTTCGCATCACAGTAGATTCAGTAAATGCATTTCATTTCAATATTTTATATCACTTTTATGGCTGTGCATATAGCAAAACATCAGAATAAAAAAGGAGTAACATAAATGTATTTGTAAAGATTCACAACAAAATGATGACATACTGTTGAACTCCACAGAAAAGATGAAACCTCACCACACACAGAAAGGTAATGTGTGTTATTATTTAATAATGTCATTTGTGAAACATTGATTTAAATATATAGAGTCATGGAACTATTGGTAGATAAAATATTGTAATTTGTATATTCTGTGACTTATGGGCCAGCTGTGTGCAGGCCCACCCATAGCTGAGCCCCTGAAATGATTAACTGGTCCCTCCTCAGATGTCATTTATTAATACCAATATGTCTGAAATGCAGACGGCCTCATTATTGGTTTGTGCACCACATGCTGTGGTTTGTTGTATTTCTTGAAGTGACTGTCCCAATTTATATGTGGCCTTCCACTCTCTCTCTCTCCCCACCTTTAACTGTACACACTGTCCTGCCACTTACATAAAGGTATAAAAAGTACAAGAATTAAATATATATTTAAAGAGACAAAAAAATAAGTCAAGTCAGTGTTGGGAACATCCACCCTCTGGGCAGCTTTGTAGACCACCAGGTCTAAGCATGGCTGAACACACCAAACATGATTGTAATGACTAGTAGATAAACACTTCAAAACGTTAGTTTTTTTGCTTTAATGAGAAATGGTGAATGTTTTGGTTTAAAAAAATATATTAGGGAATCATGATCTTCATGTAGGATCGAACATGTCTTTACCTTCATGGAACCCTACATGTCTCTGGGCTCCTGAGAGCTTTCACTGTAATACCACCTTAATGGCAGCCTTGTGAAAACATCAGTGTCATCCGTAAGCATTGCCCTTTTTAGGGCATCTGAAGCCCCCCCCTTTCCAAAAAAATGAAGAAGCTCCTAGCTTGATATTTAGGCAGGTAAAACATTAAATTCTGAATGATTAACTCGACATCAGGATACAGTAGATCATTAAATCCCTTTGTTTAATAAATGGTAGACAAACCCAGAGGTCAGTAATGTGTAAACTGGGTTTATGGTGAGAAAAGACAGATTTCAGGCCGTTTGATTCAACAGAAATGTAAAAAGGGAAAAGTGTAAGGGACTTATATCACTTACTTTAGACAAAGTGGTTATGATGTGAATGTAAAGGTAAAGTGTGACAAATCCAACATTCAAAATATTGTTGATGTAATAGTTATAAATGTAGATTACCTTTCTCTTGTGCTGACTTACAAAATTAAAGTCTTGCAGAGCAGACAGACCTGCCTGATTCTGAAATCATGCATATCCGCCTTGCCGGCCTCCATTGTCCAATGATTTCACTCTTCCACTTCGCTGCAATCTTATCTGGCCAATCAGGAAAGAGAGGCGGGAGCTACGGGAGCAGAGGACGTGACGACAACAGGAAGTGACTTGCATGTTTGAAAACAATGGCGACTTCTTAAGCGGTCTTAATATCTGCGTTTTTTTTTCTATCAGAAATGGACTCAATGTATTCTTTAAAAGAGGAGGAAAGAACGTCACGTGAAGCCTGTCTTACGAGAAGTCATGTTTTTTCTCTTCTCCTGACCGGGGATCACTGCTGGGAAACTGGGAGAGAACCTGGAAATCAATCCACGGAGGGTAGGTCTATGGTCGTGATGGTTACTCAGGGATACTTGGGGAAATATGCTCTCCTCAGAAGATTACTGGGAAACCTTGGTAAGGATTGTCTTTGGCGAGGTTCGTGTCACATATTAGTGTTAAATGATACATCTGTGTGGTATAATTTAATGTGAAACGATAGTCTTCAGGTAGTTTAAGCTAACGGCTAACGGCTGTAGCGGCTAACTGTTGTTAGCCGTTAGCCCTAGCGGCTAACTGTTAGCCGTTAACTGTGGGTAGCCGTGCTCATTGTGGCTCAGCGGCGCTGTCGCTGCCTCTTGCCCCGGGAATCGTGAGTTCGATCCTCGAGAAAGGAAAGGAAGTAGCAGATGTTAACTGTTGTTAGCCGTTAGCCGCTACGTATGCTACATAGCAGCGTTACTTGATGTGGATTGGTCTGTGATGAGTGTAACGAGCCGAACCATCGTCTAATCGCAAGCTGCTGTTGTTTTTGAAGGTTCTGCCCCTGAAAACATTTTTGAAGGGCTCCTTCCCAGATGGATTAGTGAAATATTTCCAATATGAAACTGTCCATCTGGCATGTCAGGTTAACAAAATTATGTTCTAAAAATAATTTAATGATGAAAACAGCTGTACAAATTAGTACTTTTTTGGGGCAAAAAACACAGCACAATATTTAATGGTGTAAACTCATATTACAGCATATTAAAGTTAGAGCAATTATTTAAAGTCTCTCCTGTAGTGTAATGGAAATGTGTCTATCTTTCCACAAAAACAAAATTAGATGAAAAACGAAGGATCTTGAACCAAATGCTCCCTTTGTGATTTCTTATTACAGTAGAAAATGCAGGCTTGCAAGTCCAGAGACAACCAAAGGAACAGAGATGGGCAGTCCATCATCTGCAGAGAAAGTCTGAAGATCTAAGAAGATGTGCACACATTTAAAGCATAACAATTCAAGGATATTCGTGTTTGGTATGTGTGTGTGTTCGTAAATGTGGGAGTGTGTGTGTGCATGTAGAGGTGCGTGTGTGTATGTGTAGACTCAAAGACACAGTCCTGGCAGGACTCTAAATTATAAGACGCAAACAGCTGATATCTTAGTTAGAGCTGTGTGTGAACCAAGGTCGGACATCTGTGCGCCGCTCAGCTTATCTATGTGTTTGTTATTCATCTCATCTGTGTGTCACTCTGCTCCTGTAAGCAAGAAGTCATAAAATAACTTAAACTGTTCAAATGCTGATGAAGTGAAGTGAAAGTCTTTAGACCTTGTGAGGTGGGAGCTTATATGTTTGTAGTGAGACAGAAATGTGAAGTGTAACTGAAATTTGAAGTGTAAGCATGCATCAGAGTAAAATTCCCACCACAGCAGTGAAACTTTTCTTGAAGTGAGTAGTTTGAGAGACTCTAACAAGAAAGTGAATCTGTCTGTTATAATTTCTGCAAGAGCTGAGACCCCATCACAGTCAGATCCTAAAATTGGCCCTTATGCCTCATGAAATAATATGGTGTACTTTTAAGAAGTTTCTTTGCTTTAGAAGTCTAGAAATAGTTTGGTTAAATTTCTTAATACAATTTATTTATTTATTGTTTTTTTTTCTCTATTAACAGATGGGCTTAATCCTGTCAGCACATGCGCAATTAATGTAGAACAGAATAGTATCTGCGTCACCACAGGAGGGAGCAACAATGCACAATGTACAAAATTCATCTTAGAAAAACAATGTCTTTTAATTTATAAACTTTTTTTAAGTTATAATTGAACTGTGAGTGATAATATGCATTTCAATACCTCTGTGGGATGTGGAAGATTCACCAGTAAGAGCTGCAGCCAGTTAACCTGATACACCAGATGGACTGTTTGATATGTTTCACTAGTCCATCCGGGAAATAGCACATATAAAGTGTTTGAGGAGGGCAGAACCATTCAGAGGCATATCTGGCAGGTGATTGGACAACCGATCCGGCAATCACATTTATTACGGGCCAGTCAGGTAATATAGGAGGCTGGTGCTACTGCACTACAGAACTTGAACCACTTGGCACAACAAACGCTGGTCAAAACATTAGCTGAGATTTGGTTTCACGAAAGCGGAGGCACATAAGTTACCATAGAGATTCATTCTGTGCAGACAGCCTACTCCTGACCAGGCTAAGGCAGGCTTAATAAATCCTGTTGTTCAATCAGCAGCACTCTCATCTGAAACCAACATGTTTCTTACAGTTATAGTACTGATCATGACTATAAGAGGTATAGGAATGTTAATAATAATACATTTCATTTAAAAATGCTTTTCAAAGAACTTAGGGACTCTTTAGATGAGGATGAAAGAGAAAAATAGAATTTAAACCAAAAGCAAACGCAAATCACATGAGTAATTTAAGCAAATTATTAAGATAGCCCATATAGGACTTTGAATCATATTGTTATTAGAATAGGAACATTGGTAGGCTTCTATTAGTATGACGAATGGTAAAATATTTTGGCTGTAAGATGATTACACATATTTAACAAAAGAGCAAATATGTTTCCAATCAATCAGTCATGAATATGATAAACAAGCAGATCAGTTTCCTCCCTCACAATAGCATGTTCTTTCCGAGACTAGATGAAAGATTCTGGGTCCTAAGAATATTTTATCATTGCTTGTTCATTTGCATTGTTTATTTCAATCATTGGTCAAGAAAGCAATGAAACACAAAAAAGTCAAATCTTACATGAAGAGGAACAACAAAAAAACAAACAAACAAAAAAACAATGTGATCTGCCCCGTTTCACAATAATTAAAGTACATTGAACAATGTCCTCACTTCTTTCTATTAGATAATGAGATTTACACTTTAACAGACAAAGAAAATTGTGAAATAATGAACTACACACCACTATGCAAAACAACAAAACCTTGTGTTCATATTTCATTATTTCTAATAAACATGATGGTTTTTAGTTCCTATAATGATGTCATTATTCATTACTTAACAAATCTCTAATTTTTTTGCCATATCTTAGAGTCTTTTCTCACATACAATAATTAAAAAAACAAGCATCGTTGTCTTCAATTGCAAAAAAAGGGAAAAAATCAGACATCTTCTGCCTATGTTAACACTCATGAAATAACAATTATCTTAAAAAAATGTTCGTTTGGAGATTTTTTAGAGGATATTAGTTCAATCTATGTTTATTTTTTACCAAACAGCATGTTAAATTATTCTGCAATTCAGAAGAAAATAGGATGAATGCGTAAGCATTGATAGTACGGTCTAACTCCCACTAAGTAGTGCATCATCAGCACAGATGTTAATCTTTGTGATAGTACAGTCTATTTTTAAACAGAGTAGAACATTTTTAGCACCAATGGCAGTCTTTGTGATATTGCAGTCTACATTTACCTCCTTTGCCTCTGTTAACACTCATAAAATACGAATTATCTTTGAAACAAGGTCCTCCTGAAGATGTGTTAGAGGTTACCAAACAGCATGTTAAAATATTCTGGAATTCAGATAGATAGATAGATAGATAGATAGATACTTTAATAATCCTTCACAGGAAATTACAATTGTTACAGCAGCTGTACATTCAGTCATTCACTCATTGTAACAACAAAAAAATTAAAACAGATCAAATACAAAATACATGTTAAAAAAGCACATATGAGATAAAAACATTCAGAATACTTTAAAAGATACGACTGGAGCAGTAAAGTGCTGCAGTTTAGAAAAGATTCTATTATTAGGGCAGTGGATAATTTGTTGGACAAACTGTGATCTTTTTTATGATCACACATTGAAGAAAATATTGACATTGCGGGACGCACTGTACACCAGGGTGGCCGGTTCAACTCCCAATCGAAACATACTTGGAAGTTTGTTTGATAGCTATGGAGATGCAAGCTAACTTCCTGGGGCAATGCCACCAGTTACGACAGTTGGTAACACTGAAAGGGGTTGGTGTTTCCTTTGCCTCCAGAGCCTTGGGGCGTAGGGTTTGCACCCTTAAACTTCATTGCAAGCAGACCTCTTTGAATGAAGTAGGGTTGAGGTTGCTTTTGACTCTTGGCACAACTAAACCAGATTTGTACTACTGCCTCTTTTTTAAAGGAATATGGAAAAGCCTGGTTATTTTTCTGACAGCACAACGGTTTCAGCTGGAAGCTTTGCAAGATGACAGATATGGAATCAGGCAAATCCAGCTGCTTTACAAGGTTAGGAGAATTATGTTAAAATAAGTAGTTAGAAAAATATCTGTATTAGTATTGGCTAAAAATATTATTTTTAAACACTGGTATCAGCATCTGCCATCACAATCAGTGCATCGATCCCCCTACAATGGTGAATTATTAAATTATAATTATACTGAAAGGTGTTAAGTTTTGTGCGTAGCAGAAAGTGTGTTTGAGGTTGTTTGCATCTTCGGTTAATTTTACACCATCCTGAAAAAGATCATCTGAAATCAGGTCATGATTAATATAGCTGAGTACAAGTCATCACTTAGACATATAAACCCCTCTTTTTAAATAGACAATTGTTAAATAGTTCTACATATTAAAATGAAAATACTCTTTTGAGTGTAATCTTCTTTTAATCACTTCCAGTTTTCTCTGATTTCATTGTATATTATCTCAACAAGGCTGTCGTGACCATCGGTAGCCACAGGGGGGAGGCAGAGAGAAATGGATGTGGGTCAGAGGGAGTGGTTGAGGGAGGAAAACATGGTTCCTACAGAGCGAGGAAAGAAGAGTGGGGAGGGATGAGAGAGGGACAGTCTGATTTCTGACCATGAGCCCAAAGCGCCGCTGTCTTTCATCAGTCTGTCGTGCTGTTTCTTTGGCCTTCTCCCCAGCTCTTGATTTTACTGCCTCTGTGTGCTGAACAGTAGAAAATGGGAATAATCAATGCTTCCCACCCCCCACTCCCTTCCTTTCTACCCCCCACCCCTCCTTTTCTCTCTTTTTTTATCTGGTGGTGATTATTGACTGGATCTGAAGGATTTTTTTAAGACTTCCACTGAATCAATTTCCTCTCCTGGAAGACATTTTTGGCTCCATCAGGGTCCAACCCCCCCCCTCGGTTCCCTCCCTCCTGTTGCTGGGAAACCACTCCAGTGATTTGTGTGTTGTCAGAGTGCATTAAAGACAGTGACATGGAGAGAGAGGGAGACCTTGGCTGGAGCAAGGGGAAGAGTGAGCGGGTGATGTAGGGAGGGAGGGTGGGGGTCAGGAATAAAAATGATTACATGCACATCTTCTCTGGCTGCCGATCTCTCTCATGCCCTCTCTCTCAAAAACAGACACACACACACACACACAGCATACTGCACTATGGGGCTCGATTAACATGCTTTGATTCTCCTGTCTGTCTGCCTCTCTCGCTCGCTCGCTCACTCTCTGCTGGCATGTTAACTGGGTTGAGTTTCAGCTTTTGGGATTAAAGGAATGAAGAATGTGTTTGGCAGCAAAACTGTTGGAGGAGAATATTTGATGTTTAATTGATAGAGGTTGGATGTCGGCGCAGAAGGCTTGTTAAATGCAATTACCCTAAATCACAAATTGCCTGTCTATGTGTCCGTGTGTGTGTTTTTGTGTGTGTGAGACTGTGTGAGTGTATCTGGAGCCGTGTCTTTGTGTTCTCTGAGTGTGAATGATTTCATACCAAGAGCTAAAACGACTCATGCTGCCAAGTTCCTCTCTCCCTATGATGTGAGAGTAAAACTGTCACATTAATTAAAAACAATATGGCCGTCATGAGCTCTGCACCACTAACGATAGGGACGTTAGAAATTATGCATAAAGCCTACTACCAGTGGCATGAGCTGTAACTGGAGCAATACCAAAGCTGTTTAACCCTTGCTGCGAAATGTGGATTCACTGGGAACACTGCAAAAGTCTGCTTTTGTTATAAACAATAGGAAGGCATAACATTTTTGGACCAACATTGGCAGATAATTGTCCAAAAAGTTTATGGTCAGCCAGCATGATGGTCAAGAAAGAACAGAGCAGCATGAATAATGTGAATTATCATGACCGTGTAGTGGGAACAGAACAGCACTGTTATTTTCTAGTTTTATTCTTGAGTGAGTATAGACAGCTTTTATGAAGCTTTCATCAGACTCCTGTTTTCTTTCATACAGCCTCTCTCTCCTCTCTGTGCATACTGAGCAGGTGAGGTGTTGTGTGCCAGCTGCAGCTTTCTAGCTGTCCTATTCAATTTTTTTCAAATTTCAGATTTTTTTGTTTTGTTTGGTTGCCTGCAGTGTATCTTTATTATTGAATTTATCTGATACAAACATTGCAAATACAAGGCCTTTAAATCTTGAACACATTTTATTGTGCTTTTTGTCAAATCACATGACACATGGCACAGCCTCTTAATGCATTGCAGATAGAAACAAATCCTGAAATAAGCACCATTTCATAACAAACTCTAATACACTGTGAATCAGTTTGAACCAAAAATGAATTTGAATCAAATTGTGACGAGATGCTTTAGGCAGCTGCACGGGCCACAAAGAAGGGGAGAGGTCTTAATGCTGCAAATCACATTTTCTTCTTCATAGAAGTGCTCCACATGCGTAGGAGATGCATTAAACACAAGTGCAAAGTTCATGTAAAACTCAAAAAAGCAGAACATGGGCCCTGAAGGCTTTTGAACATTTTCTAAAAGATTGATGCTAACATGCTGCTATTTTACAGTTTGTTGGGAGCATTGATTTAAAAAAAAAAAAAAAAAAAACTGTACTAGACCCATCATTGACACAGCCAGGACCACTTAGAAGACGAGTGTGAAATGAAATTAGAGCCTTGACTAGAAAAGCACTCAGACAGCACAGGCCTCCGCCAAGCAGTTCAGTTCCGGCAGTGGCTTTTCCACAACCCCTGTAAGAGATACAATTCTGGATCACCAGGCCCAGAATAGTGCCAGAATCAGGAACACACATTTAATATTTTGATTTTATATGGATTATTGACTGGCATCAATGGGATTTCCCATTATCAAGTTCAATGTTTTTGTGATGTCAATCTAGATGGATCCAGATAAAAAGTGCCTTCGTGATAGAGACATGGACTCCATATCATCCTGTAAAATTGGAAGCAAATCTGTAAAAAAATGGCAGAGATATGACTTTTTTTTAATTTACTCATGGGATTTTTTGAAATTTTGGGATTTTTTTTGCATCCAGACATTTGTACATATTACCACAAAAATCCAATCATTTCTAAGTTGTGCCATTAGGGTCATCCGTCCAGTAGTTTTTGTGTAATCTTGTTAAAAAAATAAACAAACAAACCAACATATGCCAGCAAAACCATAAGCTCCTTGGCAGAAGTAATGATGGTAATGTTGAAGCCTATCGGCCATCTTGCAGCCTGGTTTTAGTTTTCCACTATCACAAATTACATTTACTGTTTATCCCCATGAATGTCCATATTGTTATTGTTGTAACAATATGGACATTGTTATATCTCTGCATCAGTCTTTGTAATCAGTGTGGTAGCTGTTGATGTCGACAATGATGATAGAAAGTAAATCTGCCTCTATCCTTTGTTACTTGGACTTTTGTATTTTTTCATCAGCAGCTGTTCCAGAAACTCAGTGTTGTTTTGAAATTTGGGCTTCAGACAGTATAAAATAATTTTATGGATAACTTCTTACTTTAAGGATTTTATGGCAGAGGTTGCTTTTCACACATTCAGCAATTCAGTCAAGAGTGACCAAACTGAGTGAATATTTCTTTTTCGAGTTTGTATTATTAAAAATGTGCCGTGTCTTTAGTGATTAACATCCCTTTGGCCATTAGACTCCATTGTTTTGTCTTTGTGTACTTGAGGGTGAATGTGAGATAGGATACCCCTTTTGGAGTCTAGACTCTGGTGATAGTGAGGAATTCAGGATAAGATGAGGAGTAGACCTCTGAGCAGCTTTGCTGAGACCCTGATGTGATGGACTGAGGTGCTGATGAGGCCTGCAGGATGAGGTGAGGGGCCGTTCTTAGTTGGTTGGACTTGGACACTGATGAGATGACTGGAGGGGCCAGGGGTGGAGGAGGGTTGCTGAGATCACACAGCACGACACCAACAACAACAGTGGAGGAGCAAAGACACCATTTCAAAATAAGACAGAGGGATGACTGGACAGACAAGTGGTGGCACAATCTGGATGGTTCAATGCTCAAGCGTATGGTTCTAATCAGCTGATGATTTGAATCCATCCATAATACATCCATCCATCTATCCATCCATCCATCCATCTCCATCCACCCACCCACTATCCAACATATATTCATCCATCCGTCATCCATCCCACCACTATCCAACATCCATTCACCCATCCATCCATCCACCCATATATATGACGGCAGACTGAGGAAATGATTGAGAGGTGACTGAAATGAACACATTGGTGACTGAATGAATACATACTGTAGGTCTTCCTGACTGAACTTTGGCTTCATATATCTTACATAGCTTCATATGGTGATACTTGTCAGGAGTCTCAATACTGTCCCCTGACTGTCAAGAGTTATCACACTTATTTCATCTTAATGTGATTTGCTGCCTTCCAAATCCTTTAAGAAGTTCGTTGCTGTTGAATCAGTCAGTTTTGTCCGTCTGTAATGTCAATTTGGTATGTCATGCATTGGAGGTTTATCAAAGGTTGGTTCTCACACGACACTGGTTGCTGCAAAAATCATCCCTAACTACACCAAATATGAAATATATTTTAGTTATGAAAACATGACTTTTTATCAAGTTACAAACCAAAAAAGGATCAGCCTTATCTTTATTTGTGTGCTTGCCACAAAGGATTAAACTGAAAACTCTGCTTCTCTGTCTGTTCCTCTATCTTGCAGAGTGCTGACCCTCCAGTGAACCGACACGGTGTGAAACACTCACTGAAGAGTCGCTGCAAACACGTGTGAGTCTCTGCAGGCACTCTTCAGTCTGTCAGTCTGACACACACACACACATACACTCAAAGCTCACCTTTAGGGCAGCCCTGCCTTTCTGAGTACCAGCATGGATTAAGCCCTCATGGGAACTCTGCTCTGTCAACAGTTTCTTAGTACCTCAGAGTTTTATCAACAGCTAATCCAACATCTACCATCAGAGGATTCTCTGTGAACCATGAAGACGTAGTCTCAAAGCTCAACTCAGTGTTCTTCTGAAAGGAGTTGTTCAGGTTTTTTGATGTGGGTTGTGTGAGGCACATGGCATGAGCCTGAACGTGTGCCACAGTGTCACAGCTCAGTTCTCTCTCTGTTCTGAAAAACTCAGGACAGATGCTGATGCTATACATTGCAAGCCACCAAAACAGTGTGGGGTTATCACATACTTCAAACAGATTGTTTACATCAGCTTAATACCCAACAACCAAGCTGCTTTGGTTAGGCCTTATTCTGAGACACAGCACAGCATGTCCATGTGTCCTTTTGGCTGCTTTTCTCCTGTTTACCATTAGTCTTTTCTTTGGCTTTTTTGTTGTTGTTGATGCTGACTGTCTCTTGTAAGAGCCTGATCTTCCAAGGCATCTAGTGGAAGGAACTGATAAGGGAATTGTTATGCAAAGAGGCAAATGATGTGGATTCCTTTGGTTACTTGTTATTGATCCTAAAACATAATTGTTTATTGACTCTCATTCGTAATTGTGTTGCCTGTATGTTTGTTCAAGAGAGTGAATGTATCCACATTTGACACAGGTAATGTGTTTGCCAGCACTGGCTAGCATGTCTGAGTCACACAACAAAACATCACTGAACATAAACATCAGAAGGGTACATGTTTACTCTTGTCAGGGGTCTTGCTCTGTCCTAACCTCAGTTGTATCAGTCAGTGTTGAGACAGGCTAATGGACTTTGTTTTAGCTTTGTTTTAGCTAAAGACTGGTCTGTGAACTAATGCTGTTATACTGCTTTTAAACAACAATGGCGGACCTTGTTTGGCCAGATCCTCAATTTAGGCTGTAGCAACATGTCAGGTTGACGCAAACAGTCCAGTTTTTCAGATCAACGTGGAATCTTGCCACATGTTGAAAATGGAATTGATCTGCTTTTACTCTCAGATAAATGCTGAATACAGATACTACACACACATAACCTTCATTAGAAATTCAGAGAACATGCTTAATATTCAAAAACATGTTCAAAATAATATCCAGTTCATCATGACCCCCTTTGGAGCCACCACAGTCCATGAGATCCCAGGGAGCAATTAACAGCCCGAAGAGCCACATGTGGATAGCTTGATCACCAAATCCTGTTGTTGGAAAAGCCTCTGACAACCACGCTGGGCAGGACACATGGGTGGCCACAACATTAGAGATAACCGCCACATAAGTGCAAAACATTGATGAATTCAATATTTGCTGTAGTCAAACATCCTAACAGCTGACTGGGAAGCACCATGCTTTTTATTTTCTCCCACAGAGTTAATCCACTCAGTGACCACACAGTAATACACACTCCCGATCAAAATCTTAAGACCAGTTGCACTGTTGGATCTTAAGAAGATTCCAAGTTAGCTTCAAAATGTAAAAAAGGAAATGGGAGCAAGAGACAAAAACTTTTTAGCAGGCAAATCCATTGAAAACTGCAGTTAAACACAAGCATGCTTTTTTCAGCTGATCTGAAGTGTTTAAGACCACAGCCTTTAAAAGTCAAAATCTTTCTCTGTCAGGTATTCCCGCTGTCATGACCTCCTGATGGCAAAGACCAAAAAAATCTTTCTGTCTTTGAATGTGGTAGGATTGTTGAGCTGCACAGGGAAGGCCTCTCGCAACCCACCATCGCTTATGGCCTATGGTCCTAAACTTTTGATCAGCTGATGAACAATCTTTTTCAGTTTAATAGTTGTTTTCAATTAATTGCTAACTCAGTTTTTTGTTTCTTGCTCCCATTTCTTCTTTTTGCATTCTGAAGGTCTGCTGTGCAAAATGCAATTCTTGCAATTTTTCAACTGATCTTAAGATTTTGATCAGGAGTGAACATACCTGAGGTTTTTGGTCCTCAAACACAAATGAAAAAACTCATGAAAGTTGTAAAAAGGCGTATTTTATGATATAGATATATGACCAATGAAAAACGTCAGCTTAAACAGCTCTAAGCTGTCATATTTTATTTTTCTGTCCTAATGTAACTTTATATCAGCTTGTTATGATTGTTAAGTAACATCTATTTTGCCTAATTCAGTTCAGAACTCAACGTAGGATCTGGGATTTGAGTTGGGTGCTTTTATAGCAGCAGCTGCCAACATTTAAGTTTATTACCTGCACCACTGAGGTTATGTTTTTGTTACCATTTGTTTGTTTGTTTGTCTGTCCATCTGTGAGCAAGATAACACTATACATTCTCAATGGATATGGATGAGATTTTAGGGAAACTTTGGTCTTGGCACAAGTATGATTTGACTTTGGTGGTGATCTGAACACAGATGCAAGTCTAGGAATTTGCTCAAGGATTTGTTAACATTGCGAGGACATTTTTTTCCGGTTTTGCTAATAATTCAGAAAGTTCTGAGCAGATTTCTATGAAGTGATTTGACTTTGTTCGGGATCAAAATCTAGGTGTGGATCAGAGAATGTTATCATGTATATTATTGTATTTCACTACCACCCTGATTCTCCCCTCCACCCTCCCTGCCCTCCTCTGTCTCCAGCTTTATTCTTCTGCTCCATTCTTTGACTGTGAGCACTGAGGTGGGCTAAAGCCTGTGAGTGCAACCATTGTGCCCTGAGGTCAGAGGGTCAGAGAATCACAATGCCAGAGTCAGAGTCACTGCAGTGACAGCCTGACCACTTGGCAGCACCTTCTCACTCACTCAGAGTGCCCAGTGACCACAGAGAAGGAATCAATATTAAGGAGCCAGGCTCAGGGAGGAGACGATAGAGGATTACCAACACATAAGAATAATTATTTAAAAATTCAGCTGCTACACAAGTCTCTTAAAATTCAGAGCCATGAGAGCAGAGGTGTAGAGAAAGAATAAAAACATGCAAATAAAAAATGTGACATTTTTAGTTTGTTTTTGGAGGAAGGGTAGCTGAGGAGGAACCTAAGTATCAGAACAAAATCCTGTAAGTCTGAAATGACTAAACCGTCTCAAGTTAAGGCATAAACATTAAAATCATGGATTTTTAAAAAGAGCTGCATACTTGAAGTACAAGATGGCTCAAGTTTATTTTGATCCAAAATAAAATAAAGAAAAGTTTGCCTGTAAACCGTCCTTTGATAAAATAAACCCAAAGTACATGTTATGTTTTCATTCTCACCTTTTTAGCAAGATGTTTTCTAACAACAGTTTTTGATGCCCCCTGCCCCCCAAATAATTAATATGTCTTTATGGATAAGTATCTTTTGAAATATTGTTACTGCTTGCTGAGGTTCTGAAGCTGTAGTAATTCATTATTCATCTGAATATAATTTTATAATTACCATCCATACAATAATAAGACCTTTTTCTTAAGAAACTAAAAATAGAAAAGTATAAAAAGGGGAAAAGAAAACCTTGCTTTGAGATCTTTTAGTTTCAACTAAGTGTGTTTGTTGTCCTTATGAAGGTATCAGCTTGATTGTTTATAACATGAATTAAACAAATTAACATCAGCACAGCCTTGCACCTCCAGTAAATTGCAGCAGTAACCGTGGCTAGAAAAATTCATTACAAAGTACAGAGTTCACTCCAAAATCTGATCAAATAGTTTCTAAACTCACAGTTTCTGCAGTCATGCCTTCAACCAGTACAAGAAGAGGCTTAAATACAACACACAACAAATATCTTACTTTTCTACAAATTATTACCTCCACCAGGGAGGTTATGATTTTGCCAGTATGTGTATTCGTATTTGTTTGCTTCTCTGTCAGGGAGCAGGATAACCCAAAAAGTTCTCGATGGATTTCAGTGAAATTTAAGGGGCTGTTAGTTATGACACGAGGAAGAAGTTATTCGATTTTGATGAAGATCGGAGTCCAGATGTGGATCCAGGAATTTTGGAAGCATTTGTTAACTTTGTTAGTGAGGACAGTTTTTCACATTTTTAATAACAAGTTAATAACAGGGCTAACAATGTCTGAAATCCCCTAGTGAAGGTTTGTTGGGAACTTCTAGTTAACTAATAAAATATATATAGGCCTATAGTGCCGTGGAATAAAAATATTGTGAAACATTGCGTATTGATATTTTCTTAAACCTCTGATAATGTCTTTTAAGTTGGGGTCTGTTATGGAGTACAGTTGGGAGAACAAATAGTAAAATAATGCAGTTTTATATTTTTCAGTCTGATCTCAGATTTTAAAAGCACTTTCTCAATAAAAGGGAAGTTCAGGATTATATCATTTTTATTATTTATATCATTTATATCATTAGAAATGTGTTTGGTAAAGAACAGTGAGGATGTAAGACTCTATTAAAATACTTAAAATACATTTTGGAACCCTTTATTTATACATTTTCAGTTTAACAAAACAATAATAAAATACCCTCTGAGACAAGGACCAAGCAGAACAGAAAACTGTCTTGAAATAGTTTAGTTGCCAGTTGGTAATTGTGTACATCCCTGCAGTTCTGAAGCAGGACTGCAACACTGAAGTTGAGTCTCTACATCAGGCTCAGGAAAGCATAGCAGAAGAAACTCTGCAGACCACAGTGGATAAAATAAGATAGTTACATGACAACCGTGGAACACAGGAGCCCTAAAAAATCTGGAGCACTCATCTATTTAAGATCAACATGTCAGCTGATGGATGATCCTGAAAATCAAGTTATTGGAAGAGAGTGATTCTTTGGACCAAATGTTGTTGAGTTTTCTAAGTGATCCATTTAGACTGAGTCTCAGGTTCTCAGTTTGGAGACACGTCATGATGTATCTTGATGAGGCACATTAGCCTTCCCCTAAAGAGAATTAACCACCCAGCCAATATTGATGTAAAAGCTATTGTTATCATCTGACAAGAAGTTAGCCTCTGATTCATGGTGAGGGACTCTGAATACAGGCCTAAAAGGATTGTTTTTTTCCACAGATTTAAGAATATGCATGAAATATTCCAGAAATTCCTTTAAAAAAGTTTATATGTTTTGACTTCTGTTAAAATACACAGTTTGAGTCATGGTCGCAACATAAACAAAAGATAAGAAGTGATATTTATAATATAAAGATGATGATTACAACTTGAAACAATTAAGTATACATAATACCCATGATTCATTTGCTTATTTAAGATATGATTGAAAAAAGCAGACATGCATGGCCATATATCCCATATGAAAACATTATTGTTTTCTTAAAAAAGTTGTCTTCTTCTCCAAACAAAACATGATACATCCTCCTACCATGTGAACTGAGATTACTCCCTTTTATCCCTTTCCCCCATAGATAACCATAATCTCTGATTTACTGGGTTATTTCTGTCCCTCATTTGAAAACAATGGAGCATTTAGTGCTAAAATTGGCATATTTCCCTCAAAAGTTAAGGAAGAATTTCCATTAAAGGAATAACCCTTCACATTTTGAAGTCTTTGACGCCTGACCCAGTGTGTGGCTAAAGTATTTGTTTGTGTAGACAGGCACAGACATGCTAGTGTATCTTTGTGTACACTTAATCCTGACTAGAAATAGCTGAGTTTTATTGAGCACCATAATATGCTAAGGTGCTTTAATGTCCTCAGAAAGTCTTTATATGAATATGAGACATAATGTCAATGTTCTGTTCGATAATCACATCTCATAGTTTACTGCCTGTCTTCGCTGAAGCGCTAATGTGTTGGTCTGAGCCGGCTCCAGTCTATAAACGCAGCCTCGGCTGGAATAAGTGCCATCCATAAGCTGACCTGCTGTCACCCAGCCAGTGGACGATCAATACTCTCTGATAATGATGTCATTTACTCACCGTAAACCACAGATAATGACGAGACTGCAGGTCTCCTGTTATTACCTCATTTCATGGCCTTTGTATCAACCTGTACGTGAACCCTCTTTCAAAGAAATGACTCCTAGCATTACTTTCATATGGCATTTTTAGTTTTTTTAACTGTAAATCAGGAAGAAAAAAGTATTGTTGTTTTTTTGAAGTCAATAAAGCGACATACAGAGGTGCAAATAATCTGTACCTGCCTGTTAGTACAACTTTATCATTTACCAAACTAACTGTCAAACTGAGACACTGGACGAATGTATACGATGATAAAAAAATATTATACATAAACATTATGTTGTAACATCAGTGGGTTGGGAGGTTTGAGTATTTAAACTCTTTTATAAGTTAACCCAAAGACGTACTATTGTGGTGAAATAATAGCTCTATCACTTTTAATTCTCCTTTTAAGCTTCAAAAAATTAGGAAGTGCTTGGGATTCTTTTTCAGTTTGAATCATATTAATTCAAACTGTACCAAATATGTCTATATTCCTATAAATTGTGTTTAGATTAAATCAATAGCCTATAAATCAAGATTTAGAAAAAATGATCTTGTAAAAGATAGATTCACATCTTTAATCAGAGATGGAGCATTTTCAAGCACTGTGCTTGAAATTCGTGAAAGGGATTCACTCTACTGGATTTTTACATATATATGTGTGTGTGTGTGTGTGTACATATGTATATGTATATATATGTGTGTGTGTATATGTGTATATATATATACATATATATATATATATACATATATATATATATATATATATATATATATATATATATATATATATATATATATATATATATATAGATAGATAGATATAGATATAGATAGATATATATATGCCCAAAATATCAGCTGTGAATATTGAAAAACATTTTCATATACACCAATACCAAGTTTTTAGGTAACTTTTTGATTGCTGACACCAACATGTTCCATTAAATCTGTTTGCTAATTCAAACAGAATCCAAAAATACTTATATTCTTATTGTTAAACTTAAATACTATGGTATTGAAGCCATCATAAACTAAAAGCATTTATTTGGATTTCACTTCTGTATTTTCCCATATTACAGTTTATGTTTGAGGCAGAAAAGAGCCATATGTTTGTCTGTATCTTACGTCTGAATAACATTGTGTACTCTTGCTTTGGTTGTCAAAAACAGCAGTTTAATAAAAATGTTGTTCATTAGCCCATCCTGAGAGTTAACAACTGTAGCAGTGCAGTTTGTGTAATGGTGGTCTGACTGGGACTTGTTTGCGTGTGCAGGTGTTCATGTGTTGTAAATTCATGCTGAGGTGAGGTCTGAGCCTCAGGTTGATCCACGGTCGATCTGACATGAAGCACAGGGAGTCTGAATCTGCCTCCAGCCAACTGCCCCCCACACACACACGCTTTTTCTTCTACCTACACGCAGACACACATTCAACCCCCCCTTGTTTACAGCAGCCTCCCTATGCACCCTCCATCCATTCCCTCCACCCTTCCTCTCCCTTCCAGGATGCCGGTAAAGGCAGCCAGACTGAAGTAGATGTCGAGGGGAATTAGATGCTAGCAGACAATTTGATTTCTTCGTCTTCAAGGCTTCCTGCTCCTCCATGGACGCGGGAGGCACAGAGGGTTTGATGCTCGCAGACAGGCAGGTGTGAGAGGAGAAGGAGACACGGCCAGAAACAGACAGAAAGAAGCAGATGAAGGTGAAGAATGATGAAGACAGAGAGGGATTTGAGGTGCAACCAAGATGCAGAATCAAAGAGGCCAGTTTTAAAGATTTAAAAATAAAAGAGCAGGTGGGGTGATTGGCAGGAAAGGGAAATAAAAGAGGAAACCTGAGAGGAAAACAAAGTTTAAACTAGAGCTGGGTGAAATGGACAAACACAATGTACAATCGTGCAACGGTTTTAAGCTGATGGGAAAATGCTGTGGAGTGAGAATCTTTTTACAAATATAAGTGTTAATAGTTTCTTTTTTATGGATAAAGAAAAGCAAAGTGAATGAGCACAGAGACATCTTAGATCAATATACGCTGAGGCCCTTTTGCATTCAATGCAGCATGAATGCTTCAAGGTGAATTGCTGAGTTTGTAAAGAAACTTTGTCCCAAACATCCTTGAGAACTAACCACAGCTTTTGTCTGGATGAAATCTGCCTTAAATTCTTCGGACACACTCAGTGTTGTGATCAGGACTCTGTGAGGGCCATACCAGGAGTCTTTGTTTGTCTTTACCCTGAAGATAAATCTTAATGACATTGGCTGTGTTATGGTACTGCTAGTTCTGTTTTATTTTGTATTATGTCCCTTGTTAGGACCTCTTGTGTTCCCTTTTTACTGTCATGATTCTGTTCTTGATCTTAGTTAAGTGCCCACTTTGCACTCATGTTTGTGTCTTGTCATGTGTTTCCTGTTTTATTTTGAAATCCCTGTGTTAGTTGTGGTGTTTTCCTGCCCCCCCCTTCTGTGTGCCTCTGATTGTGATTCTCTCCACCTGTGTGATTGTCTTACCTGTGCTTGATGTTTTCCCAGTGTGTTTAGTCTCTGTGTTCCCCTTTGTCTGTTGGTCATTAGTCTTCTATGTCACACCTTGAGTATGTCTTGTGTTTCCAGTGTCCTTTAGTGTGTTTGTAGTTGGGTTCCTCCAGTGTTCCCCCTGTTTTGGTAGATAGTTTGTTTTTTGTGTTGAACTTTGTAGTGATTTTGATTTGTACTTTGAGTTTAGTTTCTAGTGTTGGTCTTTCTTTGTTTGAGTCTGTTTTTCTTTGATACTTTGTAGAGATTGTTGTTTTGCAGTTTGGACCTTTTTCAGTCAATCAATCAATCAATCAATCAATCAATCAATCAATCAAACTTTATTTATAAAGCACTTTTCATGCATAAAATGTAGCACAAAGTACTGTACATTAAAATACACAAGCAGATAAGACTCAGGGGATACAGAATAAAAAACAAAACTCCACCCACCCTACCAGCCCACTTTTAACACAGACAGCCACTCATGCACACACGTACCAACCCACACCCACCCACCGACACACACACCCGCACACACCCACACACACCCCCCCACACACACACACACACACACACAAGGACTCTACAGTAAGTCTGGACTCTTCAAAAAGCCACAGAGGACAGAGGAAATGCTATCTTGAATTGAAAGTGATTTTTTTGTTTTTGTTTTGGTAAAAGATTAGTTTTAGTTTTGTGATCCGTTTTTTTTCTTCACTAAAGCCTTTTTTTGTTTAATCTGCATTTGGGTTCTTCTCCTGTTTTTTTTAGTTTAGTTTTTATACACCAAGTGCCTCCAGTGTTTCTAGTTATTCCTTGTGTTTGTACTTTGTAGTTAGTCTTTTGTTGAACTTTTTAGTGACTTTGATTTTTAGTTTGAGTTTTCTTCTAGAGTTTTTTTCTTTGTAATTTGACTTTTTGTTTAGGATTAGTTTTTAGGTTAGTTGATCCTGTTTTAGTCAACAATAAACCCTTTTTGTAAATCTGCATTTGGGTCCTTCACCTCGTGATAGTTTTTGAGTGTATCCTGACAGGCTGCATGTTTGTTTGTTTGTTTTGTCCTGCTGTAGGTTGAGTTTGGGACCACTTGGATGCCTCCCTGGTATTGCACGATGAATAAGTATTTGCTTGTATTTCTCAGCGCTGAGGACACTATTAATCCTGACCAAACATCCAACACCATCTTGGAAAATGTAGGCCTCAAACCAGCAAGTTCAACCCACTATTCCATATTTTGAAAGACATGGAGGAGTTCTTTTGTTGTATCATGATCAACAATACATTACATTGAACCTAAGGCGTTCTTTCTTTCAGAGGTATCCAAATTGGTGATTTTCTTCGTATGATGCAGAAAAATCATCAGTATTAGAATCAAATCAAATTCATACCAGAAATCTGACTTTATTCAAGAGATTCAATTCAAAAACTTTGTTTGTCCCCAAGGGGGCAAATCAAATGCACATAGAGCTGGAGCATGGCATAAAAACAGATGGGGACAATGGCTGTAGAATAGATGGTGCAAAATATGCCCAGAAAGAAGTGAAAAAATATATATTTGTACTTAAAAAAATAAAAATAACAAGAGATGCACAAATAGACCTCTGAAGAATTGTTTCTTTCTTTCATATGAATTGATTTTACCAACAGCCCAGAACAACAAGCCTTCTGCTGCTGTTTTCTCACATACAGCCTCTCTCTCCTCTGTCTTCACACACTGAGCAGGAGGTGTGTCACATCAGCTGCACTCTTAAAAGCATTATTGCTAACATTGAAATAAACCACATAAATACATATGCTGCATATCTAGTGTCACGTCCCATTATGCCACCTGATTAGATCCTGATGCACTGAAAATTATGCTGAATAAAAATGCTCATTAGTTACCCAGTTATTCTGGATATTTTAAGATAGATTATCTGGTACTTAAAAAACATTTTACAGTTCTTATAAAAGATATTTTCACTGAGTAAAATGCTTGGCATCTTTTGTTTTAGTTGAGCCAGCATCAGCAAATGGTTAAACATCTATCCAGCCATCCATTATTTGTACCGCTTATCCCTTTCAGGGTTGCAGGGGCGCTGGAGCCTATCCCAGCTGACATTGGGTGAGAGGCAGGGAACACCCTGAACCGGTCGCCAGCCGGTCGCCAGCCGATCGCAGAGCCTCGTAGAGAAACGTACAACCATTCATTCTCGCACTAACCAAATGGGATGTTTTTGGTCTGTGGGAGGAAGCCAGAGCGCCCAGAGAGAACCCACACATGCATAAGGAGCACATGCAAACTCCACACAGAAAGACCATGACCATCCGGGGGATCAAACCAGCAATCTTCTTGCACCAGCTGCTGCCTATATATTGGGATGCACAATATTATCCAGACATTATCAGTATTGTAGATTGCCTACAAAGTTGATTATTTACAGACAGTATTTTGGTTGCATATTGGCAATAAACAGTTTATCCTTCGTACTGTCTGCAGAATGTGCAAATGTACTACAAAGGTTTGCCTGATCATCACTGAATGTCCACATTCATTAATCCAAAGTGTTATTTATTAAAGAATAAAATGTTGTTTTTCAGGCTTCCCATCTGTTTGAACCCAAGTAGACTGTCATCAACATTGAAACAGGTCAATCTTAGTAAAGTGGAGGCTTTGTGCTCTTGACAAAAAAATATTGGTATCAATGTCGTTATTGGAAATAATGCATTTCTAAATATCGGCATGTTACATATTTGCAAAAATCCAATATTGTGCATTACTTCTAAATATACTGCCAAGGTGGAGCATGTCAGTGGGAGAGAAAAAAAGGACAATATAAAAGGCCATCCAAGCAGCCACTTAATAGTCCACCCACTCGCTGCTGTCCAAATGGGCAGATTGACACCTGTTAACTCCTTTAAGAGGTCCTATAATGGACCACAGTTTAGGTGGGCAGGAGACAGGGAGCCATCCTGTCTAAAGTAACTCAATTCTTCTCTTTTCCTCTCTTCTCTTCTCTCGTTTCAGGCCCTTTCAGCACATCAGGGCACTGGACAGATAGTGAGCTCTCACTCACGGTGATCATGTTCACCGGTAGATTTTCGAACCCACAGAGGAGTCGGTCAAGGTGAGTCATTGGCTACGTTTACATGCAGTCATTAAACCTTTCATAACCGGAATATTAGCAATAACCCGGTTGCGTGCAACCATGTAAACACCAAAAAACCTTTTGAAAAACCAGAATATGCTCATATTCCGGTTTTTAAAAACCCAAAAGTCACCCCTGGTTTACTCCTTTTCTAACCCGAATATTTGGTCATGTATATGCCGATCGGGATATTCTCATCGAAAGGAACATTAAGTTGTGTTCTGCGCATGTTGTAACATGACACAGCTCTAGCTTGATTTCCTAATTCTTCACGTTCTTGTTTTCCATTAATGAAGAAACTGACAAAGAATAGTGTCAAGTACTGGTGGTGGGTCAGTACCAGCACCAAAACGCAAACGAAGCCAACTGCTAGCTGCTCCGCACCGTTCATTATCCGCCGTGCTGCTGCTGTTGCTCTTGTTGCTATTGGATACAGGAAGAAGAAGTGGAAAGGACGCGCATTGCGTCATGACATTCTTCGTACGTGATGACGTTCTCCTTGCATCGCTGTTTTGTCCAGGATACTATGCATAGAGGAATAACCCTATTTGCTCACGCATGTAAACTGGGTTATTCCGAATTTTTCAGAAACCGGAATATTGATCTTAACCCGAATATTGACTGCATATAAACGTAGCCGTTGTGGCTGTGGTAAGATAGTCAGTTTGAGTACGGTCTGTCTGTGAGCTCTGTTCATCAAGAGCTTTGCTCACATTATTAGACTTTTGCCTTTCAGTGTTTTCTTTCACCTTTAAAAATACTCACCTTTCTAGAGACCTTACAGGAGACACATGATGGTGTGTGTGTTTAAGTGTGTCTGTGTAAATGGACTTTGTTAGGGTTGAAATAATGTGGAGAGCAATGTTGACTGGCCTGGAACTAAGGGCTGCATAATTAATTGCCATGGCATCATTACCACAATATGAGCCTTTGCTGTCATTTTATGGTAAAAGTGTGCATTTATTACAGTGAATTAAAAGAAAAAGTTCATAGAGTTTTTGCATAGTTTGATGGAGGCTCAGGTATTATTGCTATGCCTTAAAGGCCCCATATTTTGCTCCTTTTCTGCAGTTTAACATGGATCCTTGATGTCTTCATGAAACATGCTTTGTCCCAAAAATCCTATGAATCAAGCACAGCTACATTCTTTCCATGCTCGCATAACCGCTCTGTTCAGAACGGCTGGTTTTGAGGGCCGTCACCTTAATATGGTAACGAGCCAACACAGTAACATACGGGGACTTCACAATAGACCTGCAGCGTATCTCTAGCGAAGCGGAGCACACTGCTGCTCCAGTCACGTGCCGCTTACATTCCGGAACACACACGAACCACAAATTAATGCCGGTTACCAGATAACAGCAAAGCTCGTTTTCCCCCAAACATCACAGGCTAATGCACACATGCTAACCTCGGCTTGGTCACCACAGTGGGACAGCCACAACTTAGCCTACCTTCCGGGCTACTGTTAGATGAAATGGAGGGGTAAAGGACTGATTATATTCAGCCAACTGTTCAGCTTCTCTTGACTAATGTAAGAATGCTCATACACTGAAGTTTATCCTTCAGACTTTCAACAAGTAACGTGAACATTGAAGAACATGTTGTGCAGTTACCTCTAGTTCACTTCCCCCTGCTGTTAGCATTAGCTTGTAGCAATGAGCAAAATAAATACTACACGACATTAAAATACTCACATTTCCATCATCAGGTTTGGTGACAGATTGTTGGAGCTGAACCCGGATTCAGGAAAAGTCTAGTTGCCAGGCCTGTGTTGAACTGACTGAAGTTGAAGAAGCAGTCGGACGTGAAGTGGGTGGCACACACGTATAGGTTTTAGCCGACTGTAGCTGCTCATTCCTTTCAAAAATAAAATTAATCCACTGGGACCTTTGGTCCCTCTGAGGCTGGTAGTCTATTTGTGAAGATATATGTAGCTGTTTACAGCCAACACCCGAGCAGTGATAGGTGTTGGTTCTAGACATGGTGTACACTGATCTCTAATGGTGAAATCAACAATGGCGTCACTTCGCACAGAAATTTCTCAAGCCGGGGGGTGGGTCTGGTAGAGGTAGGTTTATGCAAATTAAAATGCTTGTTATGTACTGTATATCCACAAACACAAAAGCTCACCAAATACCATGAGTTTATATTTATGCAGCCTGCTAAATACATGTTTTGTTGTCTACTCTCACATGTGGGCTGGGAGGCAGGCCAAATACCCAAAAATGTGTTCAAAAGTCTTCAAAAAGTGATTTTTGCGTAATATGTCCCCTTTCAGACAATTAATTTGTTGACACTCAAGCTAATGTTTAACTTCGCTCAATGAAGTGGTTCATAAAATATGTTTTTATTCAAGAGGGTCATTTAACAAAATCAAGACAAAGTATCTTAATTAACATTGGACATTTGGGGCCCTATTGAATACCTGGTGCCAAATGTTTTGGAGTGCAGCGCAGGTGTCTCATATATTCACCCTAATGCAGCTGTCATTTTATGCCATGCACTCATGTTAAGATAACAAAAGAACATGTACCTCCATTAGTGCCTAGTGTGTGTTTGTGTAAAAGTGAGACCCAAAGCTGCGGTGTTCCTACACTGAGGACAGAGAAACTGACTTTGCCTTTAACCACCTTAAACCTGGTCTGAAGACTTGGATGCTTTAGGGCAGTGATCCTCAACAGGTGGCCCAGGCGCCACATTAGGCCCTCCAAAGCTTCCAATATTGTCAGATTCAGAAAATATGTGGTAGAAAAATCTGTCATGATTTTAAGGGTATGTTTTTGTCATTACATCCAACTTTGATCACAACTCCCAAAACAATTGATATTGGAACAATTTTATCAACTATGACTTCATGTTTCATCTGACACATGCCAGACATTTTTAGCCAGTATTTAACCAGGGTAATGGACATATTAACAGTCAAATCTAATGATGGAAAACATGCCCCAGAGAGAAGAAGCCAAATTATCTTAATTGCTCCATGTCCTACTGCAGTAGAGTGGGTAATAGGGATTGATCCATTCTCTAAATGCTAAGAGGTGTACATCATTTGGAAAAATATATTAAACTGGTAATATGTTAGTTAAACCAAGACATTTATATTTATTATTTTCAAAATCTGCCCCCCTCAATCTCCCAAGCAAAAAACTGTCTCTTGTACAAATGTAGTTGATGACCTTGGCTTTAGGGGTATGTTTTTACTGCCCTCATTTGTCCCTACTTTCAGGGCTTGCTTGTAGTTGGCACAGCAATCAAATAAAACCAAATATGGTAATTTGGCATTGTATCTCTACGTTAAAAAAGATGTCAGGTATCTTGCTCAGTAAGATGATTGTTGACAGTGAAAACCACTAACATTATTTGCTTAATGACCACATAATAATCTATTTCAAATGTTTAGACTACGTTGGGAGCCTAATTGTATCTATTTTTAAATGTTAGGAAGCATAATTTTAATAAGATGATGTTAATGTGTCTGTTTTAACAAAAAAGAGAAGTCCCAACAACCCAATATTTGGTAATGAATTTCTTTTGGTAATCTGAAATTTCAAGGTGATCTCTTGGTCATATCTATTTAAAATTCTTACAATGTACCTCTGCACTTTAGATAGTTCTCTCTTTGTTGGTCAAATATGATCTGGAACACTGATCAAGCTCCAGATGTTTTTTTTTTGTTTGCTTGTTTCTTGGGTACATTTCAGTGAGTTATTCACTACATAGCATAAATGTTTGAAAGTAAATCCACTCTTTTTTGTTTTTAGTTATACTTTGTTTCCTAATCTGTGGAACAAAACACCAAGTTGACTCTTTGCGGTTGGATTTTTTAAAATCTAAAAACCATCTTAGCTGGTGATTTAAAAAGTTCAATTCAGACTCTTGTTTGAAATTTTGTTCTGGAATGAATATTTTTGATACTTCAGCAAACTGAAATGATGCCAGTGTTTTCTGTGTGTTTTAAACACATGGACTTTCCTATATTTTCAAATTCAAAACAAAAACAACACAAATCTTGGGTGTCCAGGACTTCTGTTTCTGTTGCAGTGATATCATTCAACTATCAGTTCTATTTGTTGCTTTCCAGAATCATATCAAAGTTTTTAATTCTAGTATTGTGACAGTCAAATATGTCCTGTATTTTCGTTCAGCAATCCGATATTAAGATACCATAAAAGTTTTACATTGCCCAGACATGTTGCCAACTAATTAGTTAATGTTAACATTCCCATACCCTCCCCCAGTAATGAGATTCATCTGTGTTGTTTTCATTGTTAACATGTCACAGGTTTACACTCTCTGTTGTTTGTAAATTACCTCCCTCAGCTGCAGGCGGTGCTGCTGCCTCAGCTGTTTACACACTGAGGCCGTCAGGCTCGTTGTCAGGGAGAGAACTGTGTATGTATTCTGGTTGTGGGTTACCAGACCTTGCACACACCCAGAGAAACCTGTTAACTGTTCCCTGTTGTTGCCCCCCAGCCCAGCGGCGATGCTCCGCATGTCTCCCCCATCCTCCCTACCCGCCCGCCCACTCAGCTGTAGGTTGCGAGGTCCTCGGTCCCCTCAGATGCAGGTTGCCAGATCGTAGTAAGCCCATGCAGAGCGGAGGGGGTCTGAGGTGCTGGATGTGGCCCTGTGCCATGCTGGGTCCGGTTATTATCTCCAGATGACATCAGCATGAGCAGCAGATGCCTTTTTGGCCACAGGGGCTGAACAGAGAGAGAAAAAATATGTGTGTGTGTGTGTGTGTGTGCGTGTAAGGAGGGGGGTTGGGGGTATGAGGCTGTCTGCATGCGGCTCTCGGCAGGATCAGGCTATTTATTACCTCCCCACTTATCAGGCCATCTCCTCCACTCAGCTGGAAGGGAGTGTGTTTCAGTCCAAAAAAGACCGCTTCTTCTCATCATGATAATGTGATCATGTTAAAGAAACACAAACGTACAGAGATCAGCCATTTAATAATAGTAATCATGATCTATTTGCTGTTGTAGCATAGCTTACGTACATATGATAAATGACATAATAATTAGATTCATGAATAATGATGATGATGCTAATTACGTGAACCAGTCACAGTTAAGGCAATAAAAACATCTTTACATGACAGTTATCTCAGTCATGATGAGAGTGCATGAGTGATGTTATTTACATTGATACCAAGTGCTAGATAATACAAGACCTACAGATAAGATGGTGTTGTTTATATCAATGTTGTTTTTGCTCATGTTGATTTGATTAAAAAAAAAAAATAGATGCAAGCCCTGGTTGGTTAAATGACAGCTAAGAGTAAAACCTTTGTTTGAAATTTACGAAATGACTACAAGATGATCTGTTGGAAATGTTCAATCTTATTTGAATTTTTTATTTATCTTATCTTGTTAAGTTAGCATGTTTTTTTACATTTATTCACAAACTGGCAGTACATTTTTATATTGTTATTCATACGTCAGGGATGAGCAACTTTAGTTACAAAGAGGGCCACATTGACTTCATTCTCACTGTCAGAGGGCTACATTTTTACAGACTGCAAGATACTTTCAATTTAATATTCCTAATAAATAATGAATTCACAAATTGATATATAGATAGACAGATAGACAGATCGATAGATAGATAGGGAAATAGAGAGACTTTATTGATCCTGAGGGAAAGTCAAGACAATTTGTAAATAAATGTTTTTGATCACAGTTCAACCTTCAATGTTTAAGGTAAGATAAAATAATCCTTCATTGATTCCCAGGGGAGAAATAAGGGTGTTACGGCAATACAGGGCAGAGAAGCATGCAGGAAGCAACAGTATAGAATTTTAAGAAAGAATAAATAGAGTTTAGTACTTAAAATATAGCCGTAAAAAAACAGGTATTTAAAGGAGTAAGGTTTTGATTCAGGACATTATAAGATTTTCCGTACAGTCGATTACAAATTAAGTGACAGTGTGTAGTTATGTATTTAATGAGCTTGAGTTGTCAGTGAAGAGTATTTACTGGTTATTTAAGTAAAAACATTTCTGGCAAATTTATTCTCTACGTCTTCTTTTATCTTAAACAAATGCTTGTGTACTGTTCATTTAAGAGCTCAGCTGAAACTAGAGATGCACAGATGCTTCTGCTTAACAAATTGGCTGATATTGTCCCTAAACACAGGCCATTCACATGGCATGTGGCATGAACAGATTTCATACATATTATTCATTGTTATAGAGATTTCAAACATATCACTGTGAACTCTGATTTAGCAGTTAATATTTCATAAACTGAAACAATTAAAGCCAACAGTATCTGTTGCAAAGAACTAAGCACCAGGAATAGAGCAGAGACGGGAACAGAAGATCATTGTGGAAATATTTCTATTTCTTTGTTTTTTTTTCAGCAGTTTTTTTTTTTGTTTGTTTGTAGCTAATATATATTTTTGATTAACTTATTTGTATCTTTAAGTGAGAAGAAGGGCTAAATGTGGCCCCCAGGTCCAATGGTGCCCACCTCTCTGTACATGTTGAAATTGGCTGGTGGCTGTTAATGATGGTGCTTGTGTGGCATTTATTGTTTGACTCATGTACAAACTAAACATTTTTATTCAAACTGATTTTGTTTTAGTTGCTTCTGGAGAGACAAATATTGATATATGTAAGTTGCCAATACCCGATACATGTGTATATCAGGGATGGTCAACTTAGATACTTAAACAGCCACATCATTTCATTTGCACTGCCAAAGGACCACAATGTCAGGATCATTATTGGACATTTTAAATCAGACCATCATAATTTCTTGTGATTTAACTTAAGTGAAAAATATTGTATTAGCATTCTGTGGACATTTTACACCAACATTTAGATGTTTTAAGTTCTAATCCAAGTAGTAATGCCAAATTACAAGAGCAAAATAGAGAATTAAAGACAACTCAAGCCATGATTTTTTAAATCTTATTTATGAACAGGGTATTTATAAGATGTTAAAGTGTATATTACATACAAGAGGTGTTCAGATTGTGAAAATAAAGGCCTGTTGTTTACAGTAATGATTCAGCAGATACTGATGTTTATTTCTGATGACTTCTTTTGGTGTAATTCTCTCACGGTACACATATTTTCTTTCATATTTGATCATGAAAACATATATGAGTATGTCCAACTGGCTATTCCCTCTGTGTAATTTTAATAAATATCTGAAAGTGATTTCTGCTAATTCCACATTCATTAATACTGATATAAAACCACTGAATCAGTGCATCCCTATTTCTTAAATCATTCATTTGTCTAACCCATGTGCGCTGGCAGGGTTACTAGCGCTGTTCATTGGTGGAGATGTCCTGATGCCACAGACTGCGTTATCTTGTGCATAGAAGTACTCTTTTATGCAGAGGACACACTAAGTTTGCTTTCACACCTAAAATTCAGCAGTTCAGCTCAGGGGTTAAGTTGCAACATAATTTCAAAGTCTGTCATATGCTGGATAAAACACCCAGGCACCACTTGTTGGGGCTTTAGCTACTGTCTTCTTTCTCGCCATTGACTGGAGCAATCTGTTGCCTTAACTGCACGGACTTGCAGATGTTAACCTTTTAAGAGAACTGACATTAACCCCTCTCTGTTTGATATGGTCAGGAAATGCTGTGATCGCATTCTTGACTGCTTTTGTTTGGAAAGGTCAGAACATGAAACACTTTGTAGAACAAACTCTTTTTTTAAAAACCAGTCAGAAGTGTAGGGAAAATATATTTTCTATAGGGAAATTTGTAGTGCTGTTATTTGTTTTTCATTTAATAAAGAAATGTGGCACAGATCTGATAAAACTGCTACTATTAGCATCTATGCTAATCTCTATTCGAGCAGTCACTTCCTGTTGTCTTCTCGCTCATAGTTCTCATCTATTCATGCTCTTAAGGATGTTAATAGGGCATCCTGCTCACAATTGTTGGAGGTTGGAGCTTGGCAAGATCTGCACTGCAAGATTATTTTTGACCCTCCCACCCCAACTAAGCAGAACTTTGCAAACAGCAAAGCAGAGTGAAACCTACAGAGCAACCTGTGACCTCTTTGAAAAAATATCCCTATAATTTATGTTGTCATGGAAAATTAATCTCATTTGTTCTTTTTATCTACATTTTTTCTTGATCACTGAAATAACCTGAAGAGAGGAGGAAGGCTGCATGCTGCCCCTGGCTCACCCGTTGCCCACCTCTGATTTTAGCGTATGATCATTTAGTTAGTGCAATATGTCTAGATATGATTTTTGGCTTATATTTCCCAGCCCTACTGATACTATGAGATGCTGCAGTTAATGATGGTATCAGGTTTTTTATGTAGGTCACCTGGTGTGTGTGCGTGTGTTGCCAACTGTGTGTGATGTCCCGCTGAAAGCTGCTGGTTTATTTATGCCTGTGTTTTCTTTGAGGGACAGGCTGGAGAGGCGGGAGATTAAACTCATGGAGGCGAATCAAAGCAGAAGCAGAAGATTCAGATTAAAGCTCCTGCTCCTCACCAGGTTTAGCAAGCACGCACCTGCATGTGTGGATGTGCGTGCACGTCTGTGTGTGTTCACTGGCTCTGCAGCAGTTTCCTGTCTATCACCTCAGTTATTTTACAGTCTCCCTACACAGCAGCTTATTATATACAGTCCATCCCCGCTCTGCTTCGACCAATTTAATGGAAGGAAAAAGACGGCATCAGGAAATGATATTTTTAATCACACAACAGCGAGGAGACCCTTTTTATTAAAGTGGGGGGTTTTCTCTCTCTGACTCTCTGTCGAGGTTCAGAGCAGTCTACAAGGCTGATAATGGCCTGGCCTGGCCTGGTGTCATCATATTAAAGCACTGAATGATTATACACACACACTCACACTCGCACACACACCTCCCTCTCCAGCCAGTCCCCTCATATTCTTTCTCCCTCGCTCTTTCTCTAGTCGAAATAGACACTTTTGTTGTTCTTTCTTTTATTGCTCCACACTGGTGTGAATTAAACCTTTGAAAAAATATTGAATTCCCCCGAGTTCTCCAGGGCCAGGCAGTCGCACCTCATAAAAGCTGCCGTGGATTTGTAAAGCTGTAACGTGCCGGAGCAGCTCGTGAACTGTGGCGGGTTGGTGATGTAGAACAAATAGCGTGAACACCTGCAGAATACAGCAATAGATGATTAAATAATAAAAAAAAAAAGATTTGTTTTAGATATTTCACTCTAAGTGCAAAGTGAAGTAATTTGTAAGGAATTATGAAAGACTCGTTGTGGTTTTGTTACTCATGGAGTTCAAATTGAGTTCAGTTAATTTATTACTGGATGAGCATCCTATATGTGCATATAACATTGTGTAACTTTAATATACTTTAGGTGGAGGCTTCATAAAAGTCCTTTGGGCTTTTCGCCTCTCCCTGCGCCTCATATAATTTGTTATTGACTTTTGTGCATTTCATAATTGTGCAAAATAAATAAAATAAAATAAATAAAATGAGCAAATTCAGCAACATCTTCACCCAAATTATACATTGCTGGTCAGTTTTGAAGGTCTGACCTGAATATGGATCGGGAATAAACACTTTTGCAGTGCCATGGAAGAGTCTGTTATTTCTCAACCCAGGATATGAAGAGTGCTAAGGTTTTATGGGAAAAAAAAATACAGTCAAAATTTCTCTCAAAACTACTGTAGGGATAGAGGTAGTGCTCAGCGGTGGACATCAGGTAAAAAGACAGGGAGGACTTATAAGCTACAAACAAAATGGTGATACAGAGAAATTTCAGTTTAGTAGTGCATTAAACCCTTCACACGAATGTTATAGTGTATTTGATGCTAAAGTATTACCCCACCCTGTCCGCTGTATCTTTGTCAATCTGCCCCATGCTGTGTCACAACCTCTCCCTGCAGTCTATAAATACGTTTAATTGAGTCCTTGTAACATTTTATTAAAATGCATGTTAACATTAGAGCCTGTTGCAGAGAGAGAGCAGAGGAGACAGACAACGTCTCCACCTCACCTCACGCCACCTCCTACAAGTCCTGACCTGTTGAATGATTACAGCCTCTCATCATTACATGATCATCAATTTATTACACACTTCCCATGGCTGAGTCTTGGCTGGTCTGTGACTGGAACATGCTAGAATCTGCCCATTGTCATGACTGTGGTGAGATCCCCCACAATGAGATGACCAAAACATAGTTACTGGTTAACACTATAAGGACAAGCCCATTGGATGTGTTCTTGAGAGGAAAGCACCATCAAATGGAGATGGTGGTGGAATCTGGGCACTTTCAATGGGTAGATGTTGGCTGGTATTTGAATGAAACTCAGTAGGCATTTGGCTGGAAGAGGAAAACTGAAGCAGCTGCATCTGTTTGTCCTAAATAAGAAAATATGAAATATAAGGAGAAGAATCACTGCGTACTTCTGTTAACTTGTGTTTCATGACCATTGTCAATACAGTCATAAGTTTGTATAATTATTTCCATCAAAGAGGTTATGTGTTTGCCTGTTTTCGTCTTTCAGCAAAGTTTGGCTGCATTTTGATGAAATCTTTCAGAAATGTAGATCATGGCACAGGGAGGAAGTGATTTAATTTCTGTAGCAAGCTGAAACCAGATGTGGATCCAGAAATTTTTAAAGGATTTGTTAACATTGTGAGATAGGGTACTTTTTCTCATTTTTGAGAATAAGTTGCCCAACCTTGCTGAAAATGCCTTGAGGTTTGTGCTCTCAAAGTACTTCTAGTTTTGTTTTAGTGACCCTTTTCTATACAGTCCTGAAAATCAAAAACAACAGTCCAGGAGGTCATTTTTGCTCCTGTGATATTAAAATATCACATGATATTTATTACTGTACCAAACTGTGATACTCGGCTATCATTATAAACATACTAGCCAGCATGACCTCTTATGTTTATCGCTGTGGAAACATGTAACACTGTGTCAAAGACTGGGAAGCTGGACCTGCTACTCAATCCTGACTTTGAGTCTGTATCTGCTTCATGATTTTTGCTGTGTACTTGTGATGGACCATTTATTTTCTGGCTGCTGTCTGTTCATTCACCTCGGCTCCTTGTTAGACCCCTGAAACAGATGGCGGTATTAGACAATTTAGCTGTGTGCCGTCACCTCCTACAGTCTGCACTGTTTACTTTTGTTCTGAATTTAAGACTCTTTTCAATTAAAAGGGTACTCCATGATGCCTTTTTTTTTTACTAAACTGCAATCCAAACATCTTTGTATTCATTCTTCATTTTGTTAGAGTCTACCAGCATTTTAGTGCAGATATTCGGATGTCCATGATTATCCTGATTATGTAGCAGTTGTTCTCTGTCCCCTCATATCATCTGCAGCTCTCAGATGTGCTCCCTTTTAACCTCTTGTCTCTTTGCTGTGGTAGTTAAGAAAGGTAAAGGATAAATCAGTACATACTAAAGGCTTTAAACTTGTCTTCTCTCAGTGGCGCACTGAGTAAAAAGAGACGGTGTGCTCAAGACTGTACTTATCATTTATAGATACTTTTGAGCACTCTCACATAGGCTTGTAATGCAGGTCATGTTTAAGCACCTTTACAGCTGATTCTTTTAGTAGAGACACAAGTACATTTCCTTGTATGTGAGAACGTAGCGACACATAAGAGCGCATACAGTGAGACTGTGGGGACGTGGTTGGTTTGATCATATCTGAGAATGCAGATGGTGTCTGAGCAGGGACAGACTAAACAGTTGCTCCAGGTTGCATCAGTTGTGTTTTTCTAACTCTGCTCCATATCATCACAGAGAAGCTAAATCAAACTAAAGTGCTAATTAGAGGCCACTGGTGGCTACGTGGGAGTTGTCCCAGAGATAGTCAGCGGTTTGTGTGGAAGCAGAGAGGAAACAGAAAGTGTCTCTCAGGTAAAACAAACAAAAGAAAAATGCCTGGTTGTTCTGCCGAAGCATTTTTACCTTCCTTGACTTTTACTTTGCTCTTTTTTACAGCTGCAGAGTGAAAACAGTTTTAACTACCTTAAGTCTCTTTATAAATTGTCTGTCTTATTTTCTCCAGGCCCCAATTAGGTAGAGTTTAAAGATACATTTTTAAATGATAAATAAGGTAAGAAATATTGTGTTATACTGATTTGATTTATTTTGTATTTTATATCATTAAATGTTTCTGTAAATTACTTTCATTTTTATTAAATGTTGAGTAAATTAGGTTAAAACAAGTCTGATTCCAGGCCAGGCCTATTGCTGAATTTGAAGCTTGTTTATAGAATTAATCACCAGAGAACATGCTTAATTATTATGAAATAATCCATTTGCAATTTTGAGGACAAATGAGGGTTTCTATTTCTATTTACTTTTGATATAAGATAATTTTTATTGGTAGAAAAGCATAAACAGCACTGATACCTGTTGATACCATGGCAACAACAACAAAAAACACCAAACACCCCAGATTTTTTATTTTTCTTTTTTTTTATCATAAAAGTTTATGCTATTTGGACTGTTCTTTCTCTCACATCTGAAAATATGACTGAAATCAATGCTTTTTTTTTTACTTTGACATTCAATCAATGTTATCTGAAGACAAGGATTAGGACAAATACATACTCTTTTTAAAAATTATTTTAGAAATATTTTATTAATACAGATCCAACATGAATCCAACATCAGTATAGCCACATTTAACAAAAGTTATGGTAAGAAAAAAATCTTCATTTAAATAAGAAGGAAATCCATCACAGCAGCCATGTTGTAGGTTTGAGTGGATAGAAAGAGCTGCAGAAAGACAGAGGGGCAGGCAGAGACAAAGGAACTAAAAACAAAATGACATGGCAATGATAATTTTCAGGCTGCCTGGACCATAAATCTCAAGAGTTTAAATAAAATGCCAGGCCTACAGCTAACACAAGAATGATATTTACACTGAGAACAAAGTGATGAAGATAAAAAGACATTTTTAAGATGTTTTTATGGCTGCCTAATGTATCTAATTTGATTCAAAAGGCATTTTTAAATCAAATGTTATTGGTACCTATCCAATACTATGGAATGTAAAATAGAATTCCTAGGAGCACAGTTGATAATTAATTAATGTTTTTGTTTTATTACAAACTGAAAAAAAACTCCAGAGTTTATGAAATTTCATAAATAAATCAACAACATTTGGAAAAGTTAGTGAATGTCACAAGGAGTGACGGAACTTGCTTTTCCAATGGTTTTTGCCTACATTTAATCCAGATAGTGCTCCCTCTCTGTAGATGATAATGTTTCTTTTCTTTTTAAAAGCACTGTCCATAAAAACAGCATACAAACATTTTAGCAGTGTTTGTACGATTTAGACAGGGGACCTCACTGAAATTGAAACAATTACAGACACAGATACACACATTTTAACCAATCTATTCAGAGTAACAGAGCAGAAGATCATCAGTCAAAGCAAATACAGCCTGATTCATCTTCCCCCAGTGCCTTCAATCTGCTTTTAAAAGATTTAAAGAGACCAGCTCTCCAAGACCCAGTTTTTCCTGACTTGGAAAGATGTAAAGAGAGCAGGGGAGACACACAACAAATTGGCCACAAGTGAGACTCTGACCCAGGCTGCCTGCACAAGGTAACAGCCTTCATATATGGCACTTAGTTGCTAACCACTCCACCAAACCAGCACCCAAGCTATGTACATTTTGGTACAATCCATAATGAAATATGGGGAATTCTGTCATTTTAAAACGCTGATATCCAAATTTTCAAGAATGTTGACAGTCTTTATAAAACCTAATGTCATTTTTTGCGTAGCAGTTTGTCAGCATAAAAAATCAATATTTCTCAAAGTTGTACCAATCATGTTTGATTTCAGCGTGAATCTTTGCAAAATGTGTGACTGCTGTGTTGTGACAAGTGGGGCTCCATTTTACATTGTTTTGACATCACAATTGCAATTTGCGCATGTGTAATAGTCACATCACAGGATGTGCAATGTCAGTCACATGACCCAAAGCATAACATGATGCCATGTGTGTGTTATTTGATGAAACCGACTCTGCCAAATGTCTTCTTTCTTTGACCTCTACAAAACAATCGCCATCAGTGGCCCTACTTGAAGAAGAAACCACAAGATGATTAACCTCGGCATAACAAGAATAAACATACAGGCAACGCTCATCACAGATACACTGATTTTTCAGCTCAGTGTGTAACTACATTAAATGGAAACTCTCAGCAGATATTTTTCTTTCTTTAGCCGTATCTCAGTCATAATTGTGAAAACACTCGTTATTTGTGTCTTCAAACAAAGAGACATTTGAAATAAAAGTTTCCATTTCATGGATGTAAAGCAGATGTAACACAATGCAAGCCAATAGTTTTTTGTAAAGTCTTTGAAGAAACATGCATTTTATAACTCACTTCAATATATTTCCATCCAAAAAAAGGAAAGATAATATGTAATTGTGTACATTTATATCATCTTTTAATAAATAAATAATAAATAAAAGATAAATATATAAATAAATAAATAAATAAAGTTAAAAAAGGGAAACCAATACTGAAGTCTGGGGCCAAAAGGAGTTTGGACTTTTCTTTTTTTTTTTTTTTTTATTTGTCTGTGTCATTTTTCATAATGTATAAAATGCCACACAAAAAAATAAAAGAGGGAAAGGAATAATAATAATAATGATAATAATTATAGTAAAGGGGGAAAATGGCAGCAATAATGTTAATAAGAATAATAACTAAGAGTAAAACGATTAGAATTTAATACATTTTCTTCCCATCACATAGCCTACACATTAAACCTGACTTTCTATACTTTCAATATAGCATGTCAATAACTGCCCCCTTTTTTTGCTTTCTCTCTTTTGCTGTTGCAATTTCCCTTGTCCTTGTTATGCCCTCACTTCACTGATGTTGGATCATTGTTGTCACTTAATTCATTCATGTGCACTGTACTGCACCAACTGATGAAAAAAAAAGAATGAAACATGCTGCACTTCCCTTCCTCTGCATGTAAACTTTATATGCTTTTTACTGTTGCTGTCAGAGGGCTCCAGTAAGCAAAGAAAATGAGTGGGTTCATAGAAAACCAAGTTAAAGATCCAGTCAGTTTTGATCTAAATTAAAGGAAACAGCATTCATCTTTGAAAGATTTGAATAGATATTGCAGGAGTAAAAAATATTGCAATGTTTTGCTTTTCCCAACTCCAGTTCAGAATTGGTCCCAGCAAGTTTGAGACATCAATACCATTTTCCTTTATGCTCATTAATTTGACATTTTGGACAGGAGACAGAATGTCTGAAGTGTGGACAAAATGTATAGAGAGTAACTGTAGCAATGCAACATACAGTTTCTTTGGCTGTAAGGAAGGGAGATAACACAAGCAACATACCAGGTTATTTGTCAACACAACACAGCATTTAATATAACAAGTGACATGTTTTGAATGTGTGGGCCGAGTGTCACACTTAAAATCCAGAAACATGAAAGATCAGACTTGATAATGAACTTGATTGATAAGCACAATCAGCAATGGCATGGGAATCAAAACAATCAAATCAATCCCCATCCTTGAGTATCTATTTTGAGAAAGAATTATGGTCTACAGTATTTATATTGTGTTTTGTCATTCAGTTGTAAAGTGTTAAGATTTGGTGTTTGGTCCTTATTCCCCAGCTCTACACTCAGATCAGCGTGTTTTCCTCTGGAGGCCCCGCTGCTGTCCTGGATGTTGAGTTGTGACCACAGGTGGATAACCAATGGTATGTTGTCAACCAGAGTCAGACACCACCTCCAGCCTGCAGCTCAAGGTAAACATGAATGTCGCCAGTACTCACAAACACACACTTACACACTTGGACTCACACAAACACGCTGTAAGTCTGCTGACACGCTCGGTAAGCTCATAAATTCAGGGCTCTGACGTTGACTTTCACGTACACTGACACACACACATACGCATGTTGGCAAATGGACACAAAGCAAACATGTCAGTCCAAGTCATTCACACACACATACTTTCATCCCCTGCCTAAACCCCTCACACACACACACACACACACACACACACACAGAGTTAGGGACAGTTTATTGTGGCTGCTGAATACTCAGCCTGTCTCTTGGCAGTGCGTCACTCCGTCTTTAATCCCTCTGGTTCAGTGTTTACAGCATTTGACAAGTGCATACATTCAGCCAGGACTCCCAGGGGTGTGGTTTTACTTCTACCTTTTGTTTTCTAAGCAAGCAAACACTCTTGCGTGCAGCTGTGTTGTTACTTTGGGGTGTTACTTTTTCTTTTTTTAAAGTAAAGCTACTGTTATACAGAATGCTATGTTAACACATGAATGTCACCATGGCCTAGTCATTGTCATTGAGGGAATGCAAACAAGATGAAGTAACACTTGGAAAAACTGTTCAATAAAAGCCGAATGTGTGGAAGAGCAGGGGGGCTAAATTATGACAAAAAACTGAAATCTTATTTGATCGATGTCCAGGTGATGATTTTTCAACATCTTCATCATGAGCAAATCACACTTTAATATTCTTAACCCCTTAAAAACAAGTTAAATAAATAGAAAAGGACAAATGGAAATAGAGAGTGTGAGAAAATGTTATTTGAGATGTAAAAAGTTTTAATAATGACACAAAATTTTACCTTCGCTCTGTTAACTTTGTTTCTCTTATCTATTTCTTTACTGGCTGTGTTATTTAATAGGTAATAAGCCCACCCACTTTACATCCAGTTTCTGAGCACCTTCAAAATCTTAACTACCGATATTTTGAAAATCGTGCAAAGAGATAGTTGATATGTTCACATATCAGAAAGAATTATGACATGACACACGTACATATGCTGTGTCATGCTGCACACACTAAATATACACAAAAGAAACAGCTGAACGTACACACACATGCACCCACAAGATAATGATTTTCTAATTAAGATTTTCTGACAACCATACCAAGCAGCAGCCTCTGGGGCTCAAAATGAAGCCAATGCAGAAGTGCCAGGAACTGCAGGTCCTTTAGTGTCAGCTAAAGGCTGGCTACTTTAAAACACAGAAATAAATAGAATGTGTGTATGGAAAGGAAGATTTTTACAACTTAAATAAACACACCAGTTTGGATTAGATATTTAATATATATGCCTCTCACTGTGCATGGGATGTTATTGATCAAGAATTACCAAATCAAAAATGAATGATACTTTAAGAAAAAACAAGTAAAAGTTGCATAAAACTTATGTAAAATGTATTTAAAAAGTCAGAAATTTCTCTCTTTCAAATTAGATTTTATGAAACTTGAATTAACCCTAAATGTTTTTGTGAATCACAATTCAGATCGATTCATTATTTTATACAGGCTAAAGTTAAAACACTTTACATGTAAACATAAGTTTCCTGGTAGCAACAATAGCTTTTAACACACACAAATACATTTCATATTTATTATCACCATATTATTGCTTTAAAATGTGAAAACAAGAAGTGCTCTGTCCAAACATTGTCAGGGAAGTTATTGTCAAGAATATGCAAATCTGCACTATCTTTGAAAGAATCCCGGGATCCACATCAGGATTTGCCTCACCCACAAAATCCAATCTGTTCTACCTTGTGCGATAACCATCAGTCCTGAAAATGTCATGAGAGACCACTGAGAATTATTTGTTTTCAGTGAAAATGTGGAAAACTGCCCTATTTCTCATTGTTAACAAATTCCGAAAAAACACCTGGATCCTCATCCAGATTCAGGTCACCACTAAAATTTGAAAAGTTCCTCCTTGTGCTATGACTAATGTTACCTTAAAAACAAATATTTTTTTTAGTTGTTCACAATCTAACAAACTATCTAACAAACATCAGCAACAACATAACCTGCTTGGTGGAGGTAATTAAAACACTAAGCAGAGTGTAAGTTGACCAGTTGCATTGTTGGATAAAAAAAAGAAAATAATCCCAAAATGAGTAAAGATATGAGGTTTTGGTGCAACAGCAGTTCAGTTTGTAACTACCAGCATCACTTCTTCCTTGTACCATGACCAACATCCCTTTTGTAATTTAATCAACATCCCTTCATTACTTTTTGAGTTATCCTGTTCACAAACTAACAAACTGCAGCAAAAACATAACCTCCTTGGCAGAGGTAATTACTGATAAGGTGAGCTGATAATATCATAAACTTTGACTTTATTAAAGTCCATGTTCAAACCTGCATACAAATGGGTTTTATATAAAACAAATCAGCAAACACGGAAGAAATGACAGGGTAACAGGAAAAGACTTCCTAGTTCTAAGTGTCTCGATGATCTTCCATGCGCAACTTAAACATCATTATTTGGACTCTGGATTTGTCAGGAGAACATTATTTTACACCATTATAATAATTTTGGCATCTCTGTGGATCACATGCTGTTCAAACTGTGGAGGATAATCCCAACACCTCACCCCTTCTTAGTCTCCATATTTGTAACACACGCATCACAAATTTGCCTTGGCATTTTAGATCCATTCTCTCTTTTTCAAACTCACCCTCTTCTGGCTACTTTTCATTGAGTCTCATGACAGCATTAACCTGGTCTGCATGCCTCAAAACACAATAACTGTGAGTCAACGGCTCGCCCTGTGCAACCTCAGCTGATGTGGACATTTTAATAGGTATTGACGGCAGGTTTTAGCCTCGTTCTCCCACCACGCTTAAAAGCCCATGTTCCGCTGATTAGCTAATTAAAACCTAGAGCGAGGGCTATCGATTTCGGAGAAGGGCAATCAGAGGCATCTGTCCCTCAGCTTGAGATGGCCCTAGAACTCCAATATACACACATGCACACACACCCTCTCTCTTAGGACCTGAAAGCATCACCAAGGCCCTCTGACACGTCACTAGATCCATATATTGGCTTGACCAAAAGTTATCGCTTCTAATTTGAGAACATTTGCTTGTGATTACCTGTTGAGGAGGAGATATTTTTGTGCGTCTGTCGAGTGTCTATTTGTGTGTGTGTGTGCATGCTGAACCACAGCTCCAGGCTGCGTTCGATCAGTCCCCCATCACCCTCTCAGTAATGGAGGGTATTTATAAGCAGGGCTATCAGACACCTGATGGAGGCAGATTACAGGTTTGTGTCTGGACAGGTAGCTATCGAGATGTCAGCCTCTCTTTGACAGAATAAAGACTCTTTCCTTTTTCTGCCACCTCACATTACAGCTAATACCATGATATCACCTGACCACTTTGAGACAAGAGTATTTTCTTATAACAGACAAAAATAGATAAATGCAGGTGTGTTAACAGCAGCCACAAAATAACACAAACATTAGGTGTCAGACTGGGGGGTGGTTGAAGAAATTGTAGCAAAACACAGCAAAGAGAAGGATGGTGTTGCTGTTTGCATTTTTATGGTATTTGATAATTGCACATTGCAGAGGGTTTTATAATGAAAAAAATCTGTTACAGTACAATACCAAGGACCCATTATGGTTTTGTAAGTTTCAGTATGACACGGTACAATATCAATTCTCAGGATGGCCATTCAATATTTGCAAATATTACAAAGTCTGCCATGATCCAATATCGATACAAATTAGAAGCCTGCAGTCAATATTGGATGATATTATGTACAAATTCAAAACATTTACATCGATAATGAGAAACAAAAGCAGTTTTGACTATTTTATTGCTTAAGTTCTCCTATTTTCATTAGAAAACAGATCAATCCTCTTATAAAGAAAATGGCAAAAGTAGACTTTACTGTTCAGTGCATTATAATTGCAGGTTTAAATATAAATAATATATTTTTTAATGTTTTTAAGAGGTAATAACCCTGCTGTAATGTTTATTTTATATTGTAATGGGTATTTGCCTTTAAACATAGCAACTCTTATATGGACACTTCATTCTAGGCACCAAACATTTGTTTTTTAAGAACCTTCATCTTTCTCTGTACTCAAATCATTGTTACTGTTAATTTGACCTTTACTGCAATGGTTAAAATCAAGATTCTGTCTGGGTTTTTTTTTACGTATTTCAAAATACATCAGAATACATTCACACATACACAGACTTGAATATTTTATTATTTGCATTTTTTAACCATTTATTATTTGTTATAAATCACGTGCAGCATGTGCATTTTTGTGCCATTGTGGGATTGTGACACCAGTTGAATAAATTTTGATTTACTTTCTGTGATCTTGCTTCTTAGGGGTCAGGAGTAGCTTCATACAGTAAGTGGGGGGTTGAATAGAGACCTTCTGTTCAGCTTGTTTTTAAGTTATATCAACCATGACACACACAAAAAATACACTCATTGTATCCAAGCAGACTGTTAAGAGGAGGCCTCTCTCTTTCTGTTTAACAACAGCTTCTGTATCAAATGCTACTACAATGTGAAATAGTTGATCAGTGCAGCAAGGGAGGATCTTTTTTTAACTTATACTGGTCGTAAAGGGTCAGAAAAATAAAAACGTTAAGCAAAAAGGCAGAGCAGTCCTTTCTGATTTAAGTCCACACTATAGTCACACAGTTTAGAAAGGAGTGAATGGCCTTTAGTCATCTCCACTGATTGTAGGTTCTCCCTAAATCTCAGGTGCTAGTGTAGACTGTAGAAAGAATTTTGTGAAGTCTTGTGACATTAGGAGCCTGTGGAATGTTGATGATAAACGTCAGTGGACGCTGCCATACTGTGGGTTCCATCTCAACCAAACACCAGTTCAACCTACTCACACATGAGAAGGCTGTGTTGAGCCAGGACTTGAGGCTGTCAGATTAATATCATATCCACACAACTTGAAGGCATGACAATCATGTCCCTAATATCCAAAACCAGAAATCCACAACAAGAAAAAAAATGGTACAATATTGTAAAATTCAGCCCCCATACAGTGAGAGCATTGAGAAATGTGTCATAGTTTTACAGTGGAGCTGTTTTTTGAACCAGGCTGTAAAGATGTTTATTCAGGTCGTAAAACACACACAATCATAACCTCAAGCGTTCCTGCAGCCAGCCTCAAGTGGACACTCAGGAAACTTTCTGGACTTTGGCATAGGCCTTCCCTTTAAACCTCAGAGGTTGCTGCTTGGCATCAGACTACCGCTAGCCTGTTTAAACTTACACGAAACAGCACAGTCGGGCGAAAATTGTCACTTGGGCATGCAGTGCACATTTTTGAAATAAAGCTGTCATATAGACATAGATTAAAATCGATATTTTAACTTTCAAGAGATCTGATTGGGTAATTGACCATCCAACTGATATATCAATATACATCAGTGTCTTTTAACATTCAGACTTTTCCTGTAAAATTTGTGAAAACTTGCTTCCCCTTAAGACCAACAACTAAGAGTAGTTTTATAAAAACTTGACTCTATCCTTATTCTTACATGGACTTTAAAAATTCAGTTGATTTGTTTGGAGCACAAGCGGTGTCTTGAGGAAATTCTTTAAATTTCACATTGAACATTTATGGGTTAAATTGTTTGTCATGTAAGAAAAGCATCACTGAGTTTGGACCAACTCTTACAATGCAAATACAGCCAAACCTGCCAGTCCTGCTCAGTAAAATGTGACTGTTGAGGGAAAAGCAATGGTGATCTTCTCCTGGCACAGAACAATAAAAGCTATTTTCTCACTCTGGTAATGTGAATATTTCATCAGAACGATTCAATAGTAAAAATGATTGCAAACTATTAATGTACTTTTTGTTAAAGCAAAAGCATGTCTGAGCTTCACACTGCAAAAACGTGGTTAGTGGACAATGAATATTTAATTGGCACAGTTATGAAACTAACACAAATACACACCTGTGCTGAAAGTGGGCCGTGTTAGTTTTATAATCAAACTCTTTCATAATGAGACTTATCTAACTACTGATCCAGGGCTGAATAAACTGTGCTGGTGTGTGTGTGTGTGTGTGTGTGTGTTCAGCTTTGCACAGTGAAGCGTTTCCTCTTACATGGCATTGAATATTAATAATGCTGACCAACAGTTGAGAGGAACAAAATGCTCTCTCTCTTCCTGTGTGTGGATGTGTGTGTGTACCAGTAGAGAGAAAGAGAGAAGAATTAGGACAGTCTATATGCTGTGGCCGAATACATCCATACATTCATCCATATACACAAGTATATACATATTTATAAGAATGGGCAATGTATTGAAATTTTAAGATATAATGATACATTTTTAAATGAGATCAAGGCTAAGACAATGTTTCCTTTATTTTTACTAGTGAAGCTTAAATTGCATTAAAATGAAGCAGTACTTTTAAATTTCTTCTTAATTAATCTGGCCATTGTGAAATGTTGACCAAATTAATTTTACAGTCTATTAAAAAAAAACGTTTGTACAATAGGAAGTGCCAACAATGCTGCTGTCTGACCACTAGATAATCTGTGTGAGATGTTCAGGCCAAATGGGTAATATTTTTTTTAATCTATGTTATCTTGGAAAGGCATTTTTATATCAAATAACAGTAATAGTAGTTTTATTACATGGCAACTAAAAGAGAAGTTCCAAATACCCAACGCTAGGTGATGCGTTGTTTTTAATTGATCAAAAATTGAAGGAAACTCCTGTAAGCTACGTTAGTTACATTCACAGATTTTTACAAAAATTGTGTGAGAAGACAGAACAACGCTCTTCATCAGTTCCACCCATTTCTCTAAAATATCATAGGAAATTAAAGAAACATCTATCTATCTATCTATCTATCTATCTATCTATCTATCTATCTATCTATCTATCTATCTATCTGTCTCTGTTTGTCTATCTCTGTCTGTCTGTCCGTCTGTTTGTTCGGTTTTCATTATTTTGTCTATCCGACCTGCTGTTCATCACCCATCCATCTTATATTCCCTTTCTTTCTTTTTTCCGTCCATCTATCCGTCCATCTTTCCAGTCATCCATTAATTTACCCATTTTTCCTAAATCCATCCATTCATCATTTTATTTCCTTTCCTTCTTCCATTCATCCATCAATCTGTCTATTTATCTATCATTTATCCCATCTTGTTCAATTCCTTTCCTCCATTGATCTATCATTTCATCTAGTTCTCCTTTCTTCCATCAATCCATCTTTCTTTTTAAAGCCTTTACTCTCATTATTCATCCATCCATCTTTCAATGCATGCATTCAATTCTGTCTTTTGCCCTTAAATTATTTTTCTTCTTTTTGTCATCCATCCATCCATCTTATATTCCTTTTTTCTTTTGACTATCCATTTATTCATTGATCCCTCAAACATCAGTCCTCTTTTCTCTTCTTTTTTTTATCTATATGTTCATCAATCAATTTATCTCTCTAGCTGTCATCCACTGATCAATCCATTCACCTATGCGTCCATCATCCATCCATCCATCCATCCATCCATCCATCCATCCATCCATACATGGTGGATCATCACTCACCTTTAGCATAACAGTAAGGTTTTTTTTCATTGTTGCCCATCCTTTTCCTGCTTTAATGGACTGTATTTGTTTGATTGTGATGAGCACACAGTGCCTTGCAGAGTCACTTTTCCTCTTCTGTATTCATTAACCTCCCACTCGTCTCTCCTGGGATGGAGGATTAGCCTGTGAAGGGAAATAAATGCTTTCTGGGTAGACGGCGTTCTAACTGCCTGCAGCAGGAGGTCCATTGTCTGGTTTGATATCCGCGCAGGACAAGGGACATCTGATCTGGCAGCCCTGACACACATGACACAGCCGTTAGCACGGGGAGGGAAGAGAGAGGAGCTAAAATGTGTTGACAGGATGTGCTGCAGTCTCCTTACAGGGGACTGCTGTCTAATTGGAGGAGTTAAATTTGCCTGATCGACTTTTCTTGTTGAAAAATGGGGACAGGAACGGCTTTATTGGTTTCCTGTTGACAACTCGGGCCATGTGAACCGGAAGTTTACGCATGCTTGTGGTTTGAATCATTAAATCAATTTTAGTTGTAGGGGAGGGGAGTTTCTGCACTTAAGCCACCATAGTATTTCACATTTGGATAAACAATAGGAAATAAAATTTGACCTTACATAAGTGTGATGAGGACCATTTAGAAGCTTTAAAGTCTGCTGAGATGTTTCATAGCATGAAACCCACACAAACAGCTGGGGGAGCTGAACTTTTAAAGCTTTAGTTGGTAGTCAGCATTGGAGCTGGGCCACACGGACCAAAGTCTGATCTAGATGGTCTTATTAGCTGGATTGCAATACACCATATGTAGTGCATATCCTCATATTTTTTTGTATGAAGGTGGTTGTTGCAATACTAAAATAAGTATTTTCATATGCTTCTAGCAGACACATGACATTAGACTGTTCCTCAATCCAATCCTTTGTCTTGCAGCTCAACTGTTTGGTGGACCGTTCTTTGAATCACTCCAACGTTTTGATGTATTTTTGACCTCATATCAAGAGAATAAGGCCTTATCTTCTGCTTAGCTGTGGTATGTAATAAAAGATTTGAGATTCATTTATTTGTTCTGTGGGGATATTTGCCTTTGACAAAAGGTTGCTGCATAAAAATACAATAAAAGATCTCACAGAAAAGATCCATGACGCCATGCAAAATATTCAGTGAGTGAACATTACATTCCAACCCTCACCTCATCATTCTTCTGCCCTTTGGCCTGAAATAAAAGTCAGAAACGCTTTATTGACCAAACATGTGGACACACAAGGAATGTGACTCTCTCTTAACTTCCTTGTATGTTAACATATCTGTCCAATTCTATTTTTTATGTCTGGTGATTGACTGATATAGGAGTGAATGAGTTCTTGTATCTGCTGGACCTTGTACGTTGTCTTGAAAAAAGTAGCTCATATGTACTTACTCAACAGAATAATGTAACTTAATATAATAGGTTACTTCCAGATGGCATCGTGTCAGCATGGAGAACCTTCCATGGGGGGCAGGAAGTGATTTTTTTCTGGAGAAACACTGTTGAAATCCCCAAACTTGATGTTGATTAACTGTTCTGACAACTATTTAAATATGAAGAAAGACAATGCCTACAGTAATTCCAAATCCCAGCAGTAGAGACCAGAAGATACAATCAAAAAAGATTCAGAAGGAAAGCCCTGGGCATGGATTAAAACCTCTGTTGAAAGTTAAGAGAGGTGGAGTCAGACAATGTTTAAAGATGCAGTGACCACTTTGTGAAATGCAAGGCTGAAGTAATTTTTCTACTTAAGTTGAGATGTCTGGGTGTAATCTTAAGAAATATAGTGGCAGTATTTTCTATCAATCCCAGGATGTTGACATGAAGTTTTAGGCCTCAAGACTCCTAAAATCCTTTGTGTTTCTCACTGTGTAGTCTGCAGGAGTGATTTGCGATTTTGATTTTCATAACCAGGTCAAATGGTCATTTCCTGGAAAAAGTCACTTCTCAGTAAAGTGTATGGATTATATCTAATGTATCTAACATTTTCCATTGATTTAATTTTTCACTCATTTTTGTCATGCAGCTCTACCTCTGTGTTATTACAACTTCACAGCAGTCTCCCATAGTTACTTGTCAGATGTGAATTATTTTATAGATAGATGTCTTGTAATAAAATAATCATTGGCTGTTGCCAGGGCCACCAGCAGGTTCTTGGTTACCACCATGACAGGCACCAATGACCTTCAGCCCACAGCTGTCAGCAGTGGCTTTCACAATGGAGGTCCTGAACATGGACCACTCAAACTCAATGTCCAGAACCTCCCCCGTGATGCACAAGAAGTTTTTCCGGAGGTGAGAGTTGAAAACCTTACAGACAGGGGCCTCTGCTAGACATTTCCAGTTCACCCTTATTACTCGTTTGGGTTTGCTAGGTCAGTCTGGCAACCTTCCCCACCATCAGATCCAACTGACCACCAGGTGGTGATCAGTACAGCTCTGCTCCTCTCTTCACCCCGAGTGACCAAGATACACGGCTGCAGAGCAGATGATACAACAACAAATTCAATCATTGATATTTGGCCTAGGGTGCTCCGGTACCAAGTACACATATGAGCATCCCTGTGTTTGATCGTGGTGTTTGTTATGGACAAAACACCTGTCAGGCTCAGATCAGACAGGCTGTTCCTTCCAATAACAGCCCCCCCAGGGGTCTCCGTCATTGCCCACATGGGCATTGAAGTCCCCCAGAAGAACAATGGATCTCCCATTGCTTTTCAGTGCATACACACTGACAACAGTTGGAGCCCTCCTCCTTGCAACCTGAAGGTGCAAGGAGGCACCCCTTTTGTTCTCCGGGGTGAACTCCAATTGAGGCACTCAGCCAAGGGCTTGTGAGTATGCCCAAACCAGCCTGGCACCTCTCACCCTGGGCACCTCTGGAGAAATGGAGCGTCCAGCCCTTCTCAAGGTGGTTGATTCCGGAGCCCACGCTCTGCATGGAGCTATATCTAGCCGGTAGTGCTGTACCTCTCACACTAGCTCTGGCTCCTTCCCAGCCAGAGAGGTGACATTCCACATCCCAAAAAACAGTCTTTTTTTGACAGGGGTGAGTACATTGAGGGTTCCCCTTTTGATTGCTGCCCATTCCACAAAGCATCCGACCCCCATGCCCATCCCTGTGGGTGGGGAGCTCACAGGGTGGTGGCTCTATGTTATTTCTTTGGGCTGAGCTAGACCGGGCTCCATGGAGTGAAGCCTGGCCACCAGACTCTCACTGTCGAGTCCCAAGAGGTGAAGGAAGCTGTGGGGCTGAAGAAAGAGGCCTTTAGGTCTTGGTTAGCCCAGTGGTCTCTGGAATCAGCTGACAGGTACCGAATGGCCTGGAGGACTGCAGCTTCAGTGGTTGCAGAAGCAAAATCCCGGGTGTGGGAGGAGTTTGGAGAGGCCATAAAGAAGGACTTTTGGTCGGCCTCATAGCTGTTCTGGCAAACTGTTTAATCACTCAGGAAGGGGAGGCAGAGCTCTGATGGAAGGTTGATGGATGGACATTGCTAGTGCCTCTCTTGGAGTGGGAGTTGAAAGGTTAATTATCAAGAACTGAAGACAAACTGGTACAGTCAGAACAGCAGAAAATAATTTACAACTTTCCTCATAGTGAGACTGCCAAAATTAATACCCTTAAATACTATTGTATGATTGACCCGTGGAAACAGAAATTCTGACATGTAATGATCTTCAGTCATGAAAAGCACTGTTTAAATTACACAAAAACATTGGAAAATGTTGGGACTGCACATTACAGAATGAAATCTCCACTTCAAGCTAGGTCAACTTATCCAAATACACCCAACACATTTGAGCAATATAGATTGGGTGCATGACTTTGATGCTATTCATAACAAAAGCAAGAATTTCCAGTTATAGTCTTACTTCTTACAAAAAAAATGTCCTGTATGATACAGGATATATAGTTTTCATGGTCAGTAAGCATATGACTGCTGGTGGTTTCTACTTAAACAATATTTTTGCTTATCAAGGCAGGTGTGCAACATTGTTTTCTTTTTATTTTACTAACTAGTATTCCACTGATAAAACATATTGTCTTGCCTACCCATATTAAAGATGTGAATCTCCTGATAGTTTATGATTCAATTACATTCTGGTACTGGGGGTCAAAATCAGATTCAAAATCAATTTTTGATTCAAACTGATTCACAGTAATTCCCTTTTTCTTAAAAGGTGTTTATTGTGGGATCTACTTCTGCATGCTGTGCACCTTGAGGCTGGATAATATGATCTGACTGGAAAAGCACAATAAAATGTACTCAAGATATACAGATCACTGAAATGTTTGCATCAGCATTTACAATAATATAGATACACTCCTGTATGAAGTGAAGTATTAAAATGTTTATTTTTAAATTAATTTATGATTGCTTTAAATTGATTTTAATCTTTTAATTCGATTGAATGCAAAACCATTGTTTTTTTTGGCACCTCTAATCCATATTTCTTAAGATCTTGATGCAATGCTCAGCTTTAGCTAGCTCTTATGCAAAGGAGTTTTCATAATGCAGTAGAGGCTTCTTGCATTATTCTGCTTCATCACTGGATGATGCCACATCAGGATGTAGATTTCTATTCTTCACACCAACCTTAAAAAAAGGTTTCTCCTCTTGGAGAAAATGACTCTCAGCAAATGGTGGCATTAAACTTGAGAGGATAGAGCACGTTTTTACTGTCCTGCCCCCTCCCCCTCTTGCCTCTGTCCACAAAATCCATCAAGGGAATTTAAGTAGCTGTTAATTACTTCCCCGCCCCGATTGAAAAGAGGAAGAGAGTGGCAGAGAAATCAGGAGAGAGAGTTTTAACACTAAAGCTTCACTGCCGTGCAAATCCCCTCCACCTAACAAAAACCAAATCAATCTACACCTCTTAGCCATGCACAGGCCCTCCTCTCTCTCATGTGCACACACAGGAAGATGATCCTGTAAATCTGCGGTCTCCTGGGGCTGTTTGAGTGCTACTCCAGGGGTTTTGGGAAGGGTACGACCAAGGGGGTTTGGGGACTGAAGGAAAAGTGTAAATATCCCCAAATTGCAGCTAAAATGTAACATTAGGATTGGTAAGCCCCACTCTCGGCCCGTAATCTTCCACAGCAGTAAAGCGTTGCACTAAATGACCTCCATTACAGAGCCTGAACCCATTAAGTCAATACAGGAGAGATTACCTGTGAAATAGAGGAGACAAGCTGCCTGCTCTGACAGCCGCTGCCCCCAAAAAAAGCCTGGGGCAAAATTAGATTTGGGGCCGGGGTGTGGCCTGTGCCTGGAGGCGAGAATTAGAGGATGTATTATCGACCTCCGCTCGCTTGTTAGGAAGGAATGTGTGTACAAGGGCATTGGGGTTGATCACAGTGTGAATGACAGAGCTCTAAACGAGAGCAACATGATTTACACCAAGTCAGACCTGAATACTTCAAATGTCACATGTTTGAGTCCAGCAACAGTCAGGTTGTTCATCAGGAACCATGTAGATGAAACTCGTGCTGGATAAAATCTATAAAATATGACCACAGTCACACATTACAAAAAAGAGAGAACTCAAAATGAAGTTTATGCCGGAGTTACCTGGGTAGAAATACTGCACAATTAAAACAACTTAAAATGATGGAAACATTTTTGAAGTTAGTGCATTGATAAAGAAAAATGTGAGTTTTTGCAGTGGAAACAGATGAAGTGAATAAAAATTGGATCAGGCACAGGAAATCACTGCAAACTCTTACTGTATAAGAAAGCACAAGGGGCATTTGCAAAAACTTTTCAGATAAAATGCAGGTTTAGAAAGTTGCTAATCTCTTTCCATTTCCTTGTGTAAGGTCATCCTTTCATTTAGTCCTTCTCTGGTGTCAAAGACCATGAAGTAGTATTACATAGAGCCCCCTTCCTTCCCCATTTTTCCCACCAGTAACCACAAATACTGTTCAACAAATTTTCAAACATTTGACAATCTTACATGATAACGTAGTCCAAAGAAATATTGACATTCAGTAATAAAACAAAGATATTATTTGTTATCATGATACCAAAAATATTTTCAACAGTAACTGTAAAACCAAGCTTCATCTGCCACTTTAAGAGCCACAGACAGCTCTGTAACCTGCTGCTTATGCTAATGGAGCACTAACTTTTAAAGTAAAATAAAATCAAAAACATTTTCTCCATAAGTGTTCGAAACTAAAATTAGAGTTTGTGCTTGTGCATGTGCGTCTCAGCCTATATGTGAAAAGATGTCTGAACAACATAGTGCTAAGTACTGAGTTTATCCATGAGGGATAAATATACATTCAGTTAGGCGATCTCAGCTCCAGACAATGTCAACACCAATAAACTCAAACAAAATAATCAGCCAGAAGACATTAGCTCCAAACTGCATCTCAATGATGTTAAAGTGACACTATAATTTTGTTTCTTTGTCACTAGCAGCAGCTCCTGGTCCGTACTTAAAGACTAATTTGCAGATTGAATTCATATTTACTTTACAACACAATACTGTCTGTCAATATCTGTTATATAAGGTAACTATTGATTTTAAAAGTTATTTCAAAAGCAAAAGGCACAGTGAGCTTGTTCCTAGTTAGACTGAAAAAGCATTAGCAACATTTTACGTCAATAAAGAGGATCACATCACCTGACTGTAATTATAATCGATGTACAGCTGTAGAAGCTTAAGAGTCTGAGCACTCATGCTACAGTATATTTACACCATCTTAACATTCTTCATTTTAGTTGTTGATAAATTTGGTAAGTGTAGAGTCTGCTTCATCAGTCTGCTGTATTTCATCATGTCATATGGTGGTGGCTATCTCTCTGCTAAAGTAAAGTCAAGTTAAATGACACGTTTTATTTCCTATGAATGTTTCACAATAAAAAAGTGTTCATGTCTGAATTTTTCAGGCTTGAGGGAGAACGGGATCATAGTGTAAAAAGTGGTGATGATAAGCACACACACAGCAGCAGCCCGTCTGTCTGTGATGACTCTGTGCTTTAGTTTAACACAACCTCAAAACAAGTCAGGCAAAAACGTGGTTGTCTTCAGCATGTACCCAGTGTCAGACATTGCTAGTTTACGCTTCTTTTCACCCCAGCCCCTGCTCTGATCTCTGTCAGCCAGTTAACATCATAAAACTTTACTTCTCTTTGGTCTTTATTTCTCCTCATCCTGGCCTGTTTCTGCTCCCCTTGCCGCCTTACAGGTTCTTAATCAAAAGTCGAACCAGCAACCTTCTCACTGTGAAGCACACACACTGACCTGCTGCATCGCCTGCTTTTTTCATGCGAAGGTGAAATCAAATGTACAAAAGTGACTCCAGAGCTCACTGTAGTGTTTTGATTAATAAATTGATATCAGATATTTTTTCTTATTCTCCAACACATTGTTCCATTGGGGTCTCTGACCTGCACATCACTCATGAACATTCTTGTAAATATCCTGCTTCTCTCCCGCCCTCTGTCTCTCTGTCTGTCTGTCTCAGCTTTAGGTGAAAACTGTTTTGCCTGATTTAATGTTGCTTTTATTTATAACTTCTTCTTTGGCATCATGTATTATGAAAAATAATGGATACTGCAAGCTTCGATTCACACGACTCTCGATCATTTCAGCACGACTCTGCGTGTTTGCCATCATGTCAAAGCTGAAAATGAGGTTGCGTTTTTGCTAAGTTTGTGAGTCTGTGTGTTCATGTTTGTTCCTGTTTGTGTGTTTTTCTGTCAGATGCTGTAGGATCAGACTGAGGTGATTTCAGTGCTCTGGTCACGCAGGGTGACACTGTTCTTTGTGTTGATGCTTGTTCAGACTCATGCATGCATACGTGTGAAAGGGATTGTGTGTGTAACTGTGTGCATGTGTGTGTGGTGTTTGTTGCCATAGCAGTTATCCCGCAGGGAGCGGATACTGCTGGAGATGGAGGGAGGACGTTTTTAAGCACTTCAAAGTGGCCTCATTCCACACAGCTGAGCTCAGAGGTGTGTGTGTGTGTGTGTGTGTCTGTCTACGGGATGTGTGAGTGTCTTTGAATTTATTCCCTGTGAAAACCCTCTGTGTCTGCCAGAATATCTTTGCACTGAAATGTATATAAATGTTAATGTGAGTGGGATATATGTTGGTTTACATCACTTTTTCTGTGGGTTTTTTGTGTCTTATGTTGGTTGGTTTTTGTGTTTAAGGGGAAGGTGATCTGCTATACCTTTCTTTGTTCATGTCCACTTGCAGTCTTTGCTTCTCTTGGGAACAACTGTGGAGAAATATCTTTATGCAAGTGTGTGTTTCTGCGCTAATCCACAAACATGGATGCAACAATTTTTTCCATTAATGGGCAAGCTACTGGTAAAATGTAGTCAGCTAAGTTAGTAGTCTCACTCATGAAAAAAACAGCTTCACTACACTGAAGCTACAGCCTAGAGAAAAGTCAAACAACAAAAGTATCTCACTACATCCAAGTTATTTTCATTCTTTTTTCAGATATAATAAAATTATTATTATTATAAGTCCTATTATTCCTAAGCCAATTTCAACCACAGCCAAATCTTATGTATATATTTTTTGTGATGTTTTTTTGTAACTGTTGCCTCTCATTGATTTGCGTTTTTAATCATCTTTTTTACTTTGCACTTTGTAAGGGTTGCCCTAACAGTTCTGTATTGATAAACTTTATCTACTTATCAAATTACTTAAATACATTTTGAGAAAGTCATTTTGTTCACCCTTTAAAATCAACCATATTCCCATATGAAAGAGGTCAATAAACAGCTCTTTTCACTGTCCTACTTCAATCAGGTTTAACTGTGTTTAAAAGGTCCTATGAAATAATAATTTAGTTAAAAAGCCAGAATTATATTTTATGGGTAAACAATCTGATCAACAGTCCCTACTCTGTCAAATAAACACAAACAAGCCTAATAACACGAGGCTGCTACTCTTACTTCATTGGTTGACCTTGTTCCTATCTCCCTTTATCTCATCCTTTGTGTTCCTTTTCTCTCCTTCGTGCTCTGCAGCTAACAATTGAAGGATTGATAGCTGATCTGTAACTTAATATGTGTTTGTTTTGTGATTAATTTTGTGAATTACCTGCGTACACGCTCCCGCTCACCAATCCCAGTGCTCGGTTCAGTCCTGCAGAATGGACACTGAGGGTTTAAAGGATTAGACAGTGTTGTCATCGTCATGTGGAAACACACAGTCCTGTCTCCATGTCTGCCTACGTCATTTAATCATACTTAGAAATGTTTTGGACTGTGACGGAGCACTTTGCTGCTCCCTCTCTGATGAGAGAAACATGTAGCTTGTTTAGATGCTGCCACATTGCTTGATAAATACAATAACAAAGCTACAAAAAAGCTAAGTGACTGAGAGACAGTGATGCTACCACAAAGTCACAGGAAATGTTATCAAGGTACCAGCAATATTAACATATAGACCAAATTTCCCACCATATTTGGGCTATAAACATTTTGTATACCCTAAAAAGTACTGTTTAAAGTGATTTAATTACTTTTATGTTAATTACTGTTGTAATCCAAAAGAACAGACACTTAATAGTTTTCAATGACATTTTCAGCCAAAGAAGGAGAAGGCTGTCTAAACTTCACAATCAGGTGGACAACATTTGAAAAGTTTTTTCTGTTACGGCCTTCCTCTGCTTCTCCAAACATGGTGCAGATGTTGGCCTTAAAACAAAGAACAAAACACAATTAATCACAAAATATTTGGTGTTAAAGACTCTTAATATTTAAATGTAAAACAAATGGCAAAGATGCTACTTCAAAAAAATACAATTTAGGTCAATTATTATATTATATTGTTCATAACCTGACAAGCCAGATGGACAGTTCCATATATCTGCCATGGAAATGTTTCACGAGTTCATCTGGAGAAGAGCCCAGGGAATGAAAATGTTTTCAGAGAGCAGAACCTTCAAAAGCAACTGCAGCTGGTGAGTGGATGACCGTTCTGCCAGTCACACTCATCACAGACCAATCCATATCAAGCCACGCTATGACGTAGCAGATAGACACTGTTGTTAGCCATTAGCTTAAATATATTGAGAACTTATTTTGCCAAGTATTGCTGAGCTATCATAGAGTTCATCGTCCGCAGAGGATTTTCACATTCTCTCCCAATTTCCCAGCAGTGATCCCTGGCTTCTCTGATTTGATCGTCCACGAGGGCAACCAGCGGAGACCCTATTATCACAATGGGGTTTGGACTCCTTCCCATCTTTCTCAGGACCAGAGGAGCTATAGTTGCTAATCAAACCCTTACCGAAACCGATGGGAGGAAAGCGAAAACATGAATTCCAGTAAGAAAAGCTTTAAGTGGCATTCTTTGCTCCTCTTTTAAAGAAGAATTTGAGTCCATTTCTGATAAAACCGCAGATATTGCCCCATCCGCAGAGACCACTTTAGAAGTCGTTATTGTTTTCAAACATGCAATCACTCCCTGCTGTCGTCACGTCTTCAGCTTCCACCTCTTTTCTCTGATTGGGCCGTCCAGATTTTGGCCGATTGAAGTCATTGGAGATTGGAGCTTGGCAAGATGGGTCTGCATGATTTCAGACAATGAATTAGGCAGGTCCATCTGCACTGCAAGGTTATATTTTTTATTCATACAAAACATTTGATCAAGATTATCTTCTGACCAAAAATCAGATTACTGTTAGCAACCCTTTTCCTGAGTATTAGGTTGTTATCTCTAATTTCAAGAATGCAACATTACACTCACCAACAGGCAGATGAAATTAAATTAACTATATTACATTATTTTAATGTAAAGTAAACTACATTTGTGTAAAGGATAAAGTCCTACTGAAAATCGAATGTGAAGGTTTGGTGATAAATGTTAAAAACGCTACACATTTCTCAGTATCTTGTGTTTGTATTAAAAAGCTTTGGCACATCTCAGTGGAGCAGCATTGAAGAACAAGAGAAAGTGAAAGATAGAGAGTGTCACAGTGACTGATGAGTTGCTGGTCTCAACCTCGGCCATGCTGAGGGAGAAATCCACTTTCTATTGCCTTGTCTCCTCTCTCCCCGCAGGAGAAAATGGAAATAGCCAACATCGAACCGATGCAGTCAATACCACTCTCCAGAAAAGGGCTGAGAGGGACGCTTTCTGCCGCAGAGGAAGACTGATGGAGGGAGGAGTGGGCGATAGCCGGAGTATGTCAGGTTTCATCTGCCCTGTGTGACACACGTGGCTCTGACAGCTCTGCTACACTCGATACAGTCTCAAAATTATCTCTGTCATGCTCACACACTTTTCCCTTCTCCTCCCTGTCCTCTCGTCTTTCAACACCAGCTCACACAGGCTTTTTCCAAGGTCAGAACAGCTGTTTTTAGTAGATATAAAGATTTTTTCAATGACTGTGAGTTTGATTGGTCTGCTTATTTGGGGCAGTGTTAGGCCATATTTCACTATTTGACAGAGCTCTACATTGGTGTTGTTTCTGACCAATCAATGAAGCATTTTCCTAATTTTAAACAAGGGTTGTCATAATACTGTAATCACTTGTTTTTTTACATGATAAGTGTAAAAATCAAGCAGTACTGATACATGTTTGATACCAAGACAAGTCCAAGGTACCCAATATCTCTTTATAGTGACAAAATACTGAAAACATGTAGGTATTAATAAATAAATGCAATTTGGAAAGTGTGTTTTTTAGGGATTCGTTCTTTTCCGAGGCAGTTCACATAAGCAATAGATCTAGTTTTAGGTACTATGGTTCAATGAAGTCATTTTAAAACATGTATCAGAAAACCATCATTGTATAAATTCATTTAGGCTAAACTCTCTGTACATCTATACCTCAACAAATGTTCAATATTACCTGTGTTGTGTTCTAATATACAGGCATGTTTCCAGGCTTTTATTTTGTTATGGCACCTATTTTTTGTAAAAATATATTTTTTCTGTCCTCTATATAATCATTTTATGTGTCCAATAGTACTGTATATAAATTAAGGTTTATTATAATACTTTCAACAAAATCATTAAAATATTTTTAAAAAAGGGATGAATTTTTTATGTTTAAATAATCGTTAATTTATTTAAATCAAGATATAATTTGACTTTCATCCTGATATAAAATGATCCATTCTCTCTCTCAGACAGGCTGTGAAACTTCTGCCAGCCAGTGACTGTATAGCGGAGATGAGAATCGAAGGGGCTGTTTGCTAATCACCACTGAATATGTATACATATATATACATACACATATATATATACATATACATATATATGTATATATATTTGTGTGTATATATATATATGTGTGTGTGTGTATATATAAATATGTGGGAGGCCCCTTGAGAAATAAATCATACTTGCTTTTACATTCACCATCATACTCTCATACATACACTATTAAACTCTCTTACATTTACTATCAAACTCTCTTACATTTACTATCAAACTCTCTTACATTTACTATCAAACTCTCTTACATACACTATCAAACTCTCTTACATTTACTATCAAACTCTCTTACATACAATATTAAACTCTCTTACATTTACTATCAAACTCTCTTACATACACTATCAAACTCTCTTACATTTACTATCAAACTCTCTTACATACAATATTAAACTCTCTTACATTTACTATCAAACTCTCTTACATACACTATCAAACTCTCATACATACACTATTAAACTCTCTTACATTTACAATTAAACTCTCTTACATTCACTATCAAACTCTCATACATACACTATTAAACTCTCTTACATTTACTATCAAACTCTCACAGAGAATAATAGGATATGTGAATGAGAATAGTAGTATGTGTGTAAGAGTTTGCTTGAAACGGAAGTGAGTTTGCTTGAAACGGAAGTGAGTTTGCTTGAAACGGATATAGCACTAAATTCTCTGTCTCTGATTGGTTACGTTCTTCGAAAAAGCTGGGGGAGGCGAATTTTTACATTGATGGCCATGATTGAAATGACAGTATGGTGAACAAAGAGCAACTACATGAAGCCATGGGCCTCCTTAATAACATTTTAAACTCTTAAACCGTCACAACAGTGTCAGACATATTACAACAACGGCAACAGCCATCCACTCCGCATCCAATGCGGCCGCTGAGGAGGGAATGCGGCGGCTTTTCAGAGATGAATCGGGTTTAACCGGGTGCCACTCTGACGCTCGCGTTGGCTCCAAGCGGAGTACAGGTGCGACGTTGGCTCCCGGTTAAACCTGATTCAGCTCTGAAAAGCCGCCGCATTCCCTCCTCAGCGGCCGCATTGGATGCGGAGTGGATGGCTGTTGCCGTTGTTGTAATATGTCTGACACTGTTGTGACGGTTTAAGAGTTTAAAATGTTATTAAGGAGGCCCATGGCTTCATGTAGTTGCTCTTTGTTCACCATACTGTCATTTCAATCATGGCCATCAATGTAAAAATACGCCTCCCCCAGCTTTTTCGAAGAACGTAACCAATCAGAGACAGAGAATTTAGTACTATATCCGTTTCAATCAAACTCACTTCCGTTTCAAGCAAACTCTTACACACATACTACTATTCTCATTCACATATCCTATTATTCTCTGTGCGAGTTTGATAGTAAATGTAAGAGAGTTTGATAGTAAATGTTAGAGGGTTTGATAGTAAATGTAAGAGAGTTTAATAGTAAATGTTAGAGGGTTTGATAGTAAATGTAAGAGAGTTTAATAGTGTATGTAAGAGAGTTTGATAGTGAATGTAAGAGAGTTTGATAGTGTATGTAAGAGAGTTTAATAGTAAATGTAAGAGAGTTTGATAGTAAATGTAAGAGAGTTTGATAGTGTATGTAAGAGAGTTTGATAGTAAATGTAAGAGAGTTTAATAGTGTATGTAAGAGAGTTTGATAGTGTATGTAAGAGAGTTTGATAGTAAATGTAAGAGAGTTTAATAGTAAATGTAAAAGAGTTTGATAGTTAATGTAAGAGAGTTTAATAGTGTATGTATGAGAGTTTGATAGTAAGTGTAAGAGAGTTTAATAGTAAATGTAAGAGGGTTTGATGGTAAATGTAAAAGAGTTTAATAGTAAATGTAAGAGAGTTTAATAGTGTATGTAAGAGAGTTTGATAGTAAGTGTAAGAGAGTTTAATAGTAAATGTAAAAGAGTTTGATAGTAAATGTAAGAGAGTTTAATAGTGTATGTATGAGAGTTTGATAGTAAATGTAAGAGAGTTGAATAGTTAATGTAAGAGAGTATACTAGTGTATGTATGAGAGAATGAGAGTATGATAGTAAATATAAGAGTTTGATAGTGAATGTAAGAGAGTTTGATAGTGAATGTAAGAGAGTTTGATAGTTAATGTAAGAGAGTATACTAGTGTATGTATGAGAGTATGATGGTGAATGTAAAAGCTAGTATGATTTATTTCTCAAGGGGCCTCCCATATAAATATATATATATGTATATATATATATACATATATATGTGTGTGTGTATATACACTTTTTTTTCTTTCTTTTTTTTTTTATATAAAACCATTTTACTGAGGACACATGTTCTAATACCCCCCAGTAAAAGTCAGGACACTTAACAACTTTTAATTTATATGCATAATTTTCTTTAGATTCATATGACCATTTTTTCAAAATGAAAATGAGGATGATGCTGTCAAAAGAAAGGCCCAGGACGCCACACAATAAATATTTACACCAATCTTTTCATGGATAAGGAAGCCTTACAAGGTAACCAGGAGGTCGAAAGAAAACAGATGATAAATAATAGTTTTGGGATGCTCTGGCAAAGACTTTTGCGCTGTTTTACGTAGGAATGCACAACATTATTCCTGCAGTTTCAATATTGGCAGATAATAGCCTAAAAAGGTAATTAGCATGATAATTACATCCAGTATATTGGTGATGCAAATCAGATCTTAAACATCAGCCAAAATAACAACAGAACGTATGTATGAACCGTAATTCTACACCTCTTTATCCCTCAATGTCTACATTTAAAAACAGAACAATATAATTTATGATTAGATTAAATGTTGTTTTGCTAATTTTAGGTCTGTGTCATACACAAATGGACAGTCACAGTGAGAGGAATACATTTCTGTTGCATGAGAAACTTCATGTTCTATGCAAAACGTGTACATATACTGGTTTTGATGATGATGACAATGAATTTGGAAATATCGCCACATGAGATATCAACAGAATTACATTAATGTGCATTCTAGACTGTACGTGATAAAACTAGTGTCATGGGTCAGGTACAAGGGTCCAAAGTACCCACAATTGTAGTTTACATTGATATCTCTTAAAGATGCTTCCATGCAGAGAAGAGAGAGAACACCAATGCGCTAGCTTCAGGGCAAAAGTGAGAGCAAATCAGAAAAACACATCACAGTTCTTCCCCATCGTTTGTACGTTTTTAACACAAATTCTCAAAAACTCCTTCACACACACACTAGCTTAGCTGTCAGAAAGAAGCCACATCATTCAGTTCTGTATGATTGCTTTGGGATCAACCTTGATCCTGACTGTCTCTGCTTTATGTGTGCAACCTTAACACAGACACTCAAGCAGCTCTTTACACATTAATGACCCAGACAGCAGAGACAGACTGAAATGTAACCTTGGCACTGAGCTTTTGCTGGGGCACCATATTATCTTATATTACAAGAAAACATAGAAAAGGCCTTTCTTACAGTGGCACCAACACCAACCAGAACAGACTATCAGACTCAGGCAGCACAATGCAATGGGGCCTACCTAGCACACCAAGCGTGTGATATACAGATAATAAATGCTGTGGCGGAGAGAAATGTTGATTGCTGGTAGAAATTGCATTGAAACACATCCCTTTTTGGTGTTGATGATTTTTTTATTTTAATTTAGCACTGGTCAGAACCTCTTAAACCCTGCAAACTCTACTTTCTCTCTATCTGTTCCTCTGTTTGCAGTTCTCACTCTGCCTTTATCTGTCTCTCACCCCCTCTGGGCTGCCATTTTGCAGCATATGGCTCTCCCACTCAACTACTCACACATGCACTGCCATATGTGTTTGTTCATACTCCCTCACATACACTGTTTCTTTCTTTCTTCCTTGCTATGCACTGGACTGTCTTCACTCTGTCATTAATAAAACAGCAACAAGCAAAGCAAAATATTAGTATGGACCAGGTGATTGTGAAACAGAGAGGAGTGAACTTGATAGGGAGGTTGACTCTGTCTGGAGCATTTATCTCTGACTGTTGATGTTTCTGCTGAGTGTTTTACTTGGCTGAGATGGCTGTCAGTCAGATGTTCTTTAGCTGTCCATCACTGAAATCTAATGTCTCTGAACTTGATTTGATTTGATTTGAATTATCCACCTCCTTCTTTTCCTCTGTCCACGTATGGTATATTTAGTTTGAAGAGGTCCTGGTGCTGTTCTTAGGTCTAATCTTCAGCTGTTGGAGCAGGTTGTTTCATGACACTATATGGGTGCACTGGGCAGGGTGTCTGTTTTTACTGTGGTGTGACTGGAAAAGCTTTGCATACCTTGTGCAACATTTTGCATAGAGGGTATCTGACCCGTTTGCTCACCAAGGAGATAATGTGCATGTGCCCAAATCACAGACAGTAAAACTGCCTTAAACGGGGTCTTTGTCATGCATACAAGAGGACACCATTACTCAATTTTCACTGAGTATTGTGGTTTAGCTCTGCTCTCTTTAGTATGGTGTGGAGTGGTAAACTCTGATCTTGTTTGCGTTTCCACTGCCAGCTGTAAATTTACTTGAGGGCAGGGAGGTAAGCCAGGAAGAGAGGGTTGCGTCACTGACGTAGTTGCGTGACATCACAGGAGCGCAACACAGTGTAGCATTCTGAAGGTGTGATTGTAAAAACAGAGCAACAATGGAGGATTTCTGGCACTCCAGTACTTTGTAGTGCATCATTTGTCGCTGACATTGTTTACAGAAACAGCAGTGTTCAAGTCACTCTCATTTGAACATAATTAGGTATGTATGTTATCACAAATCTCAAAGATTCCCTGAAATTTCTGGGACATTATGTATATGTGAAAGCACACAGCTTAACTTTTATCCTATCTTAGCCCTGATATTGTTTTGTGCCCCGGTGAGGAACCGATGAATGCATGCAGTTGGGTTAGCTATAGTATGAGAACAAAGCAGATAATATTCAGGACGCATTTCAATGAGGGGTTAAACCTATGCTGTTGTCATGCACATTCTAAAGCCATTTCCTGCTCTTGTCTATCTTTTCCTGTGTTATTTTCCACTCTGCTTGTATTGTTAATACATCTGATAGCACAGTACATAAAAGCAAAAGCTGTCACTGTGATAATGTTGCAAAATCACAGAATTTCTATGTTTGCCTTTTTTACCCTGTGCCATGCCTACCTAGGAACTCTGTTCAGATTTTTTCTTTAATTTTTAGAAGTATAGGTCTGTTTTACTGGCACAAAAAAGTTTACTTTAAGGCTTCCACAGTCTGTAACCCATACCTCTTCTTTACTTCGGTCTATACTTAGATCCTCAGCTTTCAGTCAGCTGTTCACGCCAGGAAACTGGAGTACATAATGGCCTGTCATTAGGTTGCAATCATAGATTAAGAGCTTGACAGCTAAACAAAAATTGGACATAGTATTTTGGCTCAGAGTAGCCTGACACCAAAGACCATTTGTAACCCTGGTGAATAATTTAAAGCAGCACTAAGTAAGATTCCAGCTTTTTAGCTCTCTAGGGGCCTCTATGGTCGTTGAGTGTAACTGCACGGTTACAAAAACAGGGCGCCTCACACCAACGTGCATTTGTTGACATACAGAGGGAGGAGAAACGAGCCGACAGGACGTCCCAAGAGACAAATAAACCATGTGGACTGATAAGGTACAGTCTGATCATGTTTTTTAGTTTGTAGTTTTTTAGTGTGGAAGTGTTCCTACCATCCACATCGAAGTTACATAGTGCCAGTGAAGGTGATACAGACCCCCTCAGACTATGACAGAGGTGTCATTCAACCTGTTGTAAGGTGATGTACCATCACAATGATTCTAGAAAAATTATATTAGGGTGGAAAAAACTACGTAGTGTTGGTTTAAGTATGAAGGTGAATGGATAAAAAATATTTGTAATAATTAAGAGTTTCATTATGTGTTCTGCTAGTGTCGAACCTGCTGGGATAAACTCAATGTGTTTGAAAAACTAACTTTTTTTGTCTCACAACTGAAGACTGTCATACGAAAAGTATTTTTTAATTTGGCAACAAATAGCCTTGAATTGTAGGAAGTTTCTAACTTTTTTAATCAAACAGTATCAAGAGTTTAAGAGTACTACAGCTGATTAAGTTAACTGATTAACTCACACTGCAACACTATACCCAGAGTAGCCTGATTATGGGCCTGTAAACTTCCGTGCTTTTCTTTATATGATGCATACAACAAGAAATTGTTGCAGATACAGCTGCTACAATTTCCCCTCCCAGCCAAATGCCACCCAAGTTCCAGCCAGCTACCCGCCAACTTCCAGCCATTGGGGGTTCCCCCTCACCTCTCTAGGGATGTGCCTGAATTCCACCATAAACACAGCTATTTATGCAATTTCAGAGGGTCCCAATGAAATGGTGCTTCCCTAACGAAGAATGCATACAATGGGCTTTAACATTTGCCTTTATAGGGCTGATTTCCAAATAATCAGAGGTATACTTTTATTTTCTTCCAGCAATTCGCTGTATTAGTTTATTATGAGTTATTAGTTTATATGACTGCATGTATATGATTCAACACAGACTGTTCTCTGCAAATTCATTTACAAACATCTGGTAACTTAAAGGCATCATGAAAAGCCTCAGTATTGTGCATAGAGGCACTTCCAACGCTGAACTTAATTTTCATTTACATATCCTGTAAAACATCCGTAGGAAGGGTTACACGTCTATCACATCTTCAAAGGGGATGTCATTGTAACAACAAGGGTGGGCAGGTCCCATCATTTCCCTGTCACAGACCAGCCAAGGCTCTGCCAAGGAAAGTGGGGAAAAACTGAACTGGCTCCATCTGTATCTCAGTTTCCCTACATGAGTACAACACTTTCCTGATGTTGGGGTGTGTGTATGGAAAGGAAATCTTGCTACCCAGCTTTGTTCATGCAGCTCAGGATCTGGACCTGTGGTGTGTTCCTTTCTGACCTTTTTGCATTCTGTCATTGCCTGTTCAGATTAAGAGAGTATAATGTAGGCCTCAAAGCTTATGTTGTTTAAAATAGAATATTAAAATTTACTCATTCTTACATTGTTTCTTCTGTCTTGTGCCTTGGCATCTTGATCACATGGCGTCTTTGACTGAACTCTCACTCAGCTGTGAACAGGTGCAGTTAATGAGAGCTCGAAAGTTACACCACACCACAACCCCAATACGTGACACCTGTTTCTGACCCCGTCTCTCTGAGCCTGCCAACCGCACCTACAGCTACAAGATGCTTACTCAGAAGAATCCCCTTAAGCATCATCATAACACTTATGAGAAGGCTCTTTTAGCATTATAGCATTAGCTTTAATTATAACAGTAACACTGGTATACATTGTGACAAAGACATACTGTCTGTGATCTAATGCTGAAGTAACATCAAAAATTCCCTCTTTTTTTCTATTTTAATTTGTCTTATTCTAATGTTTTCTTACTTCTTATTATAAACTCCAAATCAGCTGACAGAAACATTCAAAACACTTTATTCATCCAAGTCCCTTTGTCAGAATGTTTCCCTTTATTGTCCTGAATTTTTATTTATATATATATATATATATATATGTGTGTGTATATATATATATATATATATATATATATATATATATGTGTGTGTGTGTGTGTGTATATGTATACATATATACACATATATACATATATACACATATATATATACATACATATACATATATACACACACACACACACACACACACATATATATACATATATGCATATACATATATATACATATATACATATATATATAAAAGTGCAGCGACAAAAAGATACATAGCGGTATAACAAGATAAGAAACAGAGGAAAAAGGTCCAACATTTAAGGCTTTATTGGCAGTTGTATTGACAGTTTTGACACAGCAAGACTTCAAAATGTATGTTGTGCCTTGCTATGATAAAGAAAGGAGATGAAGAAGCGTTTTGTAGAATTGAAAAGAACAAAAAACAACAATATCAGCATATTTAAGTGCATTTTTATGTTCCCTTATGGGACTGCTATATAGCTAAAGTGCAGAGAATATTTGAAGTTTTCAGGATATATGGTATATTTTCAAATGGGATTAATAGTCAGCAAATGTTTATATTGATAAATCACTTTTTTTCCTGATATAGTTTTTTAACTTCAGAAGTGATGTGTTTTTCTGTTTATTTGTGTACATTTTACAAAAAAAATTGTGCCTCAGAAATCAAACTTGAAGTCAAGTGGCTGTGCTCATTTTAATTTAACAGAAGCTAAATGGGCACATCTGAATTTGATTTGCTTCACTATTAAATTTAGGAGCTAAAACTTTGACACAGCCATTTCAGGACTAACAGTTGTCAATGTACAAGCTTTGCTACACATAACGTCATTACACTGCATCTCCCACACTGTCTTCCTCCATAAATTCCTCCTTTAAATTCATTAATCTTATTATTTTTAAGAACTTTGGTCAAATGAAACACACAATGAAGCAGGCTGCTAAGTTAAATGTTTTGACTGACTGTGATGTACTGTATGAGCCAACTTGGCCATACCAGACATGAACCTTTAGAGAAATTAACCACAGTCCGACAAAACAAAAACCGGCTAATCTGCAAGGCAACATTACCTCCTGGATGTGTAAGCTTGCATTGTCTGGCTATGGATTAAAAAAAACTATATGCAAATCATTTGTGCACAAAATGTCCTTAAGAAAAAAAATATAACATTGTAAGTCTATATCAGTTTTATTTAGCTTTAGTGCTGTGTATCGTATGGTATTACAGTGTTTCTTTAAGTGGCATATGTAATATTAGCATAAATCAAGTATTGACACAGATCAGATAACACAACAATGAAAAAGGCTTTATTGGCTCAGCAGTGGAGTCAGTAATTTTACAACTGGAAAATCTAGACTTTAAAGTTAATTTATCTTCAGCATAGACGGTAAAAGAATTGGACAAAACCATGCAGTGTCAGCTGTCTGATTAACAAAGGAGCCTTTAAAACGTTGATGTGTATAAATGGATGCTGCCATGCCGCACACGTCATTTCAACTGAACTTAAGCTCAACTACTCACAGACAGAGAGGGACGTAAGGCTGTCTGACAAGTAGCGATTCCAGGTTTCCAAATCCTCAATGAATCCTCAATAAAATAAAAGTTCAACATATATATATAAAAAAAAAACACTACCCATGAATCAGTGCAGCAAAACTTAAGTCACCTGACCACTTGAAGAGCATCTTACACTGCATGTCACGCAATCCATTCACATCTCATTCACACCACATACACACATTGATTGTTAAAGTTGCTATCAAAAGAGTATCAGTTTTAGCTATCTACGACATTTAAAAACAATTTGTCATTTATGCAATTTGTAGAAGTTTGCCTGCAATTTTGACCACAAAAAGAGACCAAGACTTCCAGTTTTGCTGTTTTGGTAACTAACAGGTATTCATGTTGTTAAATTTCCTGTAATGTGATGAATATTTGGTGTTTTGTGACTGTTACACTCTTGGATGGCAGGCAGTGTGAGTGGAAGGAAAAATCTCAAACACGTTGTGAATTCTCAAAATGAGGAGAACATTTATTAGGCCACATCAAAAATAAGACAAACTAGAAAAGCACTCACAGAGCGCAGACCTCCGCCAAGCAGCCTCGGTCCACTTTGGCGAAAATGGTCTTATCTGGCAATGTTAAAGAATCCTTTAAAAAATTTCTGGATCCAGACGGTGATCTGGATCACTTCCAAAATTTAATCAGTTCTTCCATATCCCATTTCCGACAAGTCCTGAAAATTTCATCCAAATCCGTTCAGAACTTTTCAAGTTATTTTGAACACAAACAAACAAACAGACAGACAGACAGATAAATGCCGGCAAAAACATAACCTCCTTGGTGGAGGTAAAAAAAAAAAAAAGGCAAATCAATCAAACACTTTCCAAAAATGTCCCCTACAGAGGGAAAAAATTAGAAATTAGTCCGACATTAGTCCAACAAAAATGGCTCTCCTCATAGCCTCACCTCCAATGTGCCACACACCAACCAGACTGCTGATTTCACACACCTTATATACTCTGCTACCTGCAGCTCACAACCTCACTGAATAGAGGTGTGTCTACTCTCTCACCTGCAGACAATGCAGGTGAGAGGAAATGCAGTGATCACAAAAAGGGAAACCACCAAACAGATCTGACAACAGAACACACCAAAAGGAAGTCCACGCAAACCCCCTGTGCAGCACTCAGACCACAAATACATTTTTAAAGAAAAATTTAAACAGTCATTTATCAATTTCTTCTCACAAATACTGATTCAGGTGCTAGAGGACTGTGCTCCCTCCTTTAGCCTTAACAATATTTGCGAATGCCTCATGACAGTGGCATATATTTTGTATTTAACATAAAAATGTAGATATGATTTCAGCCCCTAACCCCCAGCTCTATGCCTTGGATATGTCACCTGTTTCTCTCCCACACACACTCACGTACTGTACATACATAATCATTAGCCCTCTCTTGCTCTCTAATCAGTGCGAGCTCTGCCTCGTTCTCTCCATCTGTAATTACATCCCACATACCGCATCAAGCAGCAGATTGAATCCTCATCGCCAAGCTAAATGGGGCTCAAGAAGAGAAAGAGAGAGAGAAGGGGGAATCTCTCCATCTTTAATGAATTCTGTCTGTGTCTCAGCTCTGTTTTCTCTCTGTCACTGGTGTGTGTGTGTGACAGAATGGGGTCCTTCTATGACGGCTTGATCAAACAAACACACACATAGACCCATGCTTAAAGCCAAATGTGCACAGACAGTGTGTTTGATCGCAGCATTGTAGCTTGTGTGTTTTTGTTACCTTTGGCAGAAATCCAGTGTGGGGTGTTTGTTGTTTTGTCCTGACTGAATGTGAGCAGGGCTTTAATTAGCTGCGATTGTCTGAGGTATTTGTGTCTGATGAAATATGCTGACTAACGAGATGTTAATAAGCTCTACCAGGGCACTGCCAATAAAGGAGAACAGTCCCCATTCATGATCAATGGTGCTGCGGCCTCGCCTCTGTGTCTCTGTATTGATCTGACTGCACTGCTAAATGAACATGTGTGTCTCTTTGTTTAGTTTTTTACTAAAGCTGCTCCTCACTGCCTGCCTGCTTGTTTTTGTTCCTGTGTTTGTGTGGTGTGTGATTGTGGTTACAGAAATGGCTACCAGGGGTGTGCGGGGGTGTGTTTAACATGCATTTAGATGCAAACTTGCTCACAGATAAAATATCATTTTGTGTGTTTTAAGAGAACGTTTAATAAAATGGGAATATTTCTTTCTGCTTTTTCTAAAATGTATATGTTATATTTTTATAAGAAACTAAAAATGGTTGCTATACTGCCAGATTTATAGACATTGATGATTTAAGGACAAGTCAAAAATCCTTAGACCCATTTGATACCACAGCAAATAAGTTGTAGTCATTTTCACTTAATAGCTCTCGACTCATCCAGCTAAAAATCTGCTACCCAATCCTACAAAGAACTGTGACCCAAATTTCTGAGAAAATATCTACACATTAAAGCTAAAAAGAAAAAAGTTAGAACAAACGCACAATTAAATAAGAAAAGATAAACAGCAGTACCCAGAAGTGTTCAAAGACCACTACCTTGCTGCCATGGCATTTCTTACATTCTTGGTTAAGATAAGATAAGATAGTCCTTTATTGATCCCCAAAGGGGAAATTCTGGTATTGCAGCAGTACAGGGCTTTTGAATTATTGTCAAAAATATGGGAAACTGCCACATTGCGCTTCGTCTACAGAGCCTGTTAAAAATTTGCAAATTAACACTCTTTTACTGTTTCACATGACGGGAGTATCAATTTTTTTTTGTTTTACAAATTACTAGAAAATGTAGTTATCTAAAATAATTGTAGTTATATAAATGTTGTTTCTTTCTAAATTGTTAAAATAATATTGGCAGCAGTCCACCGTACACAGTTGTCAAATATTTATACACTCTTGAATATCATGGATTTCAAAATGAATAAAAATCTGTTCCATTTTAATTATTTGTTATAACCAAAAGTGCAATATCGTAATCATTTTTCTGCCAAATTCCTAACTTACAGAAAGAGATACCATAGCAACCTTTAAATTGTACAAAAGTGTATGAAATTCTGGAAAAAAAAGAAGGTGGAACTGGTAAAAAAAAAAAAAAAAAAAAAAACAATGTTCCAGTTTTTACCAGTTATTCTGCTTTTGGGAATTAAAAAAAAAATGAATAACTGATTATTGGGTTTCTAAGATTTTCTTGTTGTGGAAACTAACAAACTCTTCCAAATGAAATCATTAGGAATGCACAATTTTATCAACAATATTGGTATCAGCAGTAGGGGTGTCCCAATACAACTTTTTCACCTCCGGTACGATACCGATATGGCAGCCTTGAGTACTGGCCAATACCGATATCGATCCAATACAATATCAGCGGGAATCATACATACTTTTATTACTTTTTTTGTAGTATGGACTGTAAGAAAAGGCTTGATCAAGTGAGATTACTCAAACAGAGAACATTAGTCAGTAATAGTAGGTATGAGAAAAACTGACCCATTTGTTATTAACCAATGGGTTAAATAAATAAAAAAAAAAAAATTTAACCTTAAACATAAGAATATACTACAATTAAATTAAATAAATTAAAAAAAATTAGAAGACCCTGAAAAGTAACCTCAATAAATCCAATAAAAACAAAAACATTTATTTTTAAATAACCACTGTGTTTAACTTAAACATAAGCATATTCTACAACTGAATTAAATAAATAAAAAATAAATAAGAATAGACTATTTGTATAGGAGAGCTTATAGTGGAGATTTTAGATGCAGGCCGATATTATCCGATATTTGTTTTTTTGCTGATTTCGGACCAATGTCCGATATCAATATCGGATTGGGACACCCCTAATCAGCAGATAACAGCGTGTAAAGTTAAATGTTTGATACATACACATAAATATACAGTATATATCGTACATATTTTAGCTCAACTATAATATATGCGGAATGTATGAATGTAGCATGATGGTTCGCCTTATTATCACTGAGTGTCCACTTTTAAAAATCAACTGTATCGCTTTCAGAGAATTAAAAGTCCATTATCTTATTTCACTTCTGTTTCCGACAAATAAACTGTCACATTGTAAGAAACGGTCAGTTTTGGTTATGTTTTGGCAGCATATTAAAATGGGTCAGTATCAGAACTGATATCATTATATATCAGCAAAAATTCAACATCATGTACCCCTTTGAATTATAAATCCCTTATAAGACAAAATATTTCGAATACATTTTCTAGTGAGAGATAACTCTTAATTGTAAAAATGTGTTGGCAAATTTTGTATTAAAAGAAGAGAACTAAAGGGCAGTGAGTGGTCAGTTCTACCAATTTTGCAAACGTTACCAGCAAACATGCAATTTTGACAGTTTCCAGAGGTTTTCCTGCAGTTCATAACAATATATAGCATTTATTGTTGTCTAAAACTTTTTCTGTCAGGGAGATTAAAAAGCAACATAGGAAATGCACTGTCTGCATTACACAGAAAGCTTTGTAAATTTTAGAAATATTTCTTGTATTTTAAGATTTGGTCAGTTTATTTGTGTAATTTAATCAGTCAGCCTAAGTTTGCTGACTTGACAGTGAATCATCCATGGATTTTTTTTTTAGCTGTAGTATCAAAGTGGCTTTATATTTGTTTAATTTTACTAAAAATAAAATGTCCTCTAAATCAATGAATATACTTCAAAGCAGGGGTGTAAAAACTTTTTATATCGAGGGCTGAACAATAAGGACTACATGAACAACTGAGCCACTTGCTGCACCTCACCTGTCAAGGGGCCCTTGTAACCCTGGGCTATCACTTGATTCACACCTTGTCAGGGCGAGAATGACCTTTTGAGCAGCAGAGATGGGAGACACTGATGGCTTATCTTCACTGTCAGACACAAAACAAGAGTAAGCTGCAAGAATATTGGTGCTTGAAGATGAATATTGCAATATATTTTGTAAATGAGACCTTGTGACAAGGTAAATGTGGCAGAAGTAGTTTGGAGACGCCTGACTTCAAAGTAGAAGTCACAAGTTAAAATAACCATCTCTAATCTATTATCTCATAAATATGCATGGTACTGTATTTTCTTTATTTTTTCATTGTGAATTTTTACAGGGACAGCGCACAATTAAAAGTCATTGTACTGTAGTGAGTGCAAAGCTAGTCTGCATAGGTTGACCCTGGACAGGTAAATAAATAATTTACTGCAGGAAGCACATTAGTGCATGAGGCCTGGCATGTTTATATTTATATTTTAATGAACACAATCTGTATTAAAATAATTCTTAATAGTTTTATTATCATAGCCTATGTCTCATGAACCTGACATGTTTCCCAGCCCTGTTTTTCAGGCATAAGATGACATGTTTGTGTATGTGTGTGCCGCTTTGTGCGAGTGGATGGAGGTGTGCATTTTCAGCAATAATCAGTACAATGTTCTCTTCTGTGTTTTGTGTGCGCACGTGTGTGTATTTGTGTGTAAGGTGGGGGTCTCAGGCACTCCTGCGGTGAGATTGCATTGACCGCTGTGTTATTGCTCTTTAATTATCAATTACAGCAGCCCCCCATCCCGGGCAGAGTGGGGGGGTGGAGGCGTACGCGGAGGTGATAATGAATACAGAGCTGCCATTAGGACAGTAACCGGGCTCTTCGTCTGAGGCTGGGGATCCAGGGAGGAGGAGGAGGGGGCTGGCTGGTGTGCTAATGAAACAGGCTGCAGCTCAAGACAAAAGAAAACCCACCATCCCTCCCTCTTTTTTATTTCTCCCCTCCTCGCTCCATCTCATCGTGATCTCATCATCATCTTTTTTTTTAACTCTCGTGTTTTTTCTTGCTCACTTTACAGCCCACATTTCAAAGCAACATGAACATCAAAATAACCCCTATAGACATAAAGTACACACACATAAACATCAAACACTCTCACGAGGGACTGCGATGCACCAGCCACACAGAGTGAGTATTTACTGACCGGGTTATCTTGGAAGATGTCAAATTATCTGTTTGAAAATGTTCCCTCACAGCTCATCTTTAATGTGACAAATCCAGATTTTCTGCTGTTTCCTTTCATCTAAATATTGCGCTAATATAATCAGTACAACAAAATAAAATAATATTTATTATTAACACATAAAGACCTTTAATTGAAAGCGAATAGATGATAGAAGAAGAAATATGTGACAATAAAAAAGATATATCTGCTCTGAAACTGGGTTTGGACATCCATGTTGGCTCTTTTTGCTCACATTGTTGTGCTTGATTGTACAGCCAAACACTGCCATGATGAAATGACTGTTTCAGTTCAGGTTTATTATTTGGAATTTTATTCTGCTTTTCTTTTTACCATCCTACTTTAGCTGATTTTATTACACATCTGGTTTTAGGTTATCTCATTTTACCGTATTATTAATTTAGATTCTATTATATTAATTCATTTATTTATTTACCTTCCTTTCCCTATAGTATTTTTATCTACCTTCTTATGATTTTCAATTATAATTTAAGTATTAGCTCCTGTGTTTCCTCATTTTTAATTCAAGATAGCGTTTCCTCAGTCTTCCACAGTCTTCTGATTCTGTTTTCTGTTTAGAATTTCTTTTTTATGTCTTTGTGCATTGGATTAATTTAGTGTGTGTGTTGTATGTGAATTGTGAGGGTGGGTGGGGTCTTTTATTTTTTTATTGTACGCATCTGGAACCTAACCCCCGTGATGGAGGGGGGACCACTGTAAATATATCTGATGCAGGATGTGCTTAACTGGAAGACACTTAAGCCACATGCAAATCGTCATCTTCCTAAAGTGGAGAGAGTCAATTCAGTAATTAAAAGAAACATCTGATTGCTTTGGACAGATGACAGACAAATGAAACACACAGTCAGCGCTGAATTCACACTGTTTTATAGCATTTTTCTCTTTGCTGCTCAGTAGCAGGTGTAGCAGTTAAGACAGCTATCATGTCAACTGGTGGCTTTCAGCACACTACCTTCCTACATGTCATTGTTAAGCAGCTGATAACAACAGAGTAAGTGTCTCTTTTTTGGTTCAGAATCAAGCCCATGACTCAATCTGATCCTGTTTTGGGGCAAGTTAGACTGTGAACAATCTTCCCCCTCACCTACGACAGCTGCTGGTCCACGACTATATTGCCCAACAGAAAGGCTGGAGACCGCTAATTTACAGAATATAAGAACCTTTAAAATAATGCTCATGATTGTTGCATTCTTTTATGTAGACAGCTGATATGATGTTGGTTATATGGGATGGGAGTTGATACTAGCTATTGATACTGTGCCACTGTACATTCTACTAACAGACCCAATTCTTTCTTGATGCCTTTATTGATTCCTGTGGACATTATGTGTGGGGAAAAATAAGTTGGCCCACAGATTTTCCTCATCAACAATGTCAAACACATTGAACTCCTAAGATCCAAAGCAGTTCTGTGTTGACATGTTTCCAGTGTTTCTACCCTTGCTTGAAATCACACAGCCACACATTGCATGTTGTTTTGTTCCTGTCCAGCTTGATTATGGACACAACTTCTTATTGTTGCCTTTGCTAACAGCCTCTTACAATACCATGATTTTGTTTTGTGAGGCATGCAGAATTAATTTGAAGAAATAAATGAGGACTCTTCAAGTTAGAACCAATTACACAGGTACAACACCCCAGGTAGATGAAATGGAGATGTGCCAGCATCAATTAGCCTCTTTCCAGTTTTGCTTTTCTGTGAAATAACCTTCAAGTACAAGCATAATATGAATCATAAGTGAAGACATGAATATTAAAATAGTTAATCTGAGAGAATATGAATGGGCAATAAAATACATACTGGATATAAATGGATGTAAACTTCAGTTACAATTATGTGGCCATTCCTTTAACCCCATTCCATTAACATCACGGATCCTGATATCAACTTCAGAGAGATCACCAAAATTAAATACATGGTAGTTTCTGCAAACAGCACACATAAACCTTTTGATTCATATTTCCATTTACAATGAATTTAAAATAAGTATATATATGTACATATACTTATATATATATATGTATATACATATATATTGTATTGTCTTTTTTCTTAGTAAATACTGAATGAGCTGGCTCCTAACTTCTGCACAGTAATAGCAGTTAAGATAACACAGATGTAAAAATGTCTAGTTCAAATTTGTGCTCTCGTTCTTCAAAGACGCACGGACGCAGGCAAAGTCCACTTTCAAGGAACTCGTTTATTGCAGTCACAAGGTGAACTTTCCCCATCTTCCAGAAGGTTCCATCCCAGATTTTTTCAACATTCACTTCCTTTTATTCTTGAATATAATTGTGTAATTTCCTTATCCTGTAGACCTTTACACAATCCAATGGAGTCCAGAATTTCTTTATCTTCTGTTTATAAGGCACAATAAGGCATATTACTTTCTTTTCTTCATTATGTGGTTTATTCAAGATGGCTGAATTTGCTTTAAAATGGCTTCCCACTTAGCTCCAAATATGGTCGTGCTTTTCCTGCTCCTTGCTTTGGAACAGAATATTCTGTACATTATGTTCTTTCCTCAAGCACTTGTTTTCAGTTTAATTTTCTCAATTTTGAACAATGGATTCCATTAGATATGTATTCCAGCTCTATGTTGTAGGAAAATAACCTTTTAATAATGTTCGTAAGATCATTATATTAACCAACATATATATTAAAAAAAAATTACCCTACAGTATTTCTCAATTGCCAAAACACATTTCTTGCCATAAGTGTGATCAATTATGAGTCGTCCTTAAGCTGTGACACCTGTGCTTCAAATGTGTTTAACTTTTGCTACCAGTGCTTACAATTATGCAACGCAAGTGCATGACAGTGCAAAATGTGTTTTAATGAGTGAGAATGTGTTAACAAGTTGTGTCTAACCAGGTGAAAAGTGCTTCTGGTTTTGCAAAAAAGTGACTGATTACGTAAATAGGTTCAGGCTGCTAAGGAATTTTGTTCAGACAATAGGGTTTAGTGTTTTAGCAATTAAGAAATACTGTAATATCACCAAGAAACATTATATGCATAATATTTTGTATGATAATTCTAACTACATTGTGAGATTATGGCATATTTTTAAAACAATCTTTAAACATACATTTCTGTGGTCATTTCTAACCATTGTAGACCCTAAATAGGTAACCCATTCAGTGCCCATTTTTACCTTCAGTGTGGAACTCTAAATAACTTCAAATGCTGGTGGTTGATGTTTATACATGACAAAATATCTAAGAAAATATAAAACTCATAAAATGTAAAATTTTGAAAATTGTTGTGGATAATATAAAATAAGTATAAAAGGCATAGGTGTAGTATTATCCTAGTATATCAGGCAAAATGTTATCTCCTAATATAAAACCAAAACATATGGCAAAAATGTGATTGATTAATACCAACAATGTTTACATACACTAATTTTCTGCTACTACTAACTAATTCAAATAAAAGAAAGATACTTGAGTAATTACAATGACCAACATTCAACATTCAGTCATTGAAAATATGTAAAAAAAAAAAAAAGATATATTTTATGTATGTATGTATGTATATATACCTACATATATATATATAGAGGGAGAGAGAGAGAGATAGATATAGATATGACTTTGTAGAAGCTATTTGCCCTTTCCCCTTGTTTTCCTCAGTCCCCCTTCATAATTTAACCATAATTTTGTAAGAGTACCCTTTTTTAGATTCATGAAGTCTTATACTCCGTATTAAAAGTAATTTACTTGTTCTCTTGAGGAAACAGTTATCCACTGTCTGTTACAGTCTAAACCATAAAAATCAAAATCATACAGGTCTTGTGAAATTCTTTTATGACTCCTGGTTTTTCTGTGTCTCGCAGATGACACAAAAACAATTTTTCCTCTTTTTTTTGCACTTCCATCTGAGTAAACCAGACGCCTATCACACGTCTGCATGGAGTCCAAAATGTTGCTGCTTGTCTCTTAACAGGTACTAGAAAGCAGGGATATATCACCTCCATTCTGGCCTCTCTCCATTGGCTGCTGTTCACTAAAAATAATCTTAAGATTTTACTTCTTTTTTTTAATCTTCGAATGGATTGTACCTCATTTTACTTTGGTTTTATAAAATTCTACACCTTTTTCAGGTCTGCAGAGCAGCTTCTTCTTGTCCCTGAGGCCAGACTAAAACATGGCTGAGCCTTCTCTGCCGTGGCCCCCACCATACTTACTTTTAGAGTCTCAGGTTTAAAATCTTAATTCTTATCATTACTTGTTGGCCCTTTACTCAGCATAAGAGTTGTGTTGTCTCTGTGTTTGTATTATCTTAAGTTGGCTTTTATTTAACAAATAGTGTTTTTGTGATTTTTATGAGTTTTGTGTGTTTGGTGACTAATGAATTTAAAGTGCTTCGACTATTTGATTTTATTTATTGAGTTTATTAAATATCATTGTTATTTGCCCTTGTCACTGTGCGGTACTCTGGTAAACTTATTTGTTTTGTTTTTTTTCCAATTGTGCTATTTAAATTAAATGGATCAGATTGGATTTTAATATAAATATATGGGGGTACCTGTTATTGTTGAATAGTTTTTAAATGTATTTTCTGAATTTAAAATGTATCACAAAACATAAAATAGCTTTACACTTGTTATTTTCTGACATACTGTGCCCACCTCATAAACTTCACATGCATTAAGACTGGCGGTGCTGTATTTACCTGATATTGTGACTGATCTGGACGCTCAAGTTTCTGATCTTTATGAAAAGGTGTGTACAAACCTTTTGTGAGAGATAAATTTTGCTACATCTAAAAAAAGGGGCCTACACTGCCATAAAAAAAGATAGCAGTGTATGGATTATCCCTCATGAATTGAACCCTGTCTCCTCTCAGGACATGCAGTCAATAAATCTCCGTGCCTGCCTGGTGTGTTTATATAAAGAGATGCCACATGACGTTATGTCAGCAGCGCTCACATGTAAATAGCCCATTTTATTTGGCTGACATGTAAATGCCATCATAGCTGCAGTGTAAAGCACAACAAGACAGTGGGGGGGGGGGGGGGGGGGGGGGGGGGGGGGGTCTTCTTTGTCCTTTCACTGCGTGACAGATGAGAGCTGCTACCAAATTGAAGCCAGAAATCACATCCTATTTTTTCCTCTCTGCGAGACGAGACACATTTAATGTCTCCTTGAGGGGAAATGTGAAAAATAAACAGAAATAAGCATGGCCTCTGCATCAGCATATGAGTCGATTACTGAATTAGAAAATGCTATGACAGCTACATTGTAGCGTGATGGCACATTCTCATGCAGATGCAAATGATCAGAATGGCCCCAGAAAGTAATGAGCAGAAATAGAGAACATCTCGTTAATGTTAGTTTGAACTCGCTGTGCAAATTAAACATGCAGCAGGAAACGTGACTGAGAGTCAGCAGCACTCCTCTTTGTCACATGTACTGACAACCTGAGCAGGCCGCGTGCCAGGCCACAGACCAGCTGATCCACCTGTTGTTAATCCACCCCAGCAAAGAGATACAGAGGCAGATAAAGAGGAGGGTGAACTTTGACTCCTGGGCTGTGTGCTTTTTCAGACAAAACAACAACCTTGGTACAGTAAGATGAGTCACACTGAATCATTGCTTTTGTGATTCTACAGCTGGAAAATTTCTCAAATTATCAAGATACATATGAAAAATTAAAAAAGAAAAGAGAAGAGAAGAAAATACGTTATATGTTTGAACTCTTTTGTGTCTACTGCTATAGTACAAGGGGATGTTTATTTAACAAAAAAAACAGATTCCAGGCCCAGTGCTAAAATAGTATTTTTAACAGTAAGACCACCTAACATGTATAAATACCCACAATGTAATTTATTTTAAATGTTAAGTCTCAATGCAGAATTTGTTTTTAATTTTCTTTTAAAATCTATTTAGGGGGCATTTTTTGATACCACAAGAACAAAATAGAGTCTTTGTCATTTATTTGGGGAAATTTATTGTCAAGAAGAAAAAAAAATTGCAAACAAACTCTTTGTCACTGTCTAAGTTGCATGAATACATTAGCAACTTTTGCAAAATGGTTGGAATGCCCTAATGTTGCAAACGTATTTATGCAGTTAAGTCCTTCCTTGCTCTTTTTTTGGGAAAAAGTATTACCATAGATTGCTAGTTTTTGACACAAGTTGTCATTTAAATAATTTTTCATTTTGAGATACAGTGTATATAATGTGGAAAATGCTGACAACCTCAATGTATGTAATGCTGCAAAAGTTTTGTTGAATTAGACAATGTGTTGGAAGTCTGCCTGCAATTTTTGATAATTGGATGTCGAAGGGTGTGTTCACACTTAACATGTTTGGTTAGACGTTTAGCAAAAAAACTCAAGTTTTAGGTCAATCAAACATGGTGCAGACAGAGGAACTATTCTGAAACTGCTAGAAAGCTTCATCTTTTATCTGGACTGGTGAAGTCACATGTGAGAATGGGAGCAAACCATGATTAGACCTAACTACAGAAAGCAGTGCACTTTGTGATTAAATCATCAGGCCACTGTCTTCATTACAAATATTTTAAAAGTTACAAACATCCACTGTTTCTCCCCCATAAGTGTCACTGTAAGGCAATGGTTTTCTAACTTTACTCCTCAGAAAAGTTTAGAAAAGTTCTTTTGGTTGATTATTTCTCCCCTCCAACAATACCATGTGGTATTGTATTTATATCATCACTGCAAAATACATCACTCATAAATTCTCATTATGATGCTGTTGTCTTGTTCAACGTCAGTCATCTCAACCTTATAATCATTATAGATGTTAATGTGAATATTAGATTAACTACTCTCTTCATGATTATTATTGATTATACTTCTTTAACTTTGTTTTTCACTATGATTATACAGACATGAGGACCCTCCAGAAAATGAGATGTTGCATCTCAAAGAGCTAATCTCTATTAAATGTATGTTCAGCAGAGACACATATGATGAATACAGGTCTATGATTGGCCCATGGATCTGTCTTTAGATCTTACTTTAGTCCACTTGTCTCCGCCCACCTCCCTTCCTTCGCCCACACACCCAACACAGCATCGTGTGGATGGCTGTTCATCATGAGACTGGGATCCACATTCAAGATTTCCTGCTGCTAAACAGAGGTTTTCTCTTGCTGCCATGATGGATTCATGTTGGGTTTTGGATGTATGTATGTGTACATATATATGTGTATTTTATATATGTATATATATATCTATGCATATATGTGTATCCATAAACTAAAGAGTTTGTCTTCAGCCTGCTCTATTGTACAGTGTCTTGAAATAACACTTGTTATGAATTGGCGCAATACAAATAAAGACTGATTGATTTATTGATTAGCTTTGTCCAGAACAGCAAGCTTGTCCTTTAGCCACAGAAATCTGGTCACAATGGGCCTGGGCTTCACTGATGTCACTGGCTTCCCAGTCTTGTGGGCCCACTCCAACCCCATCTTCATGATCCAGTTGTAGTTTTTCACTGAAGAGCTTTCTCACTTTTTCTTCAGATTCAGGAACTTTTTCTTTCATAGACTCCAAAATGCCATCCACAAAAATATTATGGTGTTCAGACTGGCCCTCCAGATATTCCTGCAAATTGTGTCCAGATCTGCTCTGGTTTCACTGCAGTTTTTGGACTACGTTTTACACAAGGTTTTAAAATCATCAAACTCCTTTTGAGTCATTTCTGGACTCACCTTGAAATTATAGACTTGCTTTGATAGATCATCTATCCTCATGTTTGAAGAATCAACAATGATCTGTAACCAAGTCTTGAATCTTTTTTCCTGTTGTCCAAGCATTGTTCTGTAGAAGTCTTTTTACTTGTCCAACAATTCACACACTTGAGCCATGGGGACATATTCCTCATTGGTGTTGTTTGAAGCTTTGGGTGGCATGGTTTGGTCTACAGCCAAGGCCTACTAGGCCCAAAGTCCAACAAGAGCCACAAATCTCCACAAAGTGTTAGAAATGTCCACAATTTTGCTTTAGAAGGTTGATTAAGCTCCAACAACAACAAAAACTTTGAGTTCTAAGCAGGATTCACCAGATGATTGATGGATGAAATCCACTGCCAAATTTAAAGAAACACAGCAGCAGCCATCTTGGAACATGGCACTGATAATGCTATCAAGTTAACAAAGAAGGATCAAAACTAAATGGATTACTTTTTGCTCAGAGGAAAGCACTTAAAAAGAAGACAATAAATTTGAAGCAAGACTAAAGTAAACCTTAATAACAATCAGATGTTTTTTTTTGTTTGTTTGATTTTTTGTTTGTTTTGCTCACAAAGGCTATGGGGTTCTACACAGGTCAGTATCAATGTGCTGAATATTAATGTTTTAAAAAAACATTGTGGTGGTAATTGTCCCTCAAGGAATTCAAAATATAAGGACGAACTTTCTGGCACATCATAATTTCTGATCCCTTTGTAAATATCCCTTTATCAATCAATCAATCTATCTATCTATCTGTCTATCTATCTTTATTTTTATTGCACCAAATCAAAAGTTAATTTAGGGAATTATGAAAATATTCAAACTTGGAAACTTTCTATGGCATTTATGTAAATTCATGGGTATTACCTAAATCGGGGCTAATTTAAAGGTGCTGTATCAAATCCAATCATTCATCCACTATCTATACTGCTATCCCTTTTGAGGTCACAGGGGGCTGGAGCCTATCACAGCTGCCTTATATAAACGTATAAACATTTTGTTTCATCATAGGCAGATATTCATCCTGGAAATTCATGTGAAGGGTCAGCCCTAAATTTTGTAAATTTCAGGTATATTCCTGTCAACTCCCATGGAAAGTTTCCAAGTTGAAAACGTACAGAGCTCTTCTGAAATGACAAATTTGCTCAGTTTGTCTTTAGTTATATATCATCTATATGAAGACACTGATCACAATGATTTCTCACAATGGTTGTTAACAAAGACTAAACAAGGTGGGACACAGATAATATCAATACTCAACACTATATTTCTATTGAACTCAGCAGTTGTTTAAATTTTCAAAAGATCACTTCTACGACATTTTATGGAAAAAAAGGCCCATTTTCACTAGTGACTGACAAACCCTTTTAACAAATCATAAACTATCGTGTATCATGCTTGAAAAATTTATCAATTATGTAATTTTTTATATATTTTTTTTAAATCAACTTTCATATTTTCAAATGAATTTTTTTGAACTAATAAACAAATTTGCAGCATTTTTGATCTGTTACATTTCATGAACACACTTTTGAATTAAACACGATTTTCAGTATTTTAATTCAACTTTGCCATGGCACTGCCACATTGCCACTAACATCTGGGAAGACTGGCATTGCATGCTGTTCACCAGTGTATTGTAATCTGGTGTGTAACTTGACACTGCAACTCTGAGTGAGTGTTGCAGATGTGCATCAGTGAGGCGTGTTCTGTGTTCTTGATGAAGTTCATGCCAGAGAACGCTGATTCACAGAGATAGGTTGAACCAACCTTAATAGCTGCTGTGCATACACCACTGTCCTTTTCTGTGTCAACAAGGCACACATGTCCACGTTCATGAAAGGATTGTAAATAAATGACACACATGGCTCAAGCTGATCAAGGTCACAAAACCTACTCTCAAAGTCTTACCAAAGTCTGTTATTGGCATGTATTTTTCTGCAACTTTGTCAAATGTCCCAGATGCAGAAGCATTCTTTCAGTACCGACTGCACAGAGAAAAAGTGCAGAATCTTTTTTCTATGTAAATGCACAAAGAAAATGTTCACCTTGGCTTTAAATGCATTTAAAGCACTTATCATATCATCAACAGTCTTACCTTTGCCTTGCAGCTCGCAGTTCAAGTGGTTCAGTTTCCCAGTAATGTCAATTAAAAATGCAAGGTCAAGTCTCCAGTCGCTTGTTTGTCGTTATGTAGAGTACCTTATGTCTGTCATTGTCTCTTTAATATATCTATCCTGTGCCATTCATCTAGAGGAATATATACATACATTTTGGCTGATATTGCCCTGCCCTTCACATGTCTAAGGCCTTGGTATTTCTGAAAAGTCAAAGTCAAATTAATTCAGAATTCTGTATGTGGGCTATAAATCTCCAACATGATGTACTTTGTCACAAAGACATTCCTCAGCATTACACTGGGTGTAAAGGATCTATGTGGGTAGAGGTGGTTTGGCTCTTCAATTTGTATTAATCATTTATTTTTCTGCTCTTCACAAGTTTTCATTCAAAGTGAGGTCCTTGAATATTTTGGCCCCTTTCCTCGATGATTAACTTTTATCAGTTGGTACAATTCAGAGTTTTTGTCCATGATTTATTTTTTATTCATGCATTTACAACTGGACACTTCAATGTACTTTCAGCTCCATAGAGCTTAATGGTTTTTGACTGAACTCCTCTCAAGGCCATATAGTTATTAGAAAAGTTATTTTGCAGATGACTTCAATCATTTTTAGAAGTTGATCTCTTCAGTGTGGATAATGTAATGTCAGATTGCAAGGTGCTTTATGTCCACCAACTCAAATCAGGCAAAGGATCAAGAGGTTCTCTCCTGACAGATAACTGGTGTAAGGCTTTTCAATTTTAACATTCTTGAGATTTTTTTCCAGCAATTATGTTTCTTATTCATCAGTTTGTACATTTACATGCACAGAAAAGTCAAGCTGCGGTTACAGCTTAGATAAGGCAGGTCAGTTACACCTTTACCAGTATAACTGTACTGGTGAAGAATCAGTCCTTAAAAGAAAGTCCACCTGCACAATGTAAGGTTTCAATATACATCCTTTGCAGCATTTTACTTTTGTCCTTCGACCTGTTGTCCTTGCTAGCAAGTTAGCAAGCATAATGGTTGAATGTCCTTCATCTTTGTGAAAAGCTGCAGATTTTTTTTAACTAGACTAAATTCAACATAAAGTAGCTTTTGCCTTCTTAACTGTATGTTTCTGCAAAAACTGATATGAAAGCCAGCCGTCGTTGCATCTCAGAGGCACTCATATTGATTTGCTTTGTGTGAAATCATTGTCATTTTACGGAGCAACACATCTTTGCAGGAGCTTAAGAGCAAGTCATGGTGTAGGCTCCACAAATGCCATCATCATCATCATCATCATCATCATCACATATGCCCACATACGCACACAGTCAGACTCACATGCACATGCACACGCTGGCCTTGAATGCTCCTGTCTCACTTTTGTGTCGAAGGTCATTTTCACACCTGGATTGTTTGGGAGAGTTGTTCTGATACAAGTGGGCCCTCCCTGCTTGCCGCGGTCCGTTTGCATATATATGAACACAGCAATCAATCCCTGTTCTGACACAAACAACCATGCCGAGATCACCTTTAATAGGTGGTCTTGGCTTGTCGCCTATTGACCCCTGGAGCGGTTCGTTTGCAGTGAGAAGACAATTTCCCTAAAACCAACAAAAACAGGGTGGCAAATTAACTCATCACAGTGCTGAAGTATGGAGCTCAATCCAGGCCAAAAGTGTTGTAAATTAAAAATAAAAAAGAATGAAAAAATGAAATTTGAAACTGAAATTTCGATTTCTGTCCTTGAATTAAGAAAAAAAAACACTCAACTGAATTAAAAATAATTCATTTGTTCATTCATTCATTTTCTATGCCGCTTATCCCTTTCGGGGTCATGGGGGGGCTGGAGCCTATCCCAGTCAACGGGCGAGAGGTGGGGTACACCCTGAATGGTTCAGGGTGACCTTCAACAATCAAAAGTCATTAAACGAGATTCTTTGTTTTACTTTGGTCAGTGGTAAGTGGTCAGAAATAGAGCGAGGAGGGTGGGTGAGTTTGTGTAAAATATCAGCACAGCCAGCTTAAGAGATTTTTCAGCTCTGTAATTATTTTAATAGCATATTTTATTTTCATTTTTTACTCTGAAATATATATTCTAACATGTAATATGTCCTTTTTTTAAGTCGCAGGATTAATACTTTCAGATTCAAATCTTATCACTTAACACTTTAAGGACTACAACATGAACAGCAGCTAGTATTGCAGTAGTTCATGCTAGCCTTTATAATACCATTATACTGCATAAGTTTTGAAACATAGGGTCATCCAGAAAGATGTTTTAATGTGTCTATGAAGTAAATAGGCATAAGGTTAGCATGAACTACCACAATAATAATAATACAATAATTACAGAGCTGTATCAAAAGTATATTTAAACTGAAACAAAAATTCTCTTACACTTAATTTTAATTTGATTTAGTGTTCTTATTTTTGTCTAAATTCAAGAACAAACATTGAAATTTCAGTTTCTAATTTTATTTTTTTAATCTCCTTTTTTTTTCATTTTAAATCACAACACTTTTGGCCTGGATTTAGCTCCATACTAGTACTATAAGCAGCTGGAGTTGTGATAATAATTGTATAATTTTGGTCTCATTGGTCTCATCTCTGATGGGGATGAGTCTGCTTACAGACTGGAGGTGGACCATCTGGTGACCTGGTGCAGCAGGAACAACCTGGAGCTCAACGCCCTGAAGACAGTGGAGATGGTGGTGGACTTCAGGAGAAACACAGCCCCCCCTGCTCCCATGATACTCTCTGACTCCACAGTACTCACCGTGGAGTCTTTCCGCTTCCTGGGATCCATCATCTCCCAGGACCTGAAGTGGGAGCTGAACATCAGCTCCCTAATCAAGAAGGCACAGCAGAGGATGTACTTCCTGAGGCAGCTGAAGAAATTCAACCTGCCAAAGACTATGATGGTGCACTTCTACACGGCCATCATAGAGTCCATCCTCTCCTCCTCCATCACCGTCTGGTACCCTGCAGCCACTGCTCGGGACAAGAGCAGGCTGCAGCGCATCATCCACTCTGCAGAGAAGGTGATCGGATGTAACCTGCCATCTCTCCAGGATCTGCACACCTCTAGGACTCTGAGGCGTGCAGCCAAGATCTTGGCCGACCCCTCTCACCCTGGTCACAAACTTTTCGAGCCTCCCCCCTCAGGCAGGAGGTTGCGGTCCATCAGGACCAAAACGTCACGCCACAAGAACAGTTTCTTTCCCTCTGCTACATCACTGCTGAACACTGCCCATGACCCTCCCCGACTCCCTGAAACCACCTGATACGAACTCCTTTGGTAACAACTGTAAATAACTCTGTATATATTTAGCCTACTTTATTTTATTATTTTATTTTATTCTATATTTCTATTTTTGATTACTCTTATTACAGTGCTTGCACCTTATTTTTATTTTCTTATCTTATTACAATGCTTGCACCTTATTTTTATTTTTATTTTTATTATCATCTTTCTACTTATTGTCTGTTTGCACTTTGCACCAATAGCACCAGAGCAAATTCCTTGTAAGTGTAAAAACCTACTTGGCAATAAATCTGATTCTGATTCTGATTCTGATTCTGATAACAAGTGTCAGGTAACCAGGCTGGTGACAAAGTATGTCTTAATAATGATGTTTTGGACCCCACAGGTACAATATAACATGAAAATATCAACAGGTTTACATTACTCACTACAGTATCTCTGCTGCAGATCATCACAGGACTTAACAACATCCAATGATTGAAGAACTCATTAAGACCCCCAGATTGTTTTAGTTCAACTTGCTCAAGCAGAATTTATCCTTTCCAATGCTGCTCTCTACCTTCCCCCATTGCATAGTTTCTTTGCAGACACCTCTGTATGTGTTATTATCCTTATTAAATTATAGTTTTGTGGGTAGTTTAACCTTCCAGCTTTCTTCCAGTTATGCTAAGTGTGACACAAACTCATATTAATGCTGGTTGTGATGTAAAGATGTAAGGCCCTTCAGGCTGAACTCTGCCCACTTCAAAACACTACCGTGTGAACATGAATGGATGCAAGGGAAATCTTCAATTTTGTAGCATTTCTTTTCTTTTTTTTTACTGAATCGGAACAAAGAAAGCGAGCTGCAGGTGTGAAATTCACTTGAGACATCATCTTGAGTTTCCATTTAGCCTCTGTGTGAGACATCACGTCTTGAAACAAAAGCATGAACAACCCTTCGATGAGAAAAATGGATGACTGTGTAACTATGCCAGTACTCATGAGTAACCACAATGAAATATTAATGTATTTTCAAATCTATCTGAAGCTCTTTGAGACAAATTTCATTAAATTGGTTCCTGCAGAAGGCCCAGTTTCATCTTTCAAGACTGAATTTACAAAGATATAACAATTTAGGTGGTGTCAGATACTGTTTAGACTTCTATACAGAATCATCACAGAGTGTCAAAGAAAGGGGCTTGGCCTCTTCAGTGTTTCTCTCATCTGCTGCCATAAACGTTCAGATGATTGATATGCAATGAAATGTCAGCTAAGTTTAGCAGAAGGAGAAGCAGGTCTGCATTGAAATGCCTTGTGAGTGATAGTTTAAAAATGATAATTAAATAATCACAATCATTTTTAGGGCATTGTTAAAAGAAAATGGGACAATAACACAGCCTCTTAAGCCATTTTTGGATTCCTAATTTAGCTTGCAAAAATAGAAAGTCTTGAGGCTATATGAAGTCTGCTGGGCTTTCAGTCTGTGTGTTCACTGAGAAAGACAGGAGAGGATGCAGCCGTGTTAAAGGTCGTACATGTCCTTGACTGACAGAAACCTTCAAACCACATTTAACAGTCTGGAAGTCCTGAAAGGACAGACATCCATACATCTCATTTTACTCTTTACTCTCCTTGAAAAAGGAACTCTTGGTTGTTTTCTTGAGATCTTAGTGTTTTTTATGTCATTATCTTCACATAGCTGGTGTTGTCATGCTAACAAGTCCATCTCTACTTTTAATTTTTTTTTATCTTTAAGAAAACAAGCTCTGATATCCGCAGACAAGATGAATTAAATGGTCTTCAAAAACAACAAGAAAAGACGCTTCATAAAAAGAAAATGAGAGTACAGTAAAATGGATATGAGTTAACTTGCAGCATTTGTTAAACATAGTAACCAGCTTGAACTGTTGAGACAAGGCAGGAAGGATCCATGTTTCATGTTGTTTATCCAAAATTCTGACCCTACCATATAAATGTTGCTGCAAAAATCAAGACTAATCAGACCAAGGAGAATGCTCCCAAACTGCTGTTGTCCAGTTTTGGTGAGCCTGTGTAAATTGTAGCCTCCGTTCTCTGTTCTTCTTCCTGCTGTAGTTTATCTGCTTCAAGATTCAATGGGTGAATTCAGAAATGGCCTTCTGCGCACCTCGGTAGTAATAGGTGGATATTTGAGAACTGCTGCTTGCTGTATATTGACCCTTTTGAGACCATTCTTTTTAACCCTATAGAGACAGTCGCGCATGGAAATCCCAGTAGGTCAGGTCATGTTTGGGGGGCACATGCTGGGTCTGCTGTCTGTGGTAGTTGTGGTTCTCAGCCATGATTCCATGAAGTAATGGCAGTGGAAGTCTGTGTGTAATGTGTTTGTGATGTCCAGACACGAACATTTCACTACTTTGCTAATCTGTCTTAGATTTTTTTGCCATGTTATTATTTCATTATTTGGTGTGCTCCAGATGTTTTTATTCCTGTAATTTCTATCCCAAGTTGTCCTGCTGTACAGCACTTTGGTTCAACCTCTGTATTTAAAGGTGTAGTGTGTAGAAGTTGGCAGCATTTCACCGAACAGAAACGGTGAATATAGGATATAATGTTTCTATTTGTATGTAAAGTCTGTCGAAATAGGTGTACAATCCTCCCCATAAAACTTTCGTTTTCTTTTTCTTAAGTTAGGAAAAGATTTTTATATTTATGAACCATGGGTCTCCCCTTTGTGGAGGCTGACATGACAATCCGCCATGTTGTCTACTGGTGGGTTTTGGGGACAAAAAGAGCAAAACGTGATTTTTGAATACGAGTCTCACTATTGTTTGCTTGTGTTACTAAAAGTTTACAGAACCTATAATCATCATCTTAACTGACCTATAATCTATAAAAATAATGGTTGCAAATATGAATGAAAAAACCCTCACCTCGTAACTGTTGTAAATGATGCCCTGTTCACAATCCTTTTTGGTCTTCACCGGCTCTTGTAGTGATGTGATGTTTTAGTAATGGACGGGCTCATTCCAAAATCTGAACGATAGATGTCACTAAAATGCCATTTTCTACACACTTCACCTTTAAAGTGATCTAGAAATCAAGTTCAGTTGAGTTGAGTCTGCCCTTCGCCATTAATCATTCCTGATGCAATGCTAACCAAGTTTAAGGAGAAAATGTGCAAACCTTAAACCCAAAGGCTCTGGAAGCAAGGAGACGCCAACCCCTTTCAGCTGTGTTAGCTGCTGTAAGTGCTGGCAGTGCCCTAGGATGTGAGCTTTCATCTCCCTAGCTACCAAACCAAATTCTAAGTATGTTTCGAATGGGACAGGAAGCGGCCACCCTCCAGTCTCCAGTCCAAGCCCTTACATACTGAGCTACATTGCCGCCAGTAGATCAGTTAGTAAATTACTCAGACCAATCTTCAAACCATGATTTAAAGTCTTTTAAATCGCTTTTTCCCCCATTGTTATGCCTAGTTTGAATTTCTGCACATTGTCTTGAATATTTCTTCATGTCTAAATACATTAAGTTGCTTCCTTATGATTAGTTGATTATCTAATTTCATTAACCAGCAGTTGAACTATTAAGAGGGTTGGTGAATGTTTATCCTTCAGTCTTCGTGTGAGGTTGGTTTGCCATTTTGGAGCTGTGAAAATAGTCTCATCCTCACTGGCTTGTCTTTACCCCCCTCAAAACCATGAAAACATAACCACACTCAGACTCCAGAGGGAGTTCAAATTGCAGTGTAAGGGGGTGGGGGGTATAGGCAGTTGTTGACCACACAGAGGATGTTGGAGCTCATGTCCCTGCACCACCTCGATCCCCCGCCAAGGTTCAGACATAGAGACAGACAGGCAAATAGGATGTCCAGAGGGAGCGTGGAGAGGACAGCGGTGCTCGCAGAGAGCAGGCGTTCTGCCAGCCGACAGCCAGCTGTGCAGAGGAATAAGACGCCCACCCTCCCTGTCCCCATCTGTCCGTGTGTCCATGTGTGTCTGTGTGTGTCTGCCCCACTGTCTGCATCTCTGTTTTATGCTGATTGATTAGCTGTTTATGTCTCCTTCTCCCACAATCACACCCTGCTCCCACATTACTGCACTGTCTTCGCTCCAACATACCCCCCTGTCTCTTTACCCACCCCTCCTCTTTTTCTTCTCTCCTCCTCTCAAACGGGCAGACAAAAACACCCCCCCACCACCTCCCCTCCTTATCCGAGAAAAATAGACTGGATGCTCATGCTTGCCAAAGTGCCTGCGGAAAGCCTGGCCGGGGCTTTCACAGAGCTCTGCGAGCAGTAATAGGCAGGCGGAGGGAGGGGGGGGACACGGCACAATTTGGTCCATGTGTCTTGTTTCAGGAAATTGCATTTAAAGGGCAGCAGGTCTTTTTTGCACTCAAGTGAAGGGTGAGAAACCTTCACCTACAATTGTCTGTTTGGGAATATCCTGCATGTCTGTGTGTGTGTTTTTACGGAACATCCTGATTTTGTGAAAGCTTATAAAAGAGTGAATTTCAGACATTTGTAAAGATAAAATCTCCAGACATCTCTAATACCGAGGGGATGTTACAGATACTAGTTGTGGAGACACACAGTTCACTATCAGCTCATCTCTCCCCTTAAGTCTTTCCATAAACAGATTTGTATTATTTCACAGTCTTTTTCTTTTTCAGATTATTGCCTTGGTCTTGTTTTCTTTTCTTTTTTTCTTTTTGGTGGTTACGCTCTTCCACACTCATCTTTTTTCATGCCCAGAGGCCCATAAGGCATGAAGACAGAAAGAGAGGAGAGAAAAGGTGAGGAAAAGCAGATTAACATGCAGCTAATTGTAACGGAAACACCATCTCCCTCCACCATTGTCTCGTCCCTGCGCCCGTTTGGATGGTGCATAAAGACATAATTCCCCTAATGTGAGGTATTTGTAATGCTGCCTTTGTTGGCAGCAGGTCGGCTGGCATATTGCTCCGCTCTTAGGAGTCCCTGCCAGCCTCGCCAGCATCACGCTATCCATCAGCAGTGTCCATGCCAGGCGGGCACATGATCCTCACCAAGGCACAGGCCTCTAGTCCTGTGAGACAGAATCAGGGCTGTGTGTGTGTGTTAGGGCTGGGAAATACGCACCAAAGTCATATCTTTATATTTTGAGCTGAATGAATCATTTGAAATAAGTCTAGCCTGACACCAAATGATCCTGATACCTTTCTTGTCTAAGTGGACAGGACAGTAGTAAAACTCAAAATAGCGATCGACCGGTGGTATTCAAAGGGTGTAGCAGAGCACATTGGTGTGAAGGGATCTTGTCTTTCCCCTTGTCACCTGGTTTGGCAGTCTTTCCTTAAAAAATAAAAATGCTCTGAACCAGGTTGTGAAGTGGACGAGCAAGCTTATAGGTGAGCCACAACTCAACCTATCAGGCATATATTCTGTTCAGCTACTGTGTGAGGTGAACTTTAATTGTCATGAGTTTTTTCATTCATTAAATGTTGAGTTTCAGCTTCTTCCATCTGCCTGTTGGTTTGTTGAACTTAAAAGTAAAACAAAATGTTTCAGAAACTCTTTGTGCCGGAGTCCATAACTTAACTTTTCAAAGCCTGAACAAGACAATGCACTTTACCGGGAGATTTTAGGTTAATGTTTCTGTAAGCACTTCATCATGATTTGTTTTATTTAAATTGTGAAGTTTGTTTTTAACATTTTTTAGGGATTGTTTTTAATGTATTTATCTGAAAGCATGTGGGACTGTACATTCCTTCTGTTGGAATGATCTCCTGTCTGCAAAATAAATTTACCCTTACAGTACTATTAAGAAACCTTCAATCTTGGGACTAAAAAAAAAAAATTCAGTTGAGAATCTAGAATAACTATGCTAAAGAATTAATATCATTGGTCTTTTTGTGTAACAATTTCCTTATCAGTTCCTTCCACTTTTTTCTGCTTGATTATACCTTTGAGCAAGTGCAGGCGGGCTTTGAGATTTAGTACAACCATTTGTTATCACTACAGTGAGTTTTTACTTTACCATAACAGTTATTTATGGATATCAATTTCCATGTTCAACAGCAAAAACAGAAAAAAACACCTTAAAAGATAAAAAAATTACAGCAAGTGAAAGTTCAAATGTGACCTGTCAACATTAACTTTGTGTTGGTAAATTAATTAAATTCTATTATATATTTCATGAGTAATATTGTAATTGGTCCAATTTTATTTGAAATCTGTAGATAAAAAATAGAAGTGTGTATTGATTTGATATTGTAACATGATAAAGAGGCTATTTGTATTGATTTAATGATGGTGTACTTTTAAGTGTTGGTGTAATCTTTGCTTTACCCTTAGCAAAAAGAATTTGGCAAGGGTACATAGAGAGAAATGACATAAAGGGAAAGGCACTATGTTGTGTCTGTGTAATCTTTCGCAACAGTTTTCTTTCAGCCCTTTATTTTAAAGGTGCTCACGTTCACGATTGCATCCTCTACCTTTTCTATCATAGCCAAACAAAAGTTTATGTTCATGTATTTCTTGTCCATTTGACATTGTTGAAATAAACTTCTAATCAAGGCCTCTGTTTTATTCAGTCATGGCACTTGTGAATATGATTGACAAATACTGTCTCAGAGAGTGTTTCTGAAGTGTGACACTTTTCTCTGTAGCTCAGCGTTGATATTTGCAGGGAGGAGAGCTTTATTGAAGGAGAGCTTTACTTTGATTTGGACAAACAGGGCATGACAGTCTGACAACTCTCTTAAAGCTATGGTCTACGATTTGGAAGCTTGGTACATCTTAATAACACCGTTTATAAGGCCGTTATGGTCCTATGGTCCGATCTACGCAATATAAAGACCAAAAAGAATGAAAAAAATCCATTCAGTATATCCGCTGCAAAGCGGCATAATAGTTGACCAATCCGAACCGCCGTTCCCCTCGGTTCGGATTGGTTCGGATTCGGCGGTTCGGAGTCCATCCAATCCCCTGTCTCCCCTGCTCCGCACCATCCAGCCCATGGTCCCACCTCCTCCCCACTACCTCCCTCATGTACCGGTGAGCAGCTAGCTGCACAGCTACTGAAGCGTCATGGAGCCGGAGAAGACCAGCACCGAAACCGGGAGGCCGCTTCTGTTACCCTCCACATCGAAGGGAAGGAAACGTAAAAGTTTCGAGGAAAAGGCTGAAGTAAGGAAGAAATATGAGCAATACAGGTCCCAACGCAGACAGATTGGAGGATCGTACGACCGGTGGAAAAAGCTGCAGAATGATTTTGGACTGAAAACTGACTCTGAGACAGCAGAAATTGCAAACACAATTTCTGTTGAACAGGTAATAACTTTGTTTACTACAGTGGGAGATGTCTGCTGAATAACTCTGGTTAGTCTGTGCCTATACTGGCTAATGACTGAACGTTGTTGGTCGGAACGGGTAGGCTCTGTCAATAGATTTTAGCATAAGTTAGCCACGCATCGTTAGCATTGTAAACTGAGCTGGTGAAGACACGCCGAGAAAGGTAAATCCTGATCGGCTAACAGTGGCGACACCAGACCCACTTCGCCGCCGGTCCAATTGAAATGGCTACCACTGTGTGTTACAAGGGGGATGACTGTCGTGTTTGTTACTTTCAGCTATGAGCAATCTCAAGTTGTTGTTGCTGCTGATATTTTCTGCCGGCCGGCTTCGTGCTCTATCGGAGGGGGTGTGTTGTTAGGAGGCGACACGAGCTGGGGGACGGGATCTTGGAACACGGATGGGAGGGGTGAGTGAAGGGGGGGCAGGCTGCGTTTTTCAAATCTGTCTTAACAGCCAAACTGGTTTTCAGATCGTAGACCATAGCTTTAACTGGCAATTTTCTGTCAGGAAGTACAGACAAAGAAATAAACAACAAACACTACTGTCAATGTCCCATATGAGTATGGGTATATTTGTGAAACTCAATATACTTCCCTGCTTTAGTGTGAGAGAGAAAGCTCGTTTCACTGTCACCTCATGTGTTACCCATGTCTTTGTCACTGTAAACAATGCTCTTTTTTCCTGCCAGGTAAGAGTGTGTGTGTTTTTGCAGGCCTCTAAGTGCTCATTACTATTGTTGCAAGTTCACTGATTCAGCATCACAGAAGAAATTTTGTGTAGTCACTTTTTTTTTTTAAAGATTATAGCTAAAGTAGAACTTTTTCAGAGCTTGCCTTTAGAAAAACAAATCTTTTGTGCAAATTTTGTTGGATGCCTGATAGACACCTTAAATAAGGACAACACAAGGCGGTTTTTTGTGTTTAGACCTTTACTTCTTCATTAGCCTTTCTTATTCGATTGTATGTGTGTGTGAATCCTGGTAATACTGAACAGCATCACGTTTTCATGACTCATCTGTGTATTTTCTAACAAGATACAGAGCAAGACAATAACATTCAGATGAGTATGGTTTGTTATCAATGTCCTTTCATGCTAAAATAAGTTTGTTTCAAGTAGAAAGAGGAATTGACAGCACAACTGCCCTGCCTTCACAAAGAAGAAAGATCTAAAAGTGATATATGATTAAATAATATAATAATATCAATATTTCTGCCCACTCTTTCCTCCCACTTGTACTCTTTAAATGCTCTAGTTTCTCTGCAGTCTTTTAACCTCACCAGTTTGAAATAAATATTTGCTATTCTTTTAATTGCAACTCTAAGTTTGCAATATAACATAGTAATGCTAAAACATTGGTTTTGATTGTTTTGATACATGATACCACTAACCTCAAGCTTCCTCCTTCAGCAGCCCAAACAACAGAGATAAAAACTTGAGTTATCACTTTAATCGGCAAAGTTCCCTTTGCTAAACACAGTTTGAAACGCTCAGTCCAGATGATGAGTTAACATTTTATTTAATGTTATGTAAGAAGCAATTGTATTTGTTGAGAAAATCAAACAATACTGATACAAAGGCAACACAACATTGACTCTTTTTTTAACTCCATAAGAATTTGGGACTTTCGCTTCAGGTAATATATTGATTTTTTTTTATCATCACAAAACTGCAGGCAAAGTGCTGAATACTGGCTCAGTTGTGAAAATATGTTAACACAAGTTGAACTGGCAGAATTTCCTCCCACTTCTTTTTTTGTTGCTCAATTTAGTCAGTACTCTTACTTTTTGTGTAAAGAAATTAAATCAGTAAGTTTTGTCCCTATTATAATAAGAATAACTTGATTTATATTGTATCTTTAAAAACAGCTGTTGACAAAGTGCTTTAACAGACAAAACTATGGCAGAAAAAAAACAAAACTCTGGGAACAATAAATCAACAATCTGGTCAAACAGAGACCAAATGAGTCAAATGAGAGAGCAGGAAAACATGCAAACACAGTCGTTCTTGCAAAATACAACAACAAAAGGAATGAAAATGGTAAACTGGAAACAACCGAGGGACTATATGAATATACTACAACAGTACAGACAAAATGTTCATGTAATAATGAGTAACATTAGCAAAGAAGGTTTTTCATTTGATGTATAATGATACAAGACAAAATGTCAAAAAAAAGATAATAAATTGATAGATGTTCGATGATAGATAGATTTTGATATCATCAATCATTAGATTAATTGAGATTTTTCTGTTTAGCTTTATGGTATTTAAGAGTATAGCAAATTTTGACAACCCAAGTACATGCAAATGTTGCATTAGACAGTCTGTAGGAGTTTGTCCACAAATTTCAAAACTAATAGAAGAAAATGCACGTTACTGAGCATCTACACCTTTTTTTATTGCAATGATAACAAACTTGTATCAATATTGTTTAATTTTTACAAGAATCTAAACATATTTTAAGCCTGGTGTTTTGGCAACCATTTCCTTACTGTAAAAATAAACAGTATATTCTGTATTGTCATTCAGCTAAGATTCATGAAACCAGACCTACTTGTGTTTACATAACATGTGCAATAAACATGAAAACTGAATTTCCCCTCAGGAACTGATTAAGTATGTCTTCTTCTTCACTTTTTCATATACAGTGTTTATCAAAAAACTAAACAAATTAACTTCACAGTGAAGAAAACCTTAATCTCTGTTGTTTAAGACCACAAAAGAGGTCATTGTGTTGGCCCATAATGTGAATAAGGCTGAGGCCTTTAATTTTATCTGGCTGCGTCCTCTGAATGGCTCATTTAAAGCAGCACTGAGCTCACTGGCATTGTTCACATTTTTTGGCAGCGTCCGTCTGCCACTCAGTCCTCAGAGTTCAGGAAGAGACAGGGTTAAGTCTGAAACACTTTTTTTCATTCTGCTGCTCTAAAAAGGTTCTAAGGCTGTTGCTGCCTCTTTTGTCTCTGTTAGGTCAGCTTTCTGAAATCCTCAGAGCTATGAAAGTGAAGCAGAGACACAATTACAGCAGAGAGGACGGAGACTCACTCAGAAAACACATGACAAGTGAGCATGTGCCTGTCCGTGTATAACTTCCCTTTATTTACCATGTAAACATCAGCTTCACTTTTCCCTCCCCTCCTGTCCTCGCTGCCGTCTGCGCCCTAAATGCCAGCAGTCAGGAATTCATCTAATTCACAACACCAGCCGCAGTATTTCCCATCCCCCTGTCAGGAGCCATATCCAGCCCCGTGCTCCTCCTTGTTTACTCGCCTGCTTTATCCTTCCTCCTCGACGTACACATGCAGCCTGACCACAGCCGAGACAAACAGAAAGCTGTGTAGGAACACTGTGTTCGAAACAGTGACACCGACCCAGCAACACCGAGCTGAGCCTCATTTAGAAAACTGTTTATTTCTGCAGTCTCAGAGATCAGCTCCCAAGACAATAACACTACGATTGTTTCAGCTCAAGTGAACTGCTGTTGGTTGACTTTTTTCATCAAAGTTTTATGTGTTTATTTTACATTTTAAATCTACAGGATCGTCCAAATTACTCACTTTTATTGCCGAGGGATTCACGCTCCATTTTAAACACAGGAGATGTGGAAAATAGTCTTTAAAACTAAAAAGAAAAAAACATCCTAAAAAGAAAACAAATCATTCATACACCTACAAGTGTCCATGTACTGACAGTAAACATAACATACAGAAGTACCTTAAGCCACAGTGCAGCAAAGAGACCTGTGTCCAGAGACATGGGGTGATATTCTGTGCCAATAACTCAAGACCGTACAGCCATGTTTCAGGACCGCCAAAAAGTTAAATAGATCTGTTATTTTTATGATAAAATACTTTAAAGACTATGAAGTCTTAAATACAAGAAACTAAACTAAAGATTTCTGGAATCTGTCAAGTTTTTGATTTGCAAGACTTGTTTATAGTTTTAATTTTTTTAAGTCTTAAACTTTAAATAGTTCAAACTCAAATCAATGTCTGTTCAAAGTCTGGATGTTGATGAAAAAGTTAAGATTTCCTCGCTCAGTCCCAGCAGACAGAATAATTGATTCAGGTTTTATTGCCCGTACACTGAAAGGCAATCATCTGATATTCTTCCACGCAGAAGGATACTTTAGACTTTAAAATCAGATTTTTTTTTTTCCTTTTTTAAATAAAGTATAACTTTTTTAACTCTTAATTTTGCATTTTTTTTCCTCAAAAGTTCACAACTTTTCAGACCAAATCGAAGTTTTGTTTCTTGTCCAATTTCCAATTTAAGATCTAAAAAAAATTTGAGCTCCTTCTTGAAAATTTCCAGTAATTTAAATGTTTGTGATTGTTTGAGTGCTCCCAATGCACCACTGTGAGAAAATACTTAAGATCAGTTCAAAATTTTGTTAAAATAATAAATTCTAATCTGCTGAACTTTTTCGAAAAGTGTTTAATGTTGAGTAAATAAAAGTGGAAAACTGGATGAAGGAGAACTCCTTTATGGCAATGTGTGAAATGTACTTATTTGTTTACACTTTTATAAAATAAAGTGACAAAGTGTGTGAACACACTGTGGTTAATCATGAAGGCCATTCAGACAATGATTTACAGAGATCATTTATTTATTTCTGTGTAATGTCTGCTACTTAAATGGCCAATGTGGTCCCTCTCCTTTCTTGTTCTGTTTATAAATTTTGTGTTGGGCCCAGAAAGAAAAGCTCAAGCTTTAACAGTGCAAGTGCAGATTTGAAGAGAGAAAGAGGGATAGAGTGACAGAAAACAAAAGAAGGAGAGACAGAAAGTAAGTTAAATCAAAAGACTAAGAGAAAGCACATTTTGCTTCTCCAATTATTTTACCACAAAAATAGAGCTCAGATATGTGGTCCCAAAACTCATTTGTATTTTTAAAGCTTGAAGGATGCATGGTATCAAATTCATATAAAAAGAAAGTGCAGGGTCATCACAACAAACTGTGATTCAGGTGAAATTCAATCAATACACAAATCTGTTTCAATATCTCAGCAAAAGGAGTATGAGTCCTACACGCCCATTTAAATGACTTTTTTTTGGTTAAAACTATTAAACAAGTTGGAGAAACACACCTACACACTGTCCATATTGTGAAATATATCCCCATATTTGTGTTTGAGGAGTTTTCCTTCAACTTTGGAATAAAAAAATGACCTAATATTGAGCAATTGGAAGTCTCATTTTCATTGCTGTGATACCTAATAGGCATCATATTATTTGAATTGTACTGAGGTATTCATAAAACACAGAGACTCAAGCATCTCCATTAAAACTTTTAAACAGAAGGAAAAGAGCTCTGTCTAAATTTGACAAATTTGTTTGCAGCATTTAAAGGAGAGGGTGAAACTGGTGAGGAATGAAGGAAACTGGAGACACAGTTGCCAATGTTTAGTTTGGACAGTGTGCTGGAGTTTGCAAACTATTTTCAGTGACTAAAAACAACAGAGACACAGGCTCTGGTGTTTAAAACCAAATTCTTTTCTCTGGTACAAAACAAGCATTTTTGTCTAGCTATTGCTAACAATAAGGGTGTAAGAAAATATTGATACACCAGTGCTGCAGGGACCATGATTTAGAGAAAAACTCTATGAAACTGCATTTTTATACCTACAATATTGTGCTTTCTAAATGCAGTAAAAAATAAATGAATTAAGACTTTTTAGTGAGAAAATTTGAGTTATATTTCCCAGTTTATAGTTTTGTGATATTGTGACATACATATCATAATTTGTATCATATCACCAGATTATTGCCAATACACACCCCTATAAACAATATTACCAACAATGCAAATGCTCTGAATGTTTCTGTATCAATAAATATGGTCATTAATCTTATACTTATATCTTTTATCAATTATCTTTTACTGAACAATGGGCCTTCATTCAATAATAAAGGTTTTAATCATAAAATCTCAATCTACTGCCTAACTCTACCCTAAAATACACGTCTTTGTATTACACAGTGAAGCAAAGAAACAATATCCATCTTTCTTTGCAGCCAAGCAGAGTGTGTTTAATATAAATTAAATTTGTAGTCAGTATTTTACAATCTACATCAGCTTAATACTGTCTAAAGCTGTGGGCATTAATCTGAAATATGAGAATGTGATTTGACATTTTTGCAGACACACCGTGAATCAAGCAGTGACTCAAAATGAAATACTTTTGTAACTCAAAGGTGAAGATGTGAATTTATTTGTCCAAAAGAAGACAAACGATCGGCTTCTGTGGCCAGAGACGTCTCCTCTCAGCCTTCAATTCTGCCTCTTTCCCCCCAAAGGAAATTAACCGAGAGATTCCTCCTAACAGACAGCTGTTCCTCCCACAGAGGGTCTTCTTCATAACCTGCACCTCCCCACGCACACACACACACACACACACAGACACACAACTCAGAGTCACTGCCTCCCAGGGGAATAAATCTGCAATCAACTGGGCCTATAAATAGCTGTGGCACACTTCAGTGCTGCTGAGGCCCCCCTGCCCTTCCCCAAGTGCCGCTCCCCCCCCCCCCACACACACACACACACACACACACACACACCCACACACACACACACACACACACACACACACACACGCAGGCTCTCCACCCACAACACAAAGCAGGGCACCCAGCCTTTCCTTCTCCTCTGTGTTTCCTCCTGCTGACGTTACGTGTTAGTATTTCTGCGAGCAAACACATTAACGGAGGCTAATTAAACTAATTTGTCCCTCACATATCTGCACATTAGTTCTAACAGCTTTCAGGCAATTAAAAGCACCAACCAGCCGCCATATTAGCTATTCCATCTGAATCTCTGAGCTCAAACCATCAGAGAGAGCCACAAGCGCTACGCTAGGCTAGCGCTAGTTATTGGTAGCTCGGGCTAATCACCTCATTAGTCAGCAGGCTTAATGAGATGTGTTATTTAAGTGGATACTGTACCAGGCAGAGGGGGACCGGTCCTCTGGAGTCAACACACACACTCACTGGTTTATCAATATTTATCACACACAGACCCTCATGGTTTCACAGGGGAAAAACTGGGGGGGGGGGTTTGAGAGCTGAAAGTGTGTTCATTTTGGCAGATTTTTAAGATTTAGTCTTGGTTTTTAAGAAGTTGTGATTTCAGGACCTCAGTGTAGCAGAGTAATATGTGTTTTACTCCATCAAATGTAGTTTTTTTACAGAAAATAATACATGAAGTTCACTGTTTTTGCATATTGCTTTTTGCATTTCCATGTAGTTGCCATCATTAGCTGGGATTTTAACATTTTAGGTATCTCAAGTACATTGTGGAGATACATTAATGTGCAGGAACCATTTCAGGGCTTCCAAGGACCCTAATACTCTGTAAGGATGGTTCTTGGATGGTGTGGCGGGGCACGCTGTTGTGCCTTGAAACAAGTCCAGGTGTGCCCAAAGAATTGGTGCATTTATATGTCATTACTGCAGCTATAAGCGGCTGATTTACTTTAATTTTAGAATGAAAATTTAGATACAGTTACTTTTAAAAATCCCAGAATGGAATAGAGACTGACAAATACTGTCTGACGTTTTTTAAAACCTCTAAATCAAAAATGTTTGAGCTCATTGATACCCAGTGATAACCAGGCTGCAAGAGCATCAGCATCTTCCATTAAATGTAACCAAAATACCAAACCTTTGACTTGCAGCTCAAAACAACCTGTTAACTCTGAGTCCTGTTTGTTTAAAATGACAATACTTTGTTGAAGTCTGTGGTAAGTTGGTGGCTCAAAAGTTAATTTTCTAACCTAACACACTGACTTATGATGACAGTTTCAATGGCAGCTCAGAAAAATGACTCATAGTTCAATTTCAATAGGTTGTCTTTATGATGGTTTCAAATGTAACTTTAAGATTCAAAAATCTGTTTGAGGTGAAAAACCTGTACTTGCCCAGTTATTAGTTTCATGAGTAGTACTGTTTTTCAATTCTTATTCAATGCAATTGATAAAACGAAGACTAAATCAAGAAGATGATCAGTTGAGTCTCTATTTGGCACGATTACTCTGTAACGCTAACACTGCCGTATCATACATTTTATGTGCTGGTAACACAAAAACTCTACATGCACAGTGGTCTTTGAAGTAATCCCACAGATATTAAAATTTTACAGGCTATTTTGAGTCAAGTGGCTGACATTGCATGTCCTGGGATGTGATGATTGAGTATGTCCACAGTGCAATTGCAATGTTAAAACTTTATGTTCTTCAGCCGTAATTCACACATGCAGAAAAACCCTGAAGTTTCTGAATTAATTCAGATGAACTGTAAATGTAAACACAAACAGTACTGTTTCTCCCCCACACTTCACCATGAAGCTTCCCTGTATTTTCGAGTATTTCGTTCCTCGCCCACCCAAATGACTTTTATACTGCAGGTAATCTCCTTGCTGTGAGGGTCAAGTGTGAACAGGAAAGTCAGTAAATCTTCCAGGTACTGTTTGTTACCCTGGTATTTTCTTGAAAATATACAGTATGTAAAGGGCTAATGTCACACACATGCGCCTCTGGGTGCAGCATGATGGATGAATTCTGACAGACTATATCTGTTGTGGAGAAATAGAAATCTGGATGTTTGACGGCTAACAATAATTTTAGGCTTATCGTCCATCAATGGAAACATAAATTTTCACAGGGGTTTCATTATCAATTAATAATTTTTACATTTATTTTCATTTTTCTGCCTTTGTCATGGAAGAACTGCCATTGACAAATATCTTAGTCATATTATTCACTGACAAAATATACACAAAACTGAGCAAGCATCATGAGGATATTCATGCACACGTGCAAGCAAAAAGTGAAACGGGTGCAAAGAGCAGGCTGTGACTATTAATCATTAAAAAAAATCATTTTTAGTTTGAATGCATTTTACTGTTTGGAGGTCATAAAAGCACGAGAGCAGTAAAACCCAACGACCAGTTTCCAGACAGCCTTTTCTGTACACGTCTGAAAGTTATGAGTCTGGAACGATGTGTATGGAAAATGGGCAGAGTGAACCCCACTACTGAGGTGTGACACACATTTAAAATGCTTGTCAAATGCAGTTTGTCAATTTTTAAACTTCGTCCATACAGGAGATGAATTCATCATTTATTGAAACTTCCCATGGTTTTATTTACTACAAAAACTAAATCTCATCCAGCCATCCAATTTATTGTCCAAAAAAAATCTTATTTCATTTTATGCAAGCCACATTTACCTGGCACATCCATATAAACATCCTATACCATGATATAAGAGACACAGTAGAACATTGATTATATGCCTCTGTGAGTAAACTATTGCCAGACAGTGAAAGTACAGTGATGTGTCTGGTAGAAATCTTACTTTTTGAATCATATCAGTGCATATTTTGTGTTTCTTTGTTTTTTGTCAGTCTTAATAGGGGTTCTTAATGTTTAATCACCAGCCTGGCTTCCATTTACACTGGCGTAAGGCTACAGAAATACCTGCTGTTAACTTTGCGGACACTTGATGGCCGCCCTGCATTCCTTATCTCGATTTTATCCCAGGAAAAACAAGTTGAAGTTGAAGTTTTCAAGACAAATTCATAAATCATGATTAGGTTTCAAGCACAGCTGCTGTAAGTTTTCAAAGAGAAAAGGGCCTTTATTTCACAGCTAGCTACTGATTGAGGTGCATGTGCTCTTGCTAAGGCATGTGAGAATGGCTTGCTTAAAAGTTGAACAACATCTTCCCTTAAAATTTAGGTAAAATTGAACAAAACAGCAGCTGGATCTTTTCATGCATTGACTGAGGTGTATGGTAACACTAATGGCCCTTTTCCATTAGCCCTACTCTACTCGGCTCGGCTTTCCCCGACTCTACCCGGCTCTACTCTACTCGCTTTGGGCTGCTTTTCCACCAGCCCGGTCCCCTACCCAGCGGGGGCGGGGTCGCCGTGAAACAGCTGGGTGACACTGCGTTCATGTCGTTTTGAGCGCCACACAACAACCAAAACAGTGGAGGACATTAGAGGCAACAGTATACTTGCTGCTCGGTTTGTGTTTCTTGTTACAAAGAGGAAAGCAGAAGAAGGCTGCAGGCGGCGAGAAGAAACACCCTTGAGAAGTACAGGAGAGTTTTGGAAGCTATACAACAGTTTGAAGCCGAGGACAAGAGCAATCAGGCTGCAAAGAAAAGACGTATGAGGGTAAGCTAATGGAAGCTACCGCTAGCTTGTTAGCTAGCTCGTAATGATAAAGTCCCGTGTTTAACATTGTGCTGGCAGCAAGTTATTGCCATAAAGTAACAAAGTGTATGTACTGCAGTCCTGTTTTGGATGTTGTGCTCATGACCCATCGGTGACGACATTCTCTGACCAATCAGTAGCCGGCAGTCGGTTGACGTCACCTTTTGGTATCGACTCAGCTCGCTTAGAATCAAAGCAGAGTAGGTACTAAAAACTGGTTTGTTTTAGGAGGTACTGTGCTGGTGGAAACGCAACGCAAACCGGGTAGAGCCGAGTAGAGTAGAGTAGAGTAGAGTAGGGCCAAGGCGGGCTGGTGGAAAAGGGCCATATATGTCCCATGCACATGTGTTTGAATGGCACAAAAGATTTCATGAAGGCAGAGAGGATCTCTAAGACGAATGTGAACATAATAAATGTCTGAAAACATTAATCTGATCATGAAAAAAACGTGTCCATAAGTAGTCCCAAAATGTCTGACTCCAGATCACAAGGAAATAAGATCATATTCGTGAAGACATTTTGGAGCAAATTGAAGGAAACCCACTTTTTTAGAAGGACTATGTGATGATCCTGAGACAAAATGTCAGCCGGCACATCTGGAAAACACCATTGTCACTGAGGATGAGGAAAGCATGACAAAGTAAGTCCAAATTCAAGGCCATTTTGATTGTTTTCTTTGACATTAAGGGTATTATTTTGAGGAGATGAATCGATACCATTACAAACAGATTCTAAAAAATGAAGTCGGAAAGTTTGTGGAAAGAGACCACATTTGTTGAAAAGTGGTTTCATTCTTCATCAAGACAAGGTGCCAGCTCACACTGCGCTCTTAGTAGCGGAGTTTCTGACCCAAAAAAACCCCACAACAAACGGCTTGATCACCCTCCTTATTCACCTGATCTAGCATCATGTATATTTTTCCTTTTTCCTGTAGGACCAAAGTTGTGCTCACAGGTACACATTTTGAGTCTGTGTCAGAAGTAAGACAAAGAACAATGAGCATGACCTGCTGCACTGCGAGAAGATGAGTATGTTGAAGGTGAAAGACACTGAAAAATGTTTATATTTAATAAATTGTCTTATAGCAGTAGTCTCACTTTTGTAAATAGCCATATCTTTTTCGTTTTCAGTTTTGGCATTTTTTGAAAGTAAGACTGGCGTATGAGTTCAACCAGTGAACGTGTACGTTGGTGATTTTTAGGTGATCTCATCTGTAACTGTGTTTGTATGAGCTTGGTTTCTCCAGCTGTGTTTTCTTACATACATAATACTGATTAATATTTTATGATGTATAACTTCTCATTATGGCATTCATGAGTTCTATCTTTGATTTCTGTGGTGCTCTAACTATGACATTTACTAACATGGCTTGCTGAAAGTCACCAGTTAACACAGTCAATTATTAAATCATAACACAGAGAAAGTTTTGACAGTGCAAGCAGGAAATATTGTAGAAACGGGGGGCAGGCAGTGTTGTGGTGTGCTATGACTGATGGATCAGTTCCCAACTCATATCTGAAGATGATATTGACAGTTAAAGTTTATTTTGTTACTTTCCCTCTCAAAGAGGGTAATTATTGCCATGTTTGTGGTTTGCTTCTCACACAACAGGTAGTTGTACACAGCCTGAGATAAGTATGTAAATAGGTGCACTCATGATGCTTGAGGACACTAAAGGTGGGAAAAATAATTCCAGTTGAGAGTTGATAACAATTGGAGCAAGGAATAGAGATAATTTGTCTATATACTTAATTCCTTCATCAGTTCCTTCCACTTTGTCCTGCATGCCTTGTCAATCAAGAACATCAAGCTCTCATCTGATCCAGACAGCAGAAATAATAATAAGGTAGACACGTGCACATTATAAATGCTGTCAAAAGGTTTGAGCATGCAGTTTGCAATTTGAAGACACATTACAAACATGACGTCACTCAGATCCGTGGATAGCGGAAGTACCACTGTTGTCAATAGACTACAATGCATTTTAGCCTATAATTGCATTGGACATGGTTTTCTGAGCCACTAAAGTAACAGGAAGTATCATTAATATGTAACAATAAGTCACTGAGTCTGACAAATGAGTCTGGTTTCCTTAAGTCTCACAAACAGAAAAACAAGCATAGACTAGACTAAAATAGACGCTATCAGACAGCGTGGGGATCAACTGTATACAGGGAGGCTCAAAAGAGGAAAATCAACCACTGCCCAGAGAGATACATTGGTGTCTGCTGATGGAGACTTAACACATTTGAATGATAAATGGCTGAAACCTCAATGGGAACTGGAGAATGTGAGAACATCCAGGTTACCTGTTGATGCAGGTGAATAAATTTCTGGCTTATGCTGTTAAATTCAGTGAAATACCAGAGTGACTTGGTAAAAACATTTCAGGATCAGAGGATTCAGCAGCTAATGTGCGTTAATCCAGCAGTCTGTGGCTCTCATCATGCATGTCCTCACTGCTATGAAAAACATTTATTATTGTACCTAAATTAACTTTTTTCAAACTCAAAAGACAAATCAGAAGAGCAGAATGAAAGTTCATCTTCACAGTAAGTATTCAGCTTACACTGATCGTTTCTTGGATAAAGACACAGACATGTTTTTGATGTTTACTTGATTGGTAGCATTAGCTTTAGCCCACACAGTACTTCTGTTGCAAATGATAGTGTGGGTTTTTTGAAATGCCTTGCAGATATTGCATAGTCCATTAAGTTATTGTTTTTGATGAAATAGTTTGGAGTGTGACATCACATACAAATGATCAATAGAAGAAGGAGTGTGTTTATGGAACAATGAGTTAAAGATTCAATTTAAATTGTTGCTCATTAAATGACACAGCATTTAAAGTTTGTGTAAAATATCACTACATATATTGAAGTAGTTAAAGAAACTGCAATATCACTAAGATGCAGCATACAAAAACTAAAAAACTGTGCAAACATTACTGCTAAATCACCCATCCATCTATTACTTATACCACTTGTCCCTTTAAGGACCATGAAGAGCTGGAGTCTATCCCTGCTGACAGGGTGTGAGAGGTGGGGCACATCCCTGGACTGCTCACTAGCCAATAACAGAAAGCCAAAATCTGTTTTGTTTTTTTTTTCAATTAGTTATTATCTGAACTGAGAATGTACATGGAGACACATTTAACCACTCCGACCACACAGACATCAGAACTAAAGTATCATGCAGCAGGGCTCAGGACAGTTAAAATCGAAGACAATCCTAGAGACAGGGTTTAAGGAAAGGAAATTGGGGTTAGAGGAGGACAAGGAAGATGAGCTAGAGACAGAGGGGAGGAAGGACGCCAGACAATAGGAGGAGGAGAAAGTGGCGTTGGAGGAAGAGGCAGAGGAAACAAAGGAAGAAGAGGGAAAAGAGAAAAATATGAAATAAGAGTAAGGCAAGGAAGGAAGAGGAAGATGAATTATGTAAAAGGGATAAAAGAAGCAGAGGAAAATGAAAAGAGAAGGAGGAAACGAAGGAACAAACTACTGAAAAAAGAGAGGATAGGAAAGAGGCAGATTAGGGCGAGACAGGTAAAGAAGGACAAGGAGAAAGAAGCCCAGGTAAAAGAGGAAAAGATGGAAGAAACGAAGAGAAAGAGGAAGAACAGAAGCAGAAAAATTAGGAAATTAAAAAGAGGAAGTGGGTTATGAAGAAAAGGGGAAGCTTTCAAAGGAAAAGAAGGAAAAGGAGATAGAAGAGAGAGGACAAAGAGACAAGGGAAAATGGAGGAGGCAAAAAAATCAGAGAAGAGGAGAAGGCTGAAGACGATAAAGTCTGAGAAAGGAGAGAGTAGGTGAAAGGGCAAAAGGAGAAGGTGCAAGAGAAGAGAAAGAGAAGAAAGAAGCAGAGAAGAAGGAAGAGCAGGAGAAAAAGCCAGAGAGGACAAATGGGAGAGGAATAGAGGCAACAGGAAGGAGGAAGGGGAGAAAGAGGTGGAGTAAGGAAGAGGGAGGTAGAGGAGAATGAGAGGGAGCAAAAGAAGATCAGAAATCAAACACCGCACAAAAGCCTTATATGCAGATGATCTGATTCTACTCTCATCAGCCATGAGGTGGCCTTCAACATAACCTGAAAATCCTGGAGCTTTTCTGTCAAAATTGGACTCTAGAGATCAGTTTAGATAAATTGAAATTATGGATTACCAGACAAAAAAAACAATGTCTTAAAAACAAATGTCAGTTTACTTTAAAGGGTTAGTTGGTTTTTTGAAGTACGTTTGCTAGAGGGCCATAGCACTGGTAAGTATGAGTGCCAATAAAGGAACTTGTGAGCTTTGACCCTGGGGTGAGGTATCCATATGAAATGCAGAAATACAAATCAAAACAAAGCACAATAACACCCCCCACCAAAACAAAAATAACAAAAAAACAAAAACAAAAAAAATCGGCCCAACTTGAACTGTAAAAATTCATTTACTGTGTAACTTTTTTAAATACTGTTTTTTATTAAAGTATTTTAATATTTAAATTGATTATATTTATAATATTTATGTAGGGCAATGCCTTTGAGCTATTTCAGGCAGACAGCTTGAGCTGCATTGATGTCACACCTGATGTGCTTTATTAAATTACCTAAAGTCATTCTGCCAACCAGGTCATTAAGTGGCAAGTTTTTTGTGCTGTCTTCCACTTTTCTAGCTTTGCAACCTTTTCTGTGCATCTGTACCGTGTCCTTGCTTTTGACTCCCCACCACCCAGCCTCCAGCTGTAGGCCATGACAGAGGTTTAAGACAATCTCTCATCACTCCTCAAACTCTGCATGTGTAATATATCTCCAAGAAATGATGAGGTCAGAGCTCGGATGCCAAACACAAACTATATTCTGGTGCTGTAATAAATGCTCAAAAAACAAAAACAAAAACACAGAAGAGTTACCTGATTGAACTTGAACTGTCTTGTTAATGTGTTCAGTACGACAGCCCCTGCTAAAAGGGTCTGTGTTAACTTGTACAGCAATGCACTTTTTCAGAGGAGCAGGGAAACCACATCCTGACCTGTTTAATCTGAAACACCTCAGCCCATTGCTCCACCTCAGCTGGCTTCCTGATTTACTCTCTCTCTTTGCCGCCTGTTCATACGGTGTTATACACCATGTTATACACACACACACTACTAATAACACAGATTGGAGCAATTGACATATTTATTATTGTTGAACAGTAGTAAGTATGATGTATTATATAAATGTTCCTTTATTTTTCCTTGAATGCTGACTCCTCTTGTCTTTTGTCACAGCCCATGAGCCAGCTTGTGACATCATTCATGAACTATAATTTTTATTTTTTTTTAAAAACAGAACGAACAAACAAAAAACATAAATAATACTGGCAATTACTTGCCATTACTGAATAATTAATGAAACAAAACAGAAACCTCAATAAAGGTCAAAGTAATGTATTGATAAACTTGTCAATATCTGCAGAGCTTAAATGAGGCCTTCTGAGTTGATCAATCAAAACATTTCAGAGCACAGATGATTCTGATGGTCTGCGGGTGCTTTGTGTGAGCAGGTGGATGTGTGTGTGTGTGACAGTGACATTCAGTTTTGGTGTGTGTGTGTTTATGTGTGTGTGTTTACTGCAGCTCTACCAGACCCTCTGACCTTTCCATGTCCTGATAGCGTCCCCTGGGAGAAAAGGATGGAGAAAGGGAGGGAGAGGTAGGCTGAGGGGGATCTTTGTTTTTTCACTGGAGGCCTTAATGTCACCACAAGCAGAGCCGTGATTGAGCGCACAAGCTGTTTCAGTGAGGCCAGCCCGGGAAATGTTTGGTCATAAGAAGGTTTCTTTTAAGAGCCCAGAGATTAAACCAGATCATTACCAACTCTTTAATTCATTTTAACTGCAAAAGGGTTTTGGAATATGTGCCTTGTCCATTTATTTAAGAATTAGATGACAATTTAAACTTTAGTCTTATAAACAGGGATGCTTGGTGACAGGAACAAAAGTACCTGATTTTAGCTGACTAATAGAAATTACCATGTCATTTTTGGCATCAAAAAGCAACTGGTTGGCACAATAACAAAATTACAAATGCTGATAAAAAACAACACTGGAACTTGTTTAATAACACAATTAAATTAAAAAGCCAAGGACACCCAATATTAACCCCTTTTGACAATTATAATATAATTTCTAATTACTTTGTTGATTGGTGTTAGCAAGAAGGACAGAAACTTAATAATCTGTCACACTTAAAGCTCAGGAGACAGAGCACTCTCTGTGTTGCATACATATGTGAAAGCGTTTGGATAAGCTTCCAACAGTTTGCCTTCAATTTTTGATTAATTTAAGAGTTAATACATACCCCAGGATTAAGCTTTTAATAATTTACTTGGATTTAAAAATCCAGTATTTCATAGAATAGTATGTTGTAGATGGTGCTGTTATTACTGTACTAGCCAAGTACTATGTATGTATGTATGTGTGTGTGTCTATATATATATATATATATATATATATATATATATATATATATATATATAAAATGTCTTTTCCTTTGATAAAGTATGTGATTATATTTTGCTCTGCTAGTGTTTTATTTATTTATTTGTTTACTTAATTGAGAACCACTGACACACAGAAAGAAAGAGAATTCCATGTTTTATAAGTTTTAAGACTTTAATCTGTATCTCCTTTTCTTTAACTTCCACCACGTGAAGCTTAATTTTGACAAAGGAATGTTAAATTTATGTATTCATCATTCAAGTGTTATTTATTTGTGTAAATATGGTAAGCATTAGTCCATTGCTTGACGAAGTATAGCCTTGTGTTTAAGAAATTTTGCCTTCTTGTAAGATATGACGTTGTTTGATTCATAAACGCTGAAGAGGATCTGTGACAAAATGTTATGTTATGATAATGTGGGAAAAGTGACACAAGTTTAAGTGTCTGGTGTTTAGACATAACTGCACATTAGATCATTCAGTATTTCTACAGGTCCATCCGGGCAACAGCCCATAGAAAGTGTTGGGGAGGGTAGAACCTTTTGGCTACGTCTGCAGAATGATTGGATAATAGTTTTATCAGTCACATTTATAACAAATCGATGATGTGGTGGGCAGGGGCTTCTGCAGAGGCCTGAAGTACTTGACAAAAGTCTGTTCTCAAATCAAACTGTGGCCAAAAGAGAGGTGAAAATACAGTATTGCTAGCTTTGGACTGAGCTTAGTCTTTTTGGCTTGGAGCTTTGAAAGATGGATCTGTCTGATTATAGGTATTTAATCAGTTTAATCAGGTGGATCCAGCTGCAGTGCAAGGTTACCATACAGGTACCATATTGTTTGATTGACAGGTAGAAAGATTCTCTCTAAACCAAATGAGTTTTTACATTGAGACTAAACCTTCATTATGATTATTTTGTGGACCAAAAGTACATTACTGTGAGTGGTTCTTACTGTGGTCAGTCTTTAACTGAGTAATCGTAACTCTATTTGACTAAGTTATCAATGCACTCACCAAAGAGCAGATATATCCAGGGTAAACATAATGCTGTTTCATGCAAATTAACACATTTCATTTAAATGCATTGTTTGATTTGACTGTTCACAAAACTCTCTGAATAAAGGTCCCGGCCCTATGATCACGTTCATGTCTCTGCCCTTTTGACAGAACACCTCCTCCACAGGACGACGCATCATGTGCACCTCCTCGATGAAAGCAGCCCACTGCGTTGATGCCAGATTTAATTGTCTGGGGCAAAGGCGAGTGTAAACTGCACGCCTCACAGACAATAAGAGCTAGTGTTACCATGCTGCACAGTGTGTTAATGGAGAAGAAGGGAGGGCTGCTGGGAGGCTGGAGCTGTAGGAGGGGGTTTTCTGGTGCCTCCGACTCACGAATCACATCACCTCCTCCCTTCCTCTTCCCCCTGTGATTCCCCCATCAGACGCCTACCATTTGCTCATCCATCACCATCTCTGCCCGCTCTCCTCTCTCCTTCGTCTTCCATCACTCCACCCAGCCAATTTAGTCCTCACTCATTTTTTTTTCCTCCTCTGAGCGCTGTGCTTTTGTCCTCCATCCTAACCTCTTTTTTTACTATGTTGCTCTTGCTTGCACTCTCTTCTCTGCCGCCGTCTGATCGCAAAATTTCAAGAGACTGCAGGGGAGAGGGTGTTGAATGACAGCTCTCTGTTGTTTGGGTCCTTTCAGTACATGTGAGGGTGGGGCAATGTGGACTAAAACTCATATTCAAAGTATTTTTACCTACTTTTTAATAAACAATATATTTTTTCCTGCAGAGAAATGGATGACAAAATGCCAAAATTATGAACATTGCTTTGATCATAGAAAAAATCAAACCATATTGCACTTCTTTAATGGCAAATAGAAGCGGTAAACACCTATTTTTGGGATTTTTTTAAATTTTATTTTATTGTTGGACACACTGTTGAAATTGTTTTATAAAATAATTTTCACTTATGCAGCTCAAACATTTTCCAGAATACTTTGAGATAACCCACCCAGAAAATACCCTGATTTATCTTTGTCACACTTGGTTCTCACAGCAGGAAATTTCCTACATTTTTCCTTTCAGTTATTAGAGGGATAAAATGGGAAAATACAAAGGGCCCTGCAGGAAAATTTCAGGGCAAAGTTTAGGTGATAAACCCTGCTATATTCCCCCACACAATTTGCTCACCCCACAGATAAATTTGGGGAATTTAAGGGTTTTTGTGCAAATGTGAATGAACGGTGATTAACCTTGACAACATCTCTGCATATTGAGGCTTTCAAAATGTCCACTACATTTAAAAAAGCTGTGTATAAAAAAGCTGAAATATCCGTCATATATGGTATCAAAACATCCAGAAACTGAATGATCATCAGTCATATCTTTGCCTTAAAGAGTGATTGCAGAAAGAGGAGAGAAAGAAATCCTGCTGAGGTTCCATCCACTTCTCCAAATACTGTTGATTTACTTGTGCAATTTAGATAGTGTCCAAGTTATCCTGCATTTCTTTGATGATTATAAGCAAAAAATCCTCTGAGGTTTGGTGTCTAGTCCTCTTTTTGTTTATGACATCAAAAAGCAGAAGTCTTGCTCGTCCTCTCTTGACCCTTCAGCTGCTCTGTTCCAGGCTCCCTTTCGTCAGACGTCAGCGATAGCACCTCTCTTCTCACTTAAATCTTGTTTAATATATGTTTTGACCTACAAAGTCTAATTGTTATAACTTTTTAGCTTACTCAATGCTTTATTGATTGTGTACTGATCCTTTCAGATATTGTTTTTTATATTTATTTTTAAAAAAAAATTGTCCATGGCTCTCTACAGCCCTCCAACATGCTCCACTTTTCAAAAGATTTTGCTCAATCAGACCCTTTAAATAATATCAAACAAATAATGCCATTATAGGGGTCTGTTGTCTTTTTCAGCCCACATCCTGCTCCAGCAGTCTAAAGTCTAAACATGTCTGCTCAGCCACAGTGGACATTAGAGCTCAGTGCTGGAAAGCTAAAGCCACATTCACTTCTTGAGAGAGCATTGTCAGACACCGCTTATGAGGATTTACACTTAATCAGAAACAAGGCTGTTAAATTGTTTGCCAAAATCCAGTATTTGAGTGGATCTGTAGGCACAAAAATTTTAATTTATGTTCTGGGAAAATCAGAGACTTGTGTCAACTTGTTTTAGGAAAGGGTTATCTTGAAAGCCACATTGTAAAGCAGTGACCTTGTGTGATGACAGGTGCCAATAAATAATAATAATAATAATAATAATGATAATATATTTTCATTGTTATCAACAAAAGAGAGGGACCTCCGTCTAAATTGCAGGAATATGTCAGCAACAGTTGGATAAGTGTTTGACACACTTTTGAATATTGCCTGTTTATTTGTGCAATTAAGACAATGTGCAGAAGCTGGGCAACATTTTTTTCAAGTGAAAACAACAAATTATTCAATATTAGGTGTTCAGAACTATTACTTCATTTGCTGTGATGTTAGGGGGAAACAAAGGTGAAAGCAGGCTCTCCGAAGTAAAAAGGCAAGTTTTGTTCAAGAGATGATTGCCAGCAGCAAAACAACAAACTATTAATATCAGAGAAAAAGTCTGGGGAGGTCATGCAGCATTAAAAGGCTGAGACGTTTCATCTCTGTGTCGGATACCCCCCTCTCACTGAGGCAACACAAATGTTCAGCAGTGCCTGTACTTCACATTTTAGTGGCGGCTTGACTGATATGGAACCTCACTAGAGGTTAAATATAAAACTGCAACAGGTATGTTATGTAATCACTAATAGAAAGTCAAAATTACCTCTAGAGTCAAGCTGGGTTGAGTCAAAACTACATCGTTGTAATGCCCCATTAATGTCAGAGCCATCTCTGCCTCCTGTGCTTCTAGCTGAAAAAACAGACATGTCTTTTATTAAATGGGCTACAACAAGAGTAAACATTAACACATCCTTTTCTCCTCATTGGTTTAGGAACCATTTAGACAGTGGCACAATTTTAAAAGTTTTGGTTTAGCATCATCACAAGAGAAATCCCAGTCCTTTTCTAAGAGATACATTTAATTAATTACAGATATAAATTGTACATGTCTACACCATCCATAGGCCCTCTATTTTTGCAATACAAGAGCAGCATGCTTGACTAGAGTTACTTCATTTATAGAGCTCAGCTGGAAAATAAAAGTCATATTGGCACAGAGAGAAATATTGTTAAAAGAAATCAGCAGAATATGGTAAGAAAACACTTCTATCTTCTTCAAGTTAGAGGCTCAGTCAAATACATATTCTACCTCTGCTTCATTGATGAGTTTTAAAGGTATGTAGCAAAGAAAGGAACTATAACTCTTCACATTGTTCAAGACAGCAAAAAAACCTGCATACTCTTTTGAGATGAATGTTTATTCCTCTGACTAAATTTAGTATTTTGTGTCCTTCTCTTAGGATGATGGGGTTTCGTGTAAGGATGGTGGACCACCACTCCAAAAGAATGGTCACAGAAACATTAAATATTATTAGATTTTTAATTTTAAAAATGCAAAATGAAATTAAAAGATATAAACTATTTTGTCTCAAAAAATTTCAAATAGATTATCTTGGGGTCAGTGATCATATGACTGTTGGCAGTTGTTACAGTAGAAATACATTTATTGAGCATGAGGCCTGGGGTTAATTTTTCCTTTTAAATCAACATCAGTGAAAACTGTATGTTTACAAATGATTATACGTTGCCCTGCATCTCCTTTTAGAATTATAGATATATCTTGAAAATGTAAAATATTGCCCAGCTCTAGCACAGGTAAGCGTGTGTATTGATGCAGGTGTTTGTGTGTTGTAGTGTGTGTGTATTTGGATTCTTTGGGTAATTAAACCCACTGACGACCACAAAACAAAAACTACACCCAGCCTCACCATCTGTCCCTCAGTAAACCTGATACTCCTGAACTACCTCACTCTCTTTCCTCTCCCTCCACACACACACACACTAGTACGTGCACCACTAATGCTACAAGTCGGCCCTTTTCCAGGAGGGTCTCAGTAAGCCTCTGCATGCAGAATTAAAGAGCATTAGCAATAACTGTAGGCTACAGAACCCTGGCCTCAGCCTATCATGTTTGCATCACTCCTACTCCAAATACTGTACACATAAATCCACCGACACACACTACAAACCCATCCATCCTCACACACACACATCCCACCCCCTCCACTCAGGCCCCCCCCCCAGCCTTGGTCCCCAGGCTCTCTTTGCCACTCATTAACCCTGTCACGTTTATGGTATGAATTAAATGATTCCAGTGATGCATCCCCACGCACCGAGGAGCCGCAGCCAGACCTCGTCCCCCTCCAGGCTGCAGGGAGGCCCGAGGCGCTGCTCGGCACCCTCATTATTACCAGCATGGTGGTCGCCGGCTGCTGCCACACTGTTGTTTTAACATGTAAGTGTCTGTGTCAGCATGTGTGTGTTTGTGAGTGTGTGCATATGTGTGTGTGTTTGTGGTGTATAGCTTGTAGCTGTCATCATCTGGATGTTTGATGTTTTGATGTCTGAATGAGGGCAGCAGCAGCAGACAGGCTGGCTTGTGCTCCAGGCTGCTTTTATTTATGAGTTAAATATTTACATCCACAGTATCAAGCAAAAGTTTGGGCAGGAGTGAAAATGCTGTAAAGGGAGAATGCTACCACAAATTGAACTGTCAGTAATTTTTTTAAGTATTTTGTGCATTTTTTTATGTTTTATTGGATAGTGGAGAGAGATGGGGGATAGGCTTGTGAAAGGGGGTGAGAGACGCTCAGAAAATGGGCCTCAGGCTGGGATCAATGGCCGGCTGTGACTTATACAGGACATGCCTGGATGCTAACCACTATGCCAAGCAAGAACCTCCATTTATTTAATCTGTTTTTTTTTTTTAATAAATCCAAAGTGATCAAACAAAATGAAATCTAAATCAAAATCTCCTGTGACCACTTTTCACCTTCATAACACATCAAGTCTTCAAGGTACACTTGAACATTCAGAAGGAGCACAGCAGTCGGGAGGTTTCAAACTAATGATGGGCAATTCCAAAGTTTTTTAAATCAATATAAAGACTTTTTGCTGTATTTTTTAAATTTATTTGTATATTGATACTGGTACAGTATCAGTATACTCCCTCTATAAATGCTTAAATGTGTATTTGTTACATTTTTTTCTGAAAAGCACTTAAAGGAACACTCTAGCTACAAACCACCAAATCTGCAAAAAGACCTGAATTTAAGTCTAAGTGCAAAGAAAAATACAATTTTTATGTGAAGGAGGGGGAAGTGTTACTTTGTATCATTGCATATTCCCCTAAAACAAACCAGCGAGGTAAATCCCATGCTTAAAATCCCCGACAGATTCATTTTAAACTCTAACTTTTATTCTAGCTGTAACTGAATGTGTGATCTGTATCCTCTGTGTGCTGCTTCTGAAAACACTAATGTTGTCAGTAATAATAGCTGTTGCCAGTAGTTAAAAATGAGGACTTTTATGAAATAATTTGTCAGACGCCACTTGTTTGTAATTGATGGAACTTTTTTTTTTTTTACACTTAACCAGCAAAACTTAACAGTATAATTGTGTTCAACTCATTCTTTGACAATTTGAGCTTTGAACAAACCAGACTTGGTTTAAACACACATTTTTACGGTTGTCTTTAAGTTGTAAGATGTAGAATTCATTTACTTTTTACTGACAATGTAAGGCCTGTGTGTGTGTGTGTGTGTGTGTGTATGATACATGATAAAAGTGATGACACAATGTAAACCTTAGATATTCTCACCCCTCTGCAAATTAGGCACAATGAGGGACTGTAAGAAGTAGTTCTAAAATATGCAAATAACAAAATCAGTTTGGACAACTGATCATTTGATTCAGAGAATGGGATTTAGATTTAACAATTTAAAAACCTGTAATGAAAATGCTCTCACACAGCAGAACAGCGTTATATGAGGTGTGTCAGAAAAGTTCCAGCACTGGTGTCATTTATTTATTTCAAACCCAGACTTCAAACTAAAGGTTTTCCCCTTCAAAGTAATCCCGGCATGTCTACAAAGAGATACTGCGGCATTTGCTTCGTTCAGTGTGCGAGAAGAGGCGAGAGTTGTGGCAGGACAAGTCGTGGCTGCTTCACCAAGACAACGCGCCTGCTCAAAATGCCCTGAGCATCTGACATTTCCTGCCGGAGAAGCACATCGCTGTGCTGGAGCAACCTCCCTACTCACCCGACCTGACTCCGTGTGATTTTTTCCTCTTCCCTTAGCTAAAGGGGGTCATCAAGGGGACCCGTTTAGAAGACATCAAAAGAGCATGACGACAGAGCTGCGGAGCATCCCGGAAGAATCCTTCCAAGAGTGCATGAAAGCATGGCAGAGAAGGATGGGGAAGTGCATTAGATTGCAGGGGGATTACATCGAAGGGGAAAACTTGTAGTTTGTAGTTTGGATTCAAAATAAATCTTTTGTGACACCAGTCCTGAAACTTTTCTGACACACCTCGTATTCTGCACATCCTCCTTATGACAGCAACAAAACAATTACTATCGACTAGATGAAGCCTGCCCCCCCCCCCCCTTCGCTTGACATATGGCTTTAAAAAATCAGGCATGTGTAGATTATGGAAAGCATGATGGTCCAGCTGCAACTGAAACTGCCCATTTTTAAAAAGAGATGGTCTGCAGTTTCTATTTCTTTTTTTTTTTTTTTTTTTTTTTGAGGATCTAAGAATTCAATCTTTTTGAGGTATAGTGTGTTTATCAAGAGTTAGACATAATTGTTAAAGGTGTTTATCTATGTTAAAGCAGATGTATGCATATGTATGATTGCATTTGTAAGCAGGTATTGTCCTGTGTGCTTGCATGTAAGTGAAGTTGTGCACTGTTTGACACTGATGTGTAGCTGCTGAGTACAGAGAATTTTTTGCATCGAGACAAAGAAACTTATCACCACCAAAGTCTAATCATTTCTATGTTGGGCCATTACCAACATTTCCTGAAAATTGCAGTAAAATCTGCCCAGTATTTTTTGCGTAATCTTGCTGATAAACAAACAGACAAACAAACAAACGCCGGCAGAAACATCACCTCCTTGGTGGATATGATAAGGGCCATCAGGAGACAGGTGTAAGATTAAAGATGTAACGTCATCCTTTGTTAAAACTATCTCAGTAGCTGCAGCACCTCACGTCAGGAAAGCATGAACCAAATAGTAAGAACATGTATTTAAACAGGGCCACGACGTCTGAATTTATGCATAACTGGAACAACCAAAGCTGTCATGAAGCATATTGTTGGCCCCTTTTACAACCGAGCCAGAATCAATCCAAATAAAAACACTGTTCAAACTGCTGTGAAGTGTGTGTCTGTGTGTGTTTGTGTGTGTCTGTGCATTCAGACGTGACCCTCTGCCTCCACGCTGGAGCAGCGTCTTGACACGTGTTCAGGTAATGGCACTAATATGCCCATAAATCGAAATCAGCCCGGCAGTGTCAATTCAGAGAGAGAGAGAGAGAGAGAGAGAGAGGCTGTGTACTGGTGTTTGTGTGTATCTTTGTGTTTGTGTGCATGTAAATTCTCAGGCTGCCAACAGTCCAACGAGGCTTATCAACTGAATCAGCGTGTCCTGCTGCCGTCTGTTTATGGCTTTAAGCTAACACATACACCTCCTTGATTTCTCTGATAACGCGCTGCTGCTTATGAGTGTGTGTGTGTGTCTGTGTGAGATTGTGTACTTATGTGTGCGTTCACATGAAGGACGTGTCAACTACACCCATTGAGACAGCTCAGTGCTGTTAACCTGTGTGTCCTCCTCATTACGGCCCATATCCGTGTTGCTATGGACGATATGAGAGGAGGCAGATAAAGCAGTAGGAGGGATTTGCATGTTAAAGCCCCCTTCTCACTCCCTCTCCTCTCTCTAAGAGCACACACACACAGTGTCCCACTCTTTACAAGGCTTGAATGCTTAATCGTGCTCTTTCGAACCTGAAGTCCAAGTACATGAAGCACAGTTTGAAACAAACGGCTGAAAGCCTGCAGGGTGAGCTGGAAATAAGAGAGTGAGAGCAGAGGGGAGACACTTGAGAAGGGGAATTTCTGGTGCAGGATGAGAAGCGTCTATCTTCAAAATGTTCTCAGAAATTAAAGAAAGACAGATTTTATTTCAGATTTATGGCAGCGAGTTCTCCAAGCAGTATCATTCCTCACATGTGGGCTTTTGCCAAGGCCTCTGTCCTAGATTTACCAAATCAATCATACGTTCTTACATGTTAAAATGTAATTTAAAAAGACTTAGGGATGGGCGATATGGACCAACAATAAAATCTCTATTTCTTTAAGCTTTATGGTGATAACCATTTTTTATAAGGAAATAACTACTGGTCAAAACTTTAATATAATTCAAGAAAAAATCAGATAGTATTTATTTTTTTGTTTGATATCCAAGCAAAGACATAGATGTCACAGACTCCCAATAGTATTGAGAATTATTTTTTTCTGAAAGCAAACTCACACTGTCTAAATTGCACAGAAAATTAAGAAAATTGGCTATGCTCTTGAATAGTGATGCACTGTTTGTAAAAATCAATCAATGCTTATGATGATGTTATCTAATAACCTCTTTTGGACTAGTTTCTCTTTTGTTTGATCGGGAGAGCAGATCAAAGATTGTCCAATAGGCAATTTTCAATGCTTAATAAATGTCAGCATTAAATTAGTGTAAGACAGATAAACAACTGAAACGGATATTTCTCCACCGCATTTGTTTACAGATGGCCGATGTTTATTAAAAAGGCTTGATATTGTCCATTATCTATGTTAAACTGATGCAGATGTGCATCCTTACTCTTGAAGGTGTACTTACATTCTCAACTCACACCACATTCAAACCTGTACAATAAAGCCTGTTATACTAACATCACAGGAATTAGTCTGTGCGTGTAGTTTTGAATCAAACTCAACAAACAACTGAACGAATCATGAAATGTTTTCTACTGGATTTATTTGTGTTCATCCAAGAACTGAATTATCTTTTCCTTGATGTTACATTTGAACACACAGGTGATGACATTTTATTTAAACTTACCTGGTTGTTATTTTTTTTAGATCACCCTGTACATGTCACAACCATATGTCAACCCTGGCAGTTCATTAAGGATTGTAGGGAAGCTCAAGCGTGCACCCCAAAGCTACAGCATTTTGTTTTAATTTAATGCAAGGTGTTGTTGTCCTTGAAGCTTGTCCCCCCTGTAAGAACTGACATATATTTGTGCACCAGTGGTATGAAAAATAATTTCATCACAGGATGGATGAGACTCAGAAGCAGTACTGATTAGCTCAAATGTTGTTTCATGTTGTGAAATATGAAGAAGGGGGTCCACTTTAAACTCTTCACTTTTTCAGCAGCTTAATTTGCAGTTTTAAACAAAAAGAAAATGTACAAATACTGTTAAAAGGGATAAGCTAAGGAGATAATAGATGGATCAATGCTCATAAGTATGTAGTATATTCACAAATGATAAAATCTTTATTACTTTAAGGATCAGTGGTATAAAATTGTACATTAATGTGTTGATCTTCATTTTTAAATTCAACCACAAAAAGAGAGAGAGAAAGAGAGACAAAGTCTAATTTCACAAAGACATGAGCAAGGGGAACTTGCCAGTTCCACCTCCATCTCTTAATGTTTCCAATGTATTTGTACAAATTAGAGTGCCAATAAGTTTCTTTGTGAGCTTTTATTGTTACAAAAATTTAGTTTCCCAGTATAAGGGAATTTAGTACTCTAATTCTGTGTTTAAAAAAGGGGCTCAATATTACTGAGTTTTACCAATGATCAACGTGCTTCTTATTTAAAAAAAAAAAAAAAAGAAAAAAAAAAAAAGGATAATTTCCTATCATTTCAAACAGATTTTCCGGTGGTTTTTAGCCCTATTACTGAAAGTGGTTTCCCTGTAAATGTTTTTGCTGAGCATTAGGCCTGACATTGTTTTGATCAACAGAAGCTTTATCAGTACAGCTGTAATGAGTACAGTTTAAAAACATGATGACCCCCAGCCCTAACCAGTCTGAAAGCAGAGTGCTAGTTTTCTATAAGATTTATTTTGAGGTTTCTATCCCTCAGCTTCTCTGTGATGTATGGCTGTTTGGTGTGGTATTTTTGATTAAAATGGTTTACACATTATGATTACCCAAACATTTTTGTGGTCTGTGGTTTGACCGAGTGTTTCTCGAGGGAGCACTGGCTGATTGTGTGCTGCTCATGGTTAAAGTGATTTAAACCTGGCAACGGGGCCGTTCAGCTTTGTCATGTTTTTCCAAGAGATGCCTTTTTTTTTTCTTTAATAAAAACATGAAGCCAGATACTGCCGACGGTTCCAAGATGGAGACACGGTGATGGAACATTTCAGGACCAAGGTTTCTGAAAATCCTGTTCCACCCAGAGAAGAAACAGCAAGACCAGCCTTTGCTGTATAGATAGATGGATAGATGTGTATGTACAAACAGATAAATGATGAGTTGGTGTGGTGCTTTACTGTTTTCTTCCATCATTAGTCAAATTTTTTAAAACTTTGATCAAAACAACAGTGTTACAACAAAACTACTGGAAAATGTAATTAAGCTACTCATGATGCTGTTGGTTGTAACTTTACTTCCCATCACTGCTTACATGCATCACACACACATGTAGTTTAAACTACTGATCTAGAGCTAAAAAGCACCACAGCCACCTGAGGAAGCTGTATTTCACTATTAAACAAGTGACTGCCCATACAAGGCTTAGCATAGATGCTAAAAGCTACGGTACCAGTTTTATCAGATCTGGATGACACTTCTTTATTACACGAAAAACAGTTAACAATGAAAGTATGTCTCGATAGATAGGATATTGTATGTTTTGTACTTTACACTGCAACAGAAGTGCCTGCCGATTACAACATTTGATTGGCCCATAGTGAATGTGATTGACTGAACGATCGTCTAACCACCTGCTGGATGTGCTTTTGAAAGGTTCTGCCCTCTCCAAACATTTTCTATGGGCTGTTTCTTAGACAAGTGAGATATATTCTGTACATGAATGGTCCATCTGGTGCATCAGGTTGGGTTTAACCACAAGTTCATCAGAGGTTGTCCTTTTGGTGACAGTCAGACAGCCTATGTCTAAATGCCACATGGTCAAACTACAAAAGCAGTTATCCGAGGATCTGGTCATCTTTGCAAAATAAAACACCATCTGGTCCCTGTAATTCAACAAATGGTAATTGAATTAATCATTTTTGTTTCTCAGTGGCCCTGCCCCAAATGATTTTTGATCCAGTACTGGTCCATGGCCTGGTGACTGGGGATCTCCACAACATAAAATACCTGACCAAAATGCAAAGAAGGAGGTATTCACCTACATATCTGATCTAAGTGTTTCCATTGCAGGAAAAAGGTCCAATAATAAGTATGTGAATGTCCCTGCCTGTTTACTTTAGGCAGCAGCCCTTGGCAGTTCACTCTCTCCTCCAAAGCTCTCCTCCCAGCTTTAATTAACACACACACAGACAAACTCACACACTGAGTGCCCCTGAGATTCCAGGGGAGCGAAGGGAACCACTGAAGAAAAACAAAAATATTTCTCTGACTGAATCGGGAAACGTGCTTCCAGTAAGAGGAAAAAAGGGTGTTAAAGGTTGTTAGAGTGTGTGTGTGTGTGTGTGTTTATGTTTGTCAGACCTGGTGGACGAGGTGACTCAGCACTCCTCTGAGTCATCCCTAACAATGATGCAGGGATAGCGGGGGGGAGGGGGAGGATGAATTGTGATTTAGAGAATGAGGGAATAGTGAAGTCAACACAACCCCCGCCAAACTTTAGTGTTGTTTCTGAAAACACTAATGTGTGTGAGAGTGCACGTCTGAATCCGTACAGCCCGCTGAGCGTGTTTATGTGTTTGAATGAGACTTACTGCTGAGCGCGTAAAGGGTGTTTGTTTGTGTAGGGCTTCAGTGAGTAGGAAGACTGTCCTTCAAACAGATGTCTCACTGTCATGAGCACAGATGTGTGCTTACATTGAGAAGAAAAGTTGGCGGCTTTAATGGAGAAAAAGGAGAATCTGCACCATGGCTGGTGTGTTTGTGTTGCTCATAGAAATGAATCCACTGATTCCACCATCTAGTCCAACAGGCTTTGACATCATTAGAGATGGTCAGTGCTGGTGTGACAAATATCATAGTCAGGGTTTTTTATGATGAACATTAAAATTAGGTTTATTGACCATCATTTATCAATCAAAGACACTCTTAGCAAATGACTATTTAAAACACTTTCATAAACAAGTAATTAAAATTAATTACTTCAAAATATACACACTGTTGACAGTCACATAAAACAATAATAGACTAGAAGTGCTCCAAGAGCACACACCTGCTCCAAGGCATTTCTGACATTGTTAGCCAAAATATCAGCTAAAATGTGTAAAACTGTCCTATTGTTCAATAGGATACTGGGTCAGCATCTGGATTTGGATCACCACATAAAAATCTATTGATTCCTCATTTATGCCATGACCAACCTGAAAACGTAATCAAAATCTGGAGAACTTCAGAGTTATCAGTAAGAATGTAGAAAACTGCCCTTTCTTGCAATGTTAACAAATTATTTAAAATATTCCTGGATCTGCATCCGTATCCCAGTCACCACCAGAATTTACCAAGGTCAACATTTCCTAAAAGTTTTTGCATAAGTCAATGAGAACTCTTTGAGTTATCTTATTTACAGACAAACAAAACAACAAAGAAAAAATAGATAACCAGAAGCCAATATTGTCGGGCAAGTTATTCTCAAAACTGTGGATAACTGTGCTATCTTGCAGTGTTTACAAGTCCTTAAAAAAATCCACATGGTTTTGGATAACCACCAAAATCTAATAAATTTTTCACCCTCCCATGGCCAGCATTCCCTGAAAATGTCATAAACACACTTTTTTTTCTGAATAAACACAGTTTAAAGAAATGAGATCATCTGATTAAAAATGAAAAATCAGTTATTAATAACAATGAGATAATATGAGATGATGATAGGCAGCAGTGTGATGTATTAGGTATTACTAAAGTACTAAACAGAGGGAAATTTGATCAAGCCAATTTGTGGGCATGGCAGCCTTAAACATAAAGTCTTTAAATTTTGATTTTAGTGACTGACTTAGTTTGACTGATCAACATGAATCTATTTCTGCTCAAGATTTCCTGCTTGCTTAGCAGAGGGCTTTCTCTTACTAATGTAACTTTTGCTAAAAAGTCCTCATGGTGGATTCATGTTGGGTCTGGATCAATGAGAGTAATAATAATAATGTCAAAAAGACTTTAGCTTTGACTTACTCTTTTGTAAATTCTCCTGTGATGACATTTGTCATGATGTGGCACCACATAAGTAAAGACTGGTTTACTGATTGACTGATTAATTGTTTGATGGTAAATCAATAGACAAAAGTGTTATTTCCAGATCTTAACTGTCTCTTTGCAGTGTCACTTTTCTTGATAATCTTTAGGAATAAGCTTTTGCCTTTTTTGATCACCAAATTTTTGCCAGTATGACTGACCATATTTTATGATGTTCAAAGTTGATTCTGCATGAGCAGCCCCATTTTTTTTCTTTCTAAAAGCTCACGTTTTTTCAGTGGTAGTCCCAGATAAGACAAATTTTGAAGAATTACGTATCCCAACGAATGTCTCTTTGTACTGATGTTCATGTAAGACACACATGGAGGCTATTTTTATAGTTATGACTAAAAGAAGACCAAAAGAGGCAGCAAGTCTCCTTTTTAACATCTTCACATCATGACAAAAACCAAACAAACAGACAACACAAAGGATTTTCTAATGGGACATGTATGAGTAGATAAATCATCAAAAATACAAATGGCAAAAAAAAAGAAATGTATGACAATTAATAACAATCATACTTCTGTTCATTAACAAATAATTCTCCTCAGTTGGATCAACAAAGTCAGTTTTAATGTTAAATTAATAATAAAAATGTTTAAATTCTGAAAGCTACATTCTTAAATCTTTATTGCATCATCATCTTATTAATTTTTGTTTTGTTGCACTGAATTATTTGATCACTGTTGTTTAAATCTGCAATATTTAAAAAATCAAATGGATGACTTAGTGATTTAAAACAGAAGGAATTTTATCAAAGTGATAAGAAATAATGAAAGATAACTTTATTTTATATTTCCTTGTTGGCACTGGGAGTTCACAGACAAGTAAAATACAGCATGATAAGCATTTATAGTCAGGTTAAAATGTTGAAAAATAATCTTAGATTATTGGAAACTGAGAATATTTCTTTGACTATAATCCTGGCATTAAAATTCGTAATTTTCCAATCCCACAAAGCTCCACTGAAGGTGTGTATTGCATAATAATAACATTTAACTTCTCTGGGCCTTTCATGAGCCTAAACCCCAGAAAACTATCCCCCTTTTCCCCTCTTGCAAGCAACCCGTGCCTGCAATGTTTCAGTGAAATGCTGTTCACTACAACTAACATTTTAACCAAAATATACGACAGGCATGCATATTCACATCATTAGGCAGAGAATTCTTTTATGTTGCAGAAATGTGGTCAAGACCCATAAGTCATAATGTCTGAGATGTAAATTTTTTACTTTTGAACATCATTCTGATGGTAACCGTAGACGTGTGTTAAACAGAAAAACCCTCCCTGGGATGATGAAAAGTTTTATCATGGAGGACTGATTGAGACATGGCCTCAGTGCACATGAGGTTTACATAAGGCCCGGTGTTGACTGGCTGTGGACTCCAACCAGCAGAGTCATTTGGCTGCAGCTCTGTAGATGATGTGTTGGTCCAGAGAGAGAAGTAAACAAAGCAGAGAGGAAGGAGGAACGACGTATGTGAATAACACACAGACACACACATCAGCGCACACACCTGCCCGATGTTTTCCCCAGCTGTAGGAACAGTCTGTTTCTCTCAGGGACTCTGACAGGGAGACACTCAACAACACACACACCAACACACGTGTACACACTTTACTCTGCAGTTTAGAGATGTCATGTCTGGCTGAGTTTGAAGAGGATCTGAGGGGCTATGATTATTATTCTCCACTACACACACTACACACACACTCACACACAGGCACTGAGACAAACCACACACTCTTCTCTGGAGAGCCTCAGCTGATCCGGGGACTCATCCAGTGTGAAGGCTGCAGTCGATGACTCTGCTCAGTGTGGTTTAAAGTCCCCTCAGGCCAGTTTGATCCAGACCTGTGCTTACTCTCTGCTCGCTCCACTGATTGCTCTACCTGCTACCACACACACACACACACACAGACACACACAGGGATACACACACATGCAGGCTGTGTTGACTTCAAGGACTCGTAAGGAAAGAAATACTGCCTTTGTTCTCTTTGAGTGATACAAAGAACAACACGGTTGATTCATGTACGATTTCTAAAAACTCTTTCAAAACTTTTTGTTTGTTCTGGATCCCACAGCAGAATCTCCCCTCCTTTTCACATTCCCCAAAACATGTAGATATATGAGGACATGCTCGATCTGATTGTGCTGAATTGCTTAGGCCAGAGCTGGTGTCCCTCTTCTCACTGTTGCACGCTAGTCCATTGCAAACAGGCTCAATTGATCAAAAATATGAAGACATTCTGGTTTTGCTCATTATACACTGCCTGGTCAAAAAAAAAAAGTCACCACCAGGATTTATCTAAGCAAATAGGTACGAGCCTCCGATTGATTAATTACTGTTGATGCAATGAGTAGCTTCTCACTTCTTAAACAACCATGTGGAAAGACACATCCTGTGATCGTGGAAAAGATGTTAGTCTGTTTAAGAAAGGTCAAATCATTGGCATGCATCAAGTAGAGAAAACATCTGAAGAGATGGCAGAAACTACTAAAATTGGGTTAAGAACTGTCCAACGCATTATTAAAAACTGGAAGGAAAGTGGGGGAACCATCGTCTTTGAGGAAGAAATGTGGTCGGAAAAAAATCTGCAATGGTCGTGATCGGCGATCACTTAAACATTTGACCAAATCAAATCGAAGAAAAACAACAGTAGAACTCAGGAGTATGTTTAATTGTGAAAGTAAGAGCATTTCCACACACACAATGCAAAGGAAACTTAAGGGATTGGGACTGAACAGCTGTGTAGCCTTAAGAAAACCACTAATCAGTAAGGCTATCCGGAAAGAAAGGCTTCAGTTTGCTAGAGAGCATAAACATTGGACTCTGGAGGACTGGAAGAAGGTCATGTGGTCTGATGAGTCCAGATTTATCCTGTTACAGAGTGATGGGCACATCAGGGTAAGAAGAGAGGCAGGTGAAGTGATGTACCCATCATGCCTAGTGTCTACTGTACAAGCCTGTGGGGGCAGTGCTATGATCTGGGGTTGCTGCAGTTGGTCAGGTCTAGGTTCAGCAACATTATGGCCCAAAGACTGAGGTCAGCTGACTACCTGAATATACTGAATGATCAGGTTATTCCATCAACGGATTTTTCTTCCCTAATGGCACAGGCATACTCCAAGATGACAATGCCAGGATTCATCAGGCTCAAATTGTGAAAAAGTGGTTCAGGGAGCATGAGACATCATTTTCACACACGGATTGGCCACCGCAGAGTCCAGATCTTAACCCCATTGAGAATCTTTGGGATGTGCAGGAGAAGGCTTTGCTCAGTCGTCAGACCCTCCCATCATCAACACAAGATCTTGGTGAAAAGTTAATGTTACACTGGATGAAAATAAATCTTGTGACATTGCAGAAGCTTATCGAAACAATACCACAGCGAATGCGTCCTGTAATCAAAGCTAAAGGCGGTCCAACAAAATATTAGAGTGTGTGACCTTTTTTTGGGGGGCGACTTTTTTTGGGGCCAGGCAGTGTATTAAGCACTACAACGATTATGAGTGGCCCAAAGTGGGATGGCCCAATCAGCTTTCTTTTGAGCAGGAAGAGGTAAGAGCTACAAGCAAGATGAAAGCAGAAAGTCACTGCTCCTACACAGATAAGCATAGATGCTAACAGTCTCAGTAGCAGTTTTATCTGATCTGGAGCACATTTATTTTAAATTAAAAACAAATAATAAAAATACAAACTTCTCTATAGAAATGACATTTTCGCTCCATTTCCAACATGTTTTGCTGAGAGTTTGTTTCACTTAATACCTCATGTTTTGTACTTTACACTGCAGTAGAGGCGCTCACCAACGTGTTCTGGTTGGCCTGCAATGGATGTGATTAACATAGCATTCGTCCAATCACCTGCTGGAAAGGCATTAAGAAATTCTACCCAATTCCAAACACTCCCTAATGGCTGTGTCCAAGGTAGACTGGTGAAATACACTGAATGGTCCACCTGGTGTATCAGGAAAAAAAGTCTTATTAAAAGTTAAAACTAGAAAATTACTTCATAATAAATTATAGTTAGACACACATGTACAGCATGGTGCAAAAGTTTAAGGCAGTGTGACCACCCTTTGCCTTCAAAACAGCATCAATTCTTCAAGGTATTGCAGTTTTGAAGAGACTCAGCGGTAAACATCTTGGTGATCTCACCACAGATCTTGTGTGGATGTAGGCTGGCCCAGATCCTTCTGTCTCTTTTTAGAATCCCAGACACACTTAATGATGGTGAGATCAGAGCTCTTTGGGGGTTGTGCTCAGTGTTTCCATGGTGTGTGACCTGTGGAATGAAACTGTCTTCCATAACCTCACTTTGGTAGCAGAGTTTGGCAGTTCCTGACCCAGTTTTAAGTCTCCTACATACCTATTTCTGTTCCAGTTAATAACCGTGTTTCAATCTGTATGAATGACAATCATTGGTACCTGTTGGTAAATCAAGTACCCACCTTTAATCCTACAAAATCTCTGACTTTGTACAAGTTTACCTAGAAAAATTGATCGCTGTTTTGAAAATAAAAAATGAATCACACCAAATATTTATTTCATTTAGATTATTTTTCTGTCCCCTCATTTTGCAGTTTGTAAAGGCAGAATCAGTAACTTCTTTAAAATCCCTTAAAAGACTTACTTTTATCGACTTATTTTTATGTAATGTCATCGATTGATCTCTTTTAGTCTTTTAACATCTCATCCTTTGACCTAATTTCCTTTATATTCATCTGGTTTTATTTAGATTCACTTTGTTTATATATTTATTGTTTTACAGTATGTGTATACTTATGTATGTACTGTATGTGTGTTGGCATTTGTACATACACACTGAGTTTTGATGTAGATGTGGTGCACATATGAGTGTGGAAATATAGGTGGGGATATTGATACATATTTTTTGTATCATCTGCTCTTCTGTATGGTTTTAGATCTCAATTCTGTACATTTAGTTCATATAATTGCTTTCATTTTCTTAATTGCCATTATATCATTATGTCAACACCCCTCTGCTTCATTCTTTGGCTTGTACCCATTTTTTTATTGTTACATTTCTAAGAGAATACAAAATAACTACATATTTAAATAACTTTATATTTAAATATATATTTATGTAAATATATACAGTATTTACTCATGGTCCTCCTGGTCTGTTTTTAGGTTGCTGGGGTCTTGCATTGCTTGTTCTCTGATGCTCTATATTGCATCACCTGCTTGTCATGTTTGAGTTCTTCCTGTTGCCTGGGTTTCATTCGTTCCTCAGGTTGTAGTTTGAGTTTTTCGTTTCCTTGGTTTGTTTCATTTGTGTAACTTTGTGCTTGAATTCACAGTCATATTACTTTGATACTGTACATTTAATGCAATAAGTCCTCAAATATTTTAACCACTTGTCGTTTGGTCTTCTCTAAATAACAGTCTGCGTCATGGTTCACACAAACAAACAAGACCATCTGAAGTATCATCGAGTGTAAATATGCTAATTTCCACATGATTCGACTTTGAACAGGTCAGCTTTAAGGCCTAATGGTCTGATATTTTAGACCACTTACACATTCATTCCTGTCTGGAATAACTGGAGAATACGTCATTCAGTCCTTTTGATTTAATATGTGCACCATCCTCAGGATTTGATCAGTTTGTTATTAACTTAGCCTGAAAGAGGATACTTTTTAGAGCAGAAGGACAAGCGTGTTTGTGTATCTTTTATTAGTTATCACCATTCAGAGCAACTTAATTATCACCCAAAAGATAGAAAAATTATAAACTGACAGGATAGGATGATAACCTTGTCTTGAACAATCTAAATGTTGACCCTAACCAATTTTCACCACCCCTTCAAGTCACTTTTACCTTGTGCAAGGCCTTGAACAAGAATCCTCTGATATAACACACAAACATTTCTACTTGTTCAATTGTTCTGTCCTGCACTGGCACACAATGCTGATCCCTTAAGCTTTTAATATATTTGAGTCTTTAATGGAAAAATCCTTTAACTGATGCAGGAATTGAAGGTTAAGCTCCTTGTTGTATATCTCTCATACATATATATCAGTTTTTACCTTAAAATATTTAACTTTCTCTCTTGCTTGAGCTTGCTTATCCAAATTCAACCAAAAGTAATGACAATAAGGGCCTCAAGCCCAAGTTTAAGTCTTTATTTGCATAACTTTGACACTTAAATGATCATTTATGGTAAAATACAAATGATTAATTGCTGAAGTATCTGTTTATTTTCAAGAATGAGAGGGCTACTCGTTAGCTTGTACTGCAGATCCTGCTGCACTGCAAGGTTACTTTGTTGCAGTACACATCTTAAGGTGCATTCACACTGAACGCGACCTGGGCAACCTTGGCGACCACTCTCCATGTAAAGTCAATGTACAGCCGTGACGGGGCGGGGTCTGCTCTCCTGCGATGATATGGACACAATCAGGGTGACTTGGTTGCGCTACTTGGTCTCTTTGGAGGACTCAGGGCTCAGTTGCCAAAGTTGAAAAATTTGAACTTTTCAGGCAACGTCATGTGTGGCTGTGCCATGACAGCCAGTCAGCTTTGAGTGGGTGTGTGACAACACCCACAAGAACTGTTTTTATTCCAGATTACATCAGAATGACAATCCATGTCCGTGTGGGGACATTAGTTAGTGAGTACATTAGTTGCGCCTTATTCAACAGAAGTGGCGGTTCTCTGTGGTCCTGTCCTTCCTCATCTGCATCACCTGCAGTGTTTTACGGTTGGTAGATGAGTAAAAAGGATACAGCTGGAACTAGAAAAGCAAAGAGTGCAGACCTCCACCAAGCAGCTCAGTTACGGCAGTGGCTTTTCCACAACCCATGTAAAAGATACAGTTCTTGATCATCACACGCTCCGATTGGACGGTTGAGTCTCCGCTCATCTGTCCATGTGGAGAACTCCTCCGCTGGCATTGCAAGGGAAGCTGGGAAATGTGGTGACATCCGCTTGAAAAACATTGACATCAGTTTTCAGCATCCCCAGTGTTTCCTTGTGTTTGTAGGTTCTTTGTTTTTGTTCAAGTGCTTCAGTGACTTTGTTTTGTACTTTTAAGCTTCTAGGGTTTTCTTTCTTTGTTCAACTAGTTTTGATTTGTAACTTTTGTAGGAGATTTGCTTCGTATTTTTGGACCTTTTTGTTAAGGATTAGTTTTTGCTTTTTGATCATTTTATAGTTTACAGTAAAGCCTTTTTGTTTATCTGCACTTGGGTCTGTCTTCTTTTTTTTATTTTGAACATATCCTGACACATGTGCAGTATTTACAGTCAGAGATTCTAATGTGTGTGAAGTGCAACAAGGACAGCAGAGCAGTCTCCTGTGCTTTATCACATGGACCAGAGCAAAGCAAATCAGGGAGCAAGCTGGCTGGACCAGGAAATAAACATAGCCATGCCAACGATAGTAATGGCGAAGTATAAAATAAGATGGATGTTGGAAACAGAGAACCAATTGTTCAGCATAAATTGGTAAAATGACAGGCTGATACAGATAAGTGCTCGACAGAAATCACAACCGCTAAGGACGTCATAGGAAGCTAACCTCTTCCTTTAGCCTCAGTCCTCCTTCCCATGTCCACCATGTTTGTTTACACTGAAGACACATTTTACCGCTCCAGATTTCAGGCTGTGAGAGAAGAGGCCCTGGTTGTTGGTGAGTGAGTCAGTTTGTGGTGTATTGTGTTAATTATATTTTGGCACACCACACTTTACAAGAACCACATCGTTAAGTAGAGCATGGTCTCTCACAGTTTCTGTCATGCATCAGAACTGTGCTCTTGCTTTACAACATGGAGTTGTTTTGTACTTGCACCCCTGCATATTTCTTCATGTACAAAAGTGTGAAATAGTGTATTTGACAGAATAAGCTCCTTAAAGGTGTCTCCTGCCTCTAAGTCATGGTTTCAGGCCACATTAGTGGTGCTGTCAGCTGTAATCCTGTATGCACTGTGCATACAGATCCAGACGCTTCAATCGCCAGCTGCCTGCCAACTTCCAGCCGACTTCCAACCACTGGAAGCCCCCCACTTCACCAAGGTTGTGCCTATAGTCTACTGAAAACACGTCCATTCATGCAATGATGCGTTTCATGAGATGGTGCTTCCCTCACAAGATGACATAGCCTCAATCTTTTCTATATTTTACCAATTGTATTTATATTTTTTTCAAATGGCAATAAAACTAGCAATGACAAAGACGGCATTTAAGCATGTTTACTTCTTTTACTTTTTCTTTCCAAGATAAGAATTTTTTTTGTTTCAATGCAGAATTATTGACCTTTACTAATGATTGTTACATTGTTTCCATGAATAATGACAGCAGGTATTGATTTATAATTCAGTATTGTATCTGATTTGTAAGGAAGGTGCAGGACTAGATAAGCTATTTGCTTCTTTCTGTTCCTTCTCAAACTGGTCGCTGTGCATGTGTATGTACTCACATGCTTAAGTGTTTGATGGACATGTACAGTTTGGTGTACATATTATTTTGCATTGATTTGGTTGTTGTTGTTTGTTTGTTTGAGATAAATAAATAAATGAAATGAAATGAAAAAAATGAAAAAAATAAAAAAATAAATAATCTCACCTATCCAAATTTAGCAATTGGCAAAGTTGCTAGCATGTGTAATTTTGATTGGATAGACAAAATTTAATGTTTACACAGCTGTGTTAAATCAGCTATGGGTATTAAGTTGGATTTGTCTGACTACCTACAGATGCAGCCACTTTAAACTTCCCCACTTCCCCTGATGGGGTCTTACAGTAGCTGATCCTGACAGGTCCATGACAGGTCCTACCCACCCTGACAGTCATAGATTGAAAACTCAAGGTCATAGTTGGGTGAATTTGTGGTATCAAGCTTTTTACAGTGTGCTCTGGACACATCTACATCACTTTACTTTCACACTGTCAAGCCCCTTTGTAAATCATTGCTTCTGATGGAAAGGCTAAAAGGATGATGATATGATGTTGGCCCACCCTTTGCAGCTATAACAGTTTAAACACTTCTGGGTAGACTTTCCACAAGGTTTAGGAGTGTGTTTATGGGAATTTTTGACCATTACTTCCAGAAGCGCATTTGTGAGGTCAGACACTGATGTTGGACGGGAAGGCCTGGCTCTCAGTCTCCGCTCTAATTCATCCCAAAGGTGTTCTATCGGGTTGATGTCAGGACTCAGTGCAGGCCAGTCATGTTCTTCCACACTAAACTGGCTCATCCAGGTCTTTATGGACCTTGCTTTGTGCACTGGTGTGCAGTCATGTTGGAAAAGGAAGGGGCTGTCCCCGAACTATTCTTACAAATTTGAGAGCATGAAATTGTCCAAAATGTCTTGGTGTGCTGAAGCATTAAGTGTTCTTTTCACTGGAATTAAGGGGCCAAGCCTAACTTCTGGTGCACTTGGTGATGAAAGGTTTGGATGCAGCTGCTCAGTCATGGAAACCCATTCCATGAAGCTCTCTACGCATTGTCTCGGGGAGGGGTCGGGCTGCAGACCTGCACTGTCAGTTTGATTGCAAAGTTTGATTGTGGAAGAAACCAGAGTATTACAGGGAGAAAAACACGCAGACAGTAGATCATGAAAGAGGCCTGACAAACTGAAACAAGCTAGCTTCAACTTATCAGGACTCCGATGGATCCACTGCACTGCCTGTTTTTTTTGGGAGGGGGTTGTGGAGGCAGGGACAGTTACTGCTGCTCCAGCTGGGTCAGACTGGTCTGCAGCTTGTACTGTCGCCTGCATTTTGGTGTTACGAGTTTTTTGGCCTTCTTCCACTCAGTGACCTCCTCGCTTTCGTGGAACAGTTGTTTGACCCCCTCTAGTTTTTTCTGGAAGTCATCAGCCCTCGATGTCTGATGGTCTATCTCCTCATTCGCAGTTTCCTGCACAGCCTTGCAGATTGCCTCCTGGACTGTTAATTTGGATGTGAGGAGAAGGCTGCTGTCCTTCTGGGCCTCCAACTTCTCCTTAAGGGTGTTCAGCTGCTCTCTCTGGATATTTTCAATCTCGTTGGATCTCTGCAGCTCCTGGATAAGCCTTGTTTTCATTCCAGCTTCCTCTGTTAGTTTGTCCTCAAGGTTGTCAAGTGTCCTCAGCAGGACATCCCTCTCTTCTTTGGTGGCATCTGAAGCTGTCAGCAGGTCCTGATGTGCCCTCATCTTAGCCCTGAGCTTAGAAGAAAGCGCAGCATCCCTGCAGGTCAGTCTTTTAATCTGCCTACCAAGGAGATCCTCTCTGTTGGAGGCCTCATCCTTGAGGGCCTCCACCTCCAGACGCAGGGTGAAGTTTTCTGCTGATAAACTCGTCGGTCAGTGTCAGACCTAGGCGGATTTTGTCCGTTATCTCCTCCTCAAGACTGTTTACCTTCAAAACCAGCTCTTCACATTCTTTTCTGGAGTCATCCAGAGCCTTCTGGAGTGCCAGATTGGCCTCCTCTGCAGTTTTGAGTTTGGAGGCCATACATAGGTTGCTCTGTTTGGCTGCTTCAAGCTCTTCCTTCACACTGTCCATCTGCAGTGCACTGCTGAAGGCCTCCTCTTCAGCCTTCTCCTCCAGCTGTTTCTGGAGGTCTTCAGCCCTGGACGTCTGATTGTCCCTTTCCTTTTTCGTCTCCTCCAGCTTCAGATTCAGAGCCTCTATCTTGTAGTACAGCTCCCGGCTTCTCTTCTTCTCATTCTTTGCAGGTGATTCTGCTCAGTTGGTGGCAGCTCACCGCTCTGCAAGGCCTTTATTTTCTCCTCCAGGGCTCTGTTTTCAGCCCTCAGGGTTTCCTCAATTGTTGGGTCACTTGAGGCTGTGCTTTGGAGTTTGAGCTTCTCGTTCAGCTTTTCGACCTCCTCCTCACTCTTCAGTCTCTTCTCCTGCTCCTTCCTTAACATGTCCCCCAGCTCCTGGATTCTGTTTTTCTTCAAGGGGCTTTTGTTCTGCTGATGGGGTGCATCCTGATGGGACTGATGGTGATCACCATGAGAATACTCCCTCTGTCCTCGGTAAGTCGAGAGACCTGACTGGTCAGGATGCTGCCTGCTGTCAAACTGGCGGCTTCTGCTGTTGGTCCTGTGGGCCGAGTAGTTTGGTTCATCCACGTTATGTTTGCTGTTGTAGTTTTGCCTCATAGCTGATTGTTTCAAATCCATAGTTGGTTGTAAACTTCTGCTACGATGTATCTCGATGACAAAAAACGTTCAGGGTCAATTCGTGAGGGTGCATTTCCAGAATTCAACATCGAAGGGCCAAACATCGAAGGCCATCAAGGACCAGAACACCTTTGTGAGAAACTTTAAGGGAGAGAAAGTGCTCCGTTGTCATGGTAACTGTAGACTGGGGGATTTCCAACGCAGAGAATACAGACATGTGCATACATGTATCTGTCTAATACATGTATGCATGTGTGTTAGGGGTGGACTGAAGCTGCTTGACGGAGGTATATATATAAAAATAAAGAAAAATCACCATGCCTCTTGACTAAAATAATTGAATAAAATTTTAATTCCCAAGCATTTTAAAATGAGTAGCTGACATTAAGCATCAGGAGTGCCATAGTAAGTTTATTATAATTATTATTTTTTGTAATAGAATTAATAACTCCCCCCACCCCCAAAAATACTTACTTTACACTGTGCAAGTAGAGTAGATGCTAAGAATTTTTTTTTTTTTACAGTTTTGTTTTTATTGAACAAAGGAGATTGGGTGGGAAAAAACTGGGAAATACTTAAACTGGCCTCAAGGCAAACTAGATCCTTGTCAAGAATATGTTAATTCATTTAAACAGTAGGTTTGTGTGCCCTCCTTCACTTTTTGTGTTTGTTGTCTTCAACAAGAAAAATACCTCATAGTTAGCTTACTTATTAAAATTGACAAAAAAATCAGATTTCAATTTAGCAGTAAAATCACAAAATTATGGTAATTCATGTTGTTTTTATTTATTTATTTATTAGATTTTGTGATATAAATGTGTTGTTAAAGCAATTAACTGGTTTGGCATGGCCTGCAACCTCAAAAGAGATAGGGTGTAGATAATGGATGGTTTGATGGCTTTGGGCTGTGGTGGTGGGGCCCACAGTTCCTGGTAGCACCCCTGGTTGGCATATTACTGTAGAAGTTCTTCACTGGAAAGAGCATTAGGCCTGGCATCTATATTTCACTTTCAGTAAATAAAGATCCTCTCATTCTTTTAAACTTTGTAACGGATACATTTCAGTGTGCTTTTCGTTTAGCCACTAGTCCATAGTCATTGTGTCACATACTGGGTTTCCTCAGAGCAGCGTCCTTTGTCCCTCTGCTTTTTTATCTTGTACACAGACGGCTGTAGATCCATCCAGCAGGGCAGCTATCTGGTTAAGTTCTCTGATGGCACCGCTATGCTGTCCTGCCTCCATGGATCAGAGACTGGCCATGACACTGCTTTATTAGCTTTTGTCAGTTGGTGTGATTAAATTACTTGGACCTTAAAGTAGTACTATGTAAGATTCCGGCTTTCAGCTCTCTAAGGGCCTCTACGGTCATTGAGTGTAGCTGCGCGGTTGTAAAACAGAGCGCCTCACACCAACGTGCATTTGTTGACATACAGAGGGAGGAGAAGCAAGCCGACAGGACGTCCCGAGAGACAAATAAAACATGTGGACTGATAAAGTACAGTCTGATCATTTTTCTATTTAAATAAATCATCATGTACTTACAAGTCCAATAGTAGTAGGGCTAAATTAGCATCGGTCGGACATCCTGCTTCACCTTTCAGCTCACGCCAGCGAGTGAACGCCGTGCCAGTGTTATCCCTGTCCGGGCATTTGACTTGTTACTCTCCAGCTTTCTTTTTTTCGTCTCCTCTGATAAAACATTTCTTTTCTTCGGGTTTTTCGCTGCTTCTGCCATGATAACAATGTAGCTTTCCTCTTCTTGTTTAATGGCATCCAGCGTCAGAGGAGCATTATCGCCACCCACTATGCAGGAGTGTGAGCCAGAGGTCCCTATTTCCATTAGGAAAATAAGTGCATATTTACTTTAAACTAAATTCTGTTCATTAAATCTGTTTTAAAAATTCATAAACTGCTTTATATTCTCCTTTTCCCAACGTTTTGCTTTCACCTCAAGGGGGAAGTGACGTATGCCGTAAAGCAGTCAAAGCAGTAAAAATTTGTAGTTTTTTAATGTGGAAGTGTTCCTACCATCCACATCGAAGTTACTTAGTGCCAGTAAAGGTGATACAGACCCCCTCAGACCATGACGGAGGTGTCATTCAACCTGTTGTAAGGTGATGTACCATCACAATGATTCTAGAAATAATATATCAGGGTGGAAAAACTACATAGTATTGGTTTAATGTCACAAACACAAAGGAGCTGATCACTGATTTTAGGAAGAATGGTGGGAAGCCAAGAGCCAGGATAGTCCATGGATAAAATGTGGAAATTGTGGACTCATACAAATATCATGGAACAGTGTTTGATTCTGAACTCAGTTTGGAGAGAGCAGAGTCAGTCATTAAACGTGGTCACCAGAGAATTCACTTAATGCGGAGACTGAACTTTTTCAATGCCTCCAAGAGCATTATATGTAGTTTTTATAGCTCTTTTATTAGAAGTCTATCAACTATCTCTTTTATCTGTTGGTTCAATGGCTTGTCTATGAGGGACAGAAACAGTCTGACTTATAATGTGAAAGTCTACTCTAAGACTACTGAAAGACTCAGGATCTGTGTGGAGGATTGGCTGTTTCAGAAAGCAAAGAGGATACTGACCGAGTAAACCATGTACTCTTGGGAGACTTTTCATTAATGCCCTCTGGGCAGTGATATCTCACCCCACCAAGGAGAACAAATCAATATTCTCACTCCTTTATTTCTCCAGCTATTGGACTCTTAAATGGTGGTCTTTAATTAAAGCTTGATACATTTGTGAACATAAGTCATTATGTGCTTGTTATCATTGATAAATTGTGAAGGTTTTGTTCATGGGTGACCCAGTTGGTCTGCTGAATCTGCCACTGACAAGTGAATGTGACCACATACATGTTATGATTGTGTTTGTTTCACTGTTCTTTTATTGTAAAAGTATAATCCTTGGTAGATGTAAACTGAATTGTCTTTTTAGGATAAATGAAATTGTCTGAATCTTGATCCATGCTGTCTTACCCTAAATCTTCTTTGTAAATGCATTATCATATCAGAAAAAAATGATATATGACCTAGACTTGTTACAGAATAAAGATATACAGCAGTGCCTTTTTTTCCAGTTTTGCCCAGCCCTGTAAATAAATATTGAAGTATAAAATAATTAAGAGTTCCAGGAGAAGGGAAAACAACAAGGAACAGCATTTGTTTGAATTGGCTGTTAGCATTGAGCCGTAAATCTTATATGTGACAGCAACACGTCACACGTGTGAAAGCGTGTGTGTGTGGGTGTGTGTGTGCAGACGTGTGCGCAGGTTATCAGCTATTCCAAGTTTTACAGCCTGTGTAAAAGCGCTTCCACCAGAAAAATGTTTTGATCGCTGCCACACATGGTTAAGCATTCAGCACCTGACTCTGCTTGGTTTCACACAGTGGCCTGAGGGGAGGAACAGAGAGAGGGAGGGAGAGAGTAAAAGGGAGAGAGAGACAGAAGAAGAGAGAGAGAGAGAGGGTGAGGAGAAAGTCCAAGTGGTCAAAAAAGAGGTGTTGAGCTGGTCAGGCATGTTGGCCCTCACCTCCCTCCCCGCTCACTCTCACTCTCTCCTGCAGCAAATAAACAGGAAGGTGTTTTTTTTTTCCATCCTGTATGGACTAAGGCTGGGCACTATCATGAGTTTTCAATATTTAATGAGATAATTTTAAGATATAGAGTAAGACTGTTGTTTGCATTGTTATAGTTAATTGTTCATTAAAAATAACATCCTATATTTCTTCTGACTTGATCTTGTCATTTGTGACAGCAGCAGTGCTCAATAATCAGATAAGACAGAGGTGGTAGATTTTATGGTCTCAAAAAATATTATTGACAGCAGGAATGACCAGAAGTAATATTAATAACAAGACAATCCTTTTGGAATTTAAGGCAGGATATTATCATGTACTTTTTAAGTGTTTTTATTTCTGGTAAATTGAATAATATTGATACCCATTTGATGCCATGGTAAAAATATTAGAGCTTCCAAACTCCCAGTACAGTTTGTAGAAGCTACAGCAGGTTAATTCCTGAACACTGTCTTATTGCTTAAAAGAGGGAAAATTTGGAGAAGACAAGCAGACAAGCTCAAATCCAATTTCACCCTCTTTTTTAAATGTTACAAGTGTGTTTGTGAAGTTCAGACTGTTTTCTTTATCTTCCTTTTGAATATGAAACTGGAGATCATTAAGTTCCTGTACTTTTTCAAACTACTGATCTTTCATGTTTTATGATTTCTTAAACACATGCAGTTAATAGAGAGGCACAATCCCATCCATTTCAATAAGAGATTTTCTAAAGAGAGTTAGGAAACATTTTGTGTAGTCATTCAGCCTGAAATTATTATGATGTGATTTTTGGTACTCATTACCAAGCCCTAGTATGGACAGTAACTTCAATTTTTACCCTGTCTTCTCTTAACTTTTTCCTCCTATTATCTGGCCTTTCCTTTCTTTCTCTCCCTCTCTCTCCTGCAGCAAAGAGAAATCCTTCAAAATCCATAATTCACACTTCACTGCCCTGCTCTCTCTCCTGTCTCCCAATATTTTTTCTTCTGCAGGCCCTTTGTGTGTGTGTGTGTGCGAGGGTTTGAGAGAGTGTGTGAGAGGTAAAGACCTGAATGCAGATGCAAACCTCTTGTGGAAAAACAAAATATGGCTTTGAACAGTCACCCACCCACACACACACACATTTTCAAACATGCTTTTCAATGTGCACACACCACACATTACTCTCTGAATGCAAAGCAGAGAAAAATATTTTAATGATAGTGTATGCAAATGAGCAGAGTTTCCACTGACACATGCTGCACATGAGAAACTGTGTTTTCATCAAAGAGAGCACGGATCAAAATGCATGTAAAGTGAAGCCTGGTCAGTCCAAACCTGCTGAGCCTGTAGGCCATTCGGGAGTCACTGTGCATGCTGAAGACTTCACTCCAAAGCTGTCATGCTGAGTGAAGGAGGCGTTTGCTGTTTAATTTTATGTATAGTCTATGAGGGTTTAGATCCCAATTTACAGCATAAAAGTTCGAATCCAAAGCAGCAAACATTTTTATAGAAAAGTGCGTATGATAATCACATCTTTGAATTCAGATCAAAAGCTGCTTTTGCTGAGAAAAGCATAAAGAAAAGTACTCTTTAGGTTTAGCTATTAGATAATGAGATTTATGAGGATAAAACCACGTGGTTCACAGGTCACGCTGTTACATATTAAAGGTCGTCTATTCATGCACAACTGCTGCAAGTGTCCAATAAGTGACATATTTTGTTCACTGCTTGCTACTGATTTAAATGCATGTGTTTTTGCTAAGGAAGACACATAAACTTGAAATTTTTGGTGAATTTGTACAAAACAGCAGCTGAATCTTTTCATACATTATCTTAAGTGAATGGTGAACACTGCATGTCACATGCACGAGTGTTGAACGGCACCACAGATTTTCTAAAGGCAAAGAGGATATCTCAGTGATGAATGTCCTGGGCGACCATGCCCAGCAAAATCTTCTGAAAACATTCAACAAATTGAACAAATGGCTCAAAATGTTTGACGACTTAGTATTTAAATAATGGGAATGGAGAAACAGTTTGGCAAATATGGCAAAGAAAATTTAAACATGTCAAACGTGTACCAAAGATGTCCAAACACTTTGTAATCACTCCTAAAAACGTGTTTTCTTCAGTTTTTTGCAAAATGCTTGCACAAATTTTCTTTTATTTTACCTTTTGATCAGGAGTCAGAAGTTTTGGGACACAGATCATTTTCAGACACCTTTGCAAAAACATGTGAACTTCAGTCAGCAACTAGCAGTGAGCTAAGGCCCCGTTTACATGAAAACGTATATGGACAAAAATTAAGAGTCTTCATTGCGTTTATGCCTACCATTTACACAGTGCCTGGAGTGCCTGAATCCACAAACTTTCAAAACCAGGGTCCAGTGTGGAGAGTTTGGAAAATGTATCGGTTTTTGGCTCCATATAGATGAGATGCAGCGTTTCAGGGTAAAACGCTGGCATCACCGCATGCGCAATATTCTTTCACAGGAAGGCTGAGTGCACATCCCAGGAACAACAACAACAACAACAACAACAGCTTCGGCCATCTACCAAGCAACATGTGTGCTGCTTACCGTGCTCGGTTTGTTATCCAGACAAAAATATCCAGACAGATTTACTGTCCAGACAAGAAACTCCTATGTCTTCGTGCGTCCACTTGCCATTGTTGTTTGTGAAAAGTTTGTCTTCACCAGAAAGCATACCCGTGTTGTAACACCGCTGTTTCTCTACAAACTTTCATCGCCATCTGCTGGCCTGGCATGCACACTACAGCATTTTCAGTCGTTCTCGCGTCTCCGTCGTGAATACACAACCTATACAATGTATTATAACAATCGGTGTGACTGTGAACCATGTGGTTTTACCTTCATTAGCGCATTGTCATTAGTTAATACTGCATATGAGACCCTTGAACACCTTTCAACACAGTCAGCTGTGATCTTGAAACACCTGTGCCAGGGGTCATCAGCTAGATTCATACAAGGGTCAATTTTCCTCTTAGCTAACATTGTAGGGAGAGGATTATTTTTAAAACAAGCTGAGGTTATGCTCACGTGTAAACAGGTATTTCTGAAAATTCATCTTTTTCTGTGCATTCTGGCACTCTGTCCACACATAAATAAAATTCAAGTCACTGAACGCACTTAATTCGGAAAACTCCTACCAAAAAAGTTGCATTTCACAGACATCATTACAAGGTCATTAACAGGATTTAACGATGCATTTATGCTTTGATGTCTTTTTTCATTTACATGTGGATGGGGATGTTTTTTTTGTTTTTTTTTTAACTTCATTACTGTGTCAAGGTAATTTTTGAACACATCCGAGACAATCTGTGTTTAAATAATGCCAGCCTACACAGAGTCAGATACAATGTAAGTGCTTTTTTTTTCAACATAAATATTATAGAAATATACTTATATACTTTCCTTAGCCTGGGAAACTGTAAAAAAATATCCATCCTTGTTCCCTATACCGCTGCAAGCCAGCATTATGGGTAATAGGGACAATCGCTACTGTCTGTCATGGCTACATCTTTCATGTTGTTCACCACGCGGTTTGACTCAAGTCTACTTATTTTCCTAGTTAGATGATGGCATTCCTGTCGATCAGGTGCACAAAGAATAAAGGCAGAAGATGATGACGCAGTGATGGGGGTGTATCTTGATTTTCTTTCACTTGTCTCACTCAGATAGTGCTGAATTATTAATAAAAATATCTGTGATTTGCATGTTTTTTCTCAGTGGGATCAGCGGCAGAGAGAAACTGTATGGCTCAATACGAACTGCTTATCGACAGACAAGAGTCAATAGCATGTCAATGCAAAGTCATACACGTCAGCTTCTCCATCTGTTTACATAAAAGCACCTGATGTGCTGTTCACAAAGGCAAACACAGGGCATAAATAATCCGTAACGGATGCACTGTGACAATGAGCATTGCAGGATCAGTGTATGAGGCTCTAATGCTGTTAGTACATGGTGTCACTGTGATGTCACAGTGAGGCCAGGTTCTGAAGAGATCGTCAAATTTCATATTTTCAGACTTACCAGGCCCACAAACATAGGTCTGGGGTGGCTCATCTCACATTTTGATGGTTGATAAGGTTGTTCACGCTCTGTCCTTTACCCTGCTGCAGCAGAGCCCATCTACAACATTTTATGATTTGCCCATGATGACAGAAGAATTGTCCAATCACCTGTTGGATATGAAAGGTTCTGCCCTCCCAAACGCTTTCTATGGGCTCTTGTCCAGATGGACTAGTAGAATATACTCAATGGTCCATCTGGAGTGTCAGGTTAAGGGTTTGTTGATCCTTAAAGTGACAAAATGTAACTTTTACACCTTAAAATAACTGTGTTAAAGTCTGTCGAATAGTTGGCGGGGGGGGGGGCTGAAACAGAGCAAATGGTCTTTATACATTTCCTTTTGCAAACTTCTGCCTTCTTTACTGGCGCTATGTAACTCTTGACTGCAGTCAACTCACGAGAAGTGCATACTGCTTTACAGCACGAACGTGAGTTCAGTGTTAGAAAAACAAATACTAGCCGATAATGGCAGTTCGCCTGTGCTTACGACCAGTTTTATGAAAGCTTGGGCTATGATACGAAAGAGGACTGTGACGGATGTGGATCGGAAAAAAAAGAGGAGGAAAACCCGAGCAAGAAGCTGGAACAGAGTGAAGACTGGACAGGCGTTTAGCACTGGCAAGAACTTCAGGAAACAACAGGCTGAAGTCAGACTCTGAACTGGTTCTGCTGCTGTCAGAGGGTGAGTAAAACTGTCTTTACACTTTTTGTTATTTCATTTTATCTCTGGTGTTTTTTTCTGTCGTTTCACTTTTGATCAAAAATCATTTCTGCCTCTTAACAGCGATATGGCATCAACATTGACTGTTTTGCTGCCATTCTTGTTGCAAAAGAAATCTGTTGATCTCAATGGGACAATAAAGGTTAATAATAGTAGAAAGTTAGCTCATGTCCCATTACTCTGTAATACTGGAGACGATAACAAAGAAAACTTATAGTCCCATTTTATCTGATGATTATATGTTCTTTGACATTCATTGCATCACTGACATCCGTTTGTATTTCAGGTATTAGTCCAGGTGATCAGCATCAACTCCTGACAGGAGACCAGCCCAACACCACTACTGGAGTCAAACAAAAGCAGGTATGTTTTCTGAAATGTCTGCAGGGCTGAAAGTTTATGATTATAGTTTCACTAAGTACTGTCATTAGTTAGCCTTCGTGTCCTTGTTCTACCCAAATAGTTAAAAAAAAAATGCTATTACTCTTGTCATTTTTGTGGGAAGATTATATGGTGTATTCATTGATAATTTGGTACAATGCAGTATGCTTATGCAAAATTGTGACTAAAATAGTGAACAAAGTGCCCCTCAATTCTCTTGTTTGGGTGAATTTTTTTTTTTACCCTTCTGTGGTGAAATAACCAGAAAGTGAACTGAAAATACTTGATACTTTAACTATATTTTATTGGAGAACTTACTCATCTTACTGAAGGAATCATACAGAGCTACTTTTCCTCAAGTAGAACTTGACCAACATTTCTGTACTTTTCCCAATATTTTAGTATTTGATTCATTAGCTGCCCAACATTGGCTACGTTTACAGCCAATTAGACCTTTCATAACCAGAATATTAGCAATAACCCGGTTGAGTGCAGCCATGTAAACAGCAAAAAAACTTTTGAAAAAGCAGAAAAAATCACCCCTGGGTTACTCCTTTTCTCACTCAAATATTTGGTCATGTATACGCCAATCGGGATATCCTCATCGAAAGGAACATTAAGTTGTGTTCTGCGCATGTTCTTTTCGCAAGAAATCTTGGTCTTTTGAGTACAGGAAGTACTTGTTACATGGCACAGCTCCGGCTCGATTTCCTGTTTCTTCACGTTCTCATCTTCCATTAATGAAGAAACTGACAAAGAATAGTGTCAAGTACTGGTGGTGGGTCAGTACCAGCACCAAAGCGCAAACGAAGCCGACTGTTAGCTGCTCTGGGCCGTTCAATATGTGCCGTGTTGCTGCTGTTGTTCTCGTTGCTATTGGATACAGGAAGAAGAAGCGGAAATTACGCATATTGCGTCATGACGTTCTCCGTGCATCGCTGTTTTGTTCTGGATACTATGCTATGTTTGCTCACACATGTAAACTGGGTTATTCAGAATGTTTCAGAAACCGGAGTATTGATCTTAACCCGAATATTGACTGCATATAAACGTGGCCGCTGAGACAGCAATTACTGTAATATAAATTGCTTTTCTCTTTCAAGGAACTGACAGCACTAGAAAAGACAAAAAGATATGGTTACATCCAAGACCTTCTGGAAGACGTTGTTCTAATGAGGATTCAAAGTGGACCAGGCCTGCCTGTGATTTCATTCCACTCAGGTTTTTTCTCTGTATAATACAGTAAATTAGAGGGAGATTTTTGGCAGTTTTATTTTGCACATTAGCAAAATTTAAGTGTTGACACACAAGATTATTCTTCAATCATGTCTAATATCCTGAATACTTGCTCTGAATAAAAACATTTCTATGTGCTTCTGTAACTTACTATTGCATGTCTCTGTACTATCTTTTTATATTTGCCCGTTTGATCTTTACCTCTCTTGTATTATTTTAGCCTGCGTTTTGTCTTATTATCACCTGGATTTTTCTGTATTTGGCACTAAATTTTCATAAGATGGTAAGTAGTTTTATTTTGTGCAGTAGCAAATACTAAGACATACACATGGAAATATTGCTTTTCAATAATGTCAGTAAATATCCAGAATATTTTAACTAAATGAAAACATTTATTCATGCTTATATTAATAACATTCCACTGGGTACCCCAGTGCAGAGTATTTTCTATTTGCTTTTCAGTGTTTTTCCCTTTTTTTAATGACTTTTGATATTCAATGTCCTGCTCCAACTGTCCTTGAGGAGATTTGAATTGCCTCTTGTGGTCAAATACATTTCTTTATTGAATTGAGATGGTTTACGGTTTTATTCTTTACAATAACAGACACTTAAACCTTAAAACAAATGAAATTAACTATTATAATATAAACATGAGTTACACAATACTAAACCTGTTAGCACTGAACATCATTACAGAAACAAAAAAGTCTCCTCTGCTCAGTTGGATCTCTCTCTCTCTGACCAAAACACTGCTGCTCCTTCAGAGCTCACGTGTCTCCTCCCCTTCTCAGACCTCCACGACTCTCCTGATCCTCTAACTCCCCAGGAGTCTGAGGTGGAGGCTGAGTCTGTATCTAACTTACATTCAGAAAGAGAGAAAATTACACAACTGAACAGACGTAACGTTACAACATAACTTTTTATGTCATGTGACTACCAACTGCTTTCACTGTCTAACACGGAGGTGTTATAAGTTTTCACAGCTGATGGAGTTTATTCACTAGGTGTTTCTCTACAGATGGTGGTCTGAAACTGCTGTGTCATATTGCTCTGCTCCATAGTTATCGGCGTCTCCTTAATCTCATATTTAGCAGTTTTACTGAGAGCATAAAGTCATCCAACTGCTGTTATGTCTCAGAGGGGCCTCAACTTCGCTGAGAAAGTTTGTAACACATGAAAATTTCTCTACCTGCGTGTAATAAACGAGTCCCTCCAGAGGAGCCATTAGCCACAGCCTATGAGCTACAGTCAAAGTTACAGAATACACATGCAAACGCTGAGCTAACAACTGACAGCTGATGTTTGAAAAGTGATATATTTGTAAAGAAACATGATCATACTATACCTTATTAGTCCACATGGTTTATTTGTCTCTCAGGACGTCCTGTCGGCTCCTTTACCAATCTCACATACTGTTGTTTTAATAAGTCTTTTTAAATATTTGTTTTGATTTTTCAAATTAAAGGTCTAAGGTCTTATTTTGTGTTTGCAGGGTCTTAATATTGGACAGCAAGTACAGTAAGGACTGAAAGTTCTCTTCCCACATGCATATGTGTGTTCACTAATTTCTGCCTCTCTTTTCCTCTTCAAGGAGAATATTCACCTTCATTGCCTGTTATCAGCACCGTGTCCTGTTACATTGAAAGGTCTCGTGTGCTGGTGTCTTCGACCATTTACATCATGCCTTGTGTGTCTATTAAGCAAGGATTTGATTTGAGTTGAACAACAACTTCATCTCTGTAGGGGATCATATCATGTTTAATCTTGGTTAACACATTGGTCAGAACAGGTTGTTTTAAAAAACTATATCAATACACTGTAAATAAGTATTTTTATTATTAGCTCATAAACTTTTTTGGAACAAAGCCATTTTTCTTTTCTCACTAGTGGTTCAGAAACTTTTCTCCTTAAAGCCAAACCCATTTTAATGCAAAATGTGCCTCCTCCACACCTGCGTGAAGGATTTATAATAACCTGAATTAAGTGTGATAAGCAGCTGGAGTTTCTGTCCAGACTGTCCCAGATTGTATGTCCTTAAGTACAGTTTATCACAACTCAACCCTCAATCATATTAAAAACAAACTCAGATTAACAAAGAACATCAGATGAGTTATCGGAGTCGGCTGAGTTCCTGAGCAGATGGATTTTCGATCAAGTCTAAAAAGAAATAGATATTGACTTGATACTTTAAAAAGCTGGACTGTTGCTTCCATCATGCTCCAATTTCACTCCTGTTCTGCTCACACTACGAGTTCAAAGTGCCTCTGATCCAGGATAAATCATAAACTGGCTTCTGTGAAGTCTGCAATGCATTTTGACTCTTTCCAAATAAAACTGAGAAGTCCCACAGGTGCTTTTTCCTTTCAGACAGATGAGAACAAAGGTTAAATGATGGAAAAAAGTTTTGCTTTTTCAATGAATTTCAGTGGCGTGAGGAGCAGAAGCTATGAATTTATACCAAAGACACTTAATTCTAGGGCTGTGGATATTAACTGATCTTATGATTTAAATCAAATTGATAATTATTTTCCCGTCAACAGCTTGGTTTGATCATTCCAATTTAACATTTTTGTAGAACACACAGTTCAGTTTAATGTTACACATGATGGGTTGATCTTCAATTCTTTATCTTACGACACATGGCTCAGTCATGGAAAGCTGCCAGAAAAATAAGAATCTGCCTTTTTTTTATTTAGAAAGTGCTTTAGAGGTGAATTTAAACATAAATATATGTACACTGTTAAACCAAATTATTACTTTATTTTGGTCCAGCCATGACTGCAGTGATGAAATCAGTCATGTTCTGTCACAGCAACAATGAAGAATCATCCTCATCTTGATGTGACGTTGAAATCAGAGGTACCCAACCACCACCGACCAGCACGGACACTGTAAAGAAACAAAAGAATTCTGACCAAACAAGAAAACCCGCTGTGTAAATAGTAAAATGCCAACTGCCTGGCACACTCTGATTTAAAGTTTAATCTTTGTTTCGCCCAAAACACACCCATGTATAACCAAGGCTTACAATCCATCCTCTTTGCACCCTTCAACTGGCTCTGCACTGAGAACATGCGTCCTTAAAATACCAAAATATAGACCAACACACCTCAAACCACGTGTGACACACACTTTAGACACTGTCAAAATAAAGCCCAAACTCTTTGTTTTTTTCATTATACCCTTCAATCATACACCAACTCTCTCTCTTTCCAACTACCTCACACACACACACTTTTACACACTCTCATACACACATGCACAGAGAGATCTGTGTCATAAATCAGCGAGGGCCGGAAATCCAAGGACAGCTCGAACACGTGGAGCAGACGCAGCCAAGACCTCCTGGTCCCACGCCACCCCGTCTCCCTCTGTGTGTGAGCGTGTGTGTGTGTGGGTGTGTGTGGGTGTGTGTGTGTGTGTGTGTGTGTGTAGGTGTGTGTGTGTGAGATAGAGAGATAGAGAGACAGAGGGAGAGAGAGTGTGTCTGCCCTTATTTATGGATGCCTCTGAATGTTCATTCCCGTGTGTGCTCTCACCAGCATGTGCACATTTATCTGAGCCTGTAACGTGTGTGTGTGTGTGTATGTGTGTTGACGCTGCTCTCTCTCTCACTATCCCTCTCTCTCTCGCCCTGGCCTGTGTGCACAAGGCCTCTAAGTTATGAATCTGCAGACAGCCTCTTTCTCTGGCCCCTGTATGGCTCTTTGCTCAGCCACTTGGCTTTTGTACAAGCAGAGCATTCAGCCATGTGTGTGCAGGTGTTTGTGTGCACCAGAGTGCTGTTTTTTTGCATGTTCATTTGTGCTCTTGTGTCGTCAGTGTAGTATAATTCCTGACATTTTTTCCAACCTTGTCAGTTTTTTGGTCATGCCTCTGTGCACAGATTACCAGAGCTGCAGTCATTATGTTTTCAGGTTTTCCATCTGTCTGGGCCATTCTTGTGAGGCAGTATCTTGAGAATGTTTGAGGGTTTTCACTAACACAACACAAATGACCCCTCTGATTCATTTATAAGCTGCTCAGACTTATGGGGTCAGTGTTTAAAGGTCAAGAGCACTGAGCTTCATGCTCTTACCTTGTTTTGCTGTATTCTTGAAACTCTGAACCAAGTATAACATTATTTGATTTTGGAGTTTGTAAGTCAAAGGTAGGGTGGCAAACGAGGGCAGTTCAATATGAGGAAAACAGCTTCAAGAACAAACAACATTCAAGAACAGTAACAGTAACCAAATGTCAGAACGAAATACAAACATGGAAACATGCTGCAAATGAAATAATGCGCTGCAAGAATTAAAAAATACATGCATTAACAGCAAACACAGTGCAAGTTAGAAACAAAAGAAAGTCCAAAACAATCCAAACCTTGAAATAACCTGCAAGAGCAGAAACACAGCATAACCAAGTACAACAACAAAAGTACTCCAGGCCTGCAGGGGGCTCTGTGGCAGGGAGAGCATGTGGGAGAGACAACAGCTGATCCATGATTGTTGTTTGAATCAGCAGCAGGTGCGAATTGAACTAAAGTGACGGCTTTGCAAGGTAATGTTGAGTTTTTAAAACATATTTTAATCATTTGAATTTTATTTAGGATAGCCCCTTGAGATGCAGCATCTTGGTTTTGAGTGGGTCACAACACAGATACAAAAAAACACAAAACATTCATTACAATAATACACAGCCAACAAAAAACACACTGCTCTACCACTTCCACACCCCATCACCAGCTCACAAAAATAGTGCTCACACACATTCACATATGAAATGAAACACAAAAACAATATCAAAAACATGAACAGCTTGTTTGTAAGTGGGGAAATAAATTAGATCTAAAGGTTAAAAAAAAAAAAAGGTAATGGACTTTAAAGAGGAAGGAAGATTATTCCAGTCAGACGGGGCTTTGAACTTGAATGACATGCAATCAGTTTCTTTATGGATTTGATGGGCTGTGAAAAATGGATAAGTCATATGTCAAAGAGGATATTGATGTGTAAATGGGATCGGGAGCTTTTTTAAGTATGGTGGAATATTTGTGCACTTCCATTATTTTACTTGGATGTGGCGTTTTGGGGTTTGGATTGTTCTGGGCTTGGTTTCATTTCTCACTTGCAGTGTTTTTGCCATTAACGCATTTGTTTTTTATCTTTGCAGTGCGTTATCATTGTACTGCATTTCTGTGTTTATATTTGTTCTGACCTTTGGTTGTGTTTTTGTACTTGAATCTTTTCTGTTCTTGAGGCTGTTTTCCTCTTATTGAACTGCATTGAGCCATTGCCCTCAGCAGCCACTGTGCGAAGGGCATTGGCTCTCATTTATCAATCTAGCGTACAAGCTTTCACAAATTTTGTTGCAAAAATCATCTTAAACTAAATGTGCATTTTTGTTCAATCCCAGAGTACAAAAGAACATGTGTAGATAAATGTGGCTGAAAACAATCATCATTAGAAAAATGCAACCCTAAATATTTGTAGTTAAGCCCAGAATTTGCAACATGGAGGAATGAGATACAGTCAAAGCAGAAGAAACTTGTTTGAGCTGGAGGCAAGAGAAGAGGAAAATAATAAAATGTTGTTTAGGACCCTGAAAAGGAGATTGATGAGAGTCTGAGAAATTCCATCTGCAAATGGATGCTGAGATTCTGTTTTTGTTTTAAGAGAAATATTTTTTAAAAAGAATGATCAGACTTTTATTTTGAACCACTTCTGTCAGCTGTTGCTCAGCTCAAACCAGATCAAGATGATCAAAAAGGAACTAAAGAATTATTCAAAGATTTTTGAGCAGAGGGATCGTGAAAGTCAGGAGCTGGTGGACAAGTGCAGGGCCATTATGGAGGAGAGTCATTGCTGAAGGGACAGCGCTGCAGACTTACCAAGAACAGAGGAGCATCCGCCTCGAGCTCAGGTGAGGAGTGGACACTGATGAACTGGTAGGAAGGGTCCATTGAGGTTTTTTTTTTATCAACGAAGAAATCAACTTAATAAATCAACCCCTTAATAAAGTATTTTATTGACTGTTTTCAAGTGTTCAGGGATGTTAGTGTTTTAACAGTGGGGAAGGTGGCGCATGACAATCAGGCCCTGACTGTTAGCACCTTGGGTTACCAGAAGTTCAAAACAAGAGCCAATAGCAACAGAACAAAAAGCTGTTTGGCCTTGGCAGAGTAGATTTGGCAAATTTTTCATGGGCACAACCCAAGTACTCAGGTCTGCTGCTCATTCTACAAATGCATGTTCCTTAAAATGTGGCACCATTTGAAAAGGGAAATGAATCAGGCTTTCTGCAATAATCAATCACCAAGACGCATTTTTACTACAAAGGAATAATCTGCCAAGCACTTCTTTTCTTCCTTTTTGTGCTTTGTTTAAAGGAGAGAATTTTGACATTTATATAAAGTATCATCAAATGTGGTTGCCACTCAGTGTTACTTATAAATGAAATCAAATAATGTTTTAAAACCAGACCCAGTTAAATCTGGACTAATGATCCCTGTTATGGATTTTATTATGCCCATCAGTTTGTCCTCAAACATTTCTTTAGCTCTGCAATCTAAAGATTATTTCAAACATGCAACTACAGCATAAGATTTCTACCACTTGCACAGCCACAGCAAACACCCCAGCCCATCACTCTGACCCACCACTGTGCTTTCACTGTCCGTCAGTAGTGAACCTCATGAAGGCATATATCCACCAGGCTGTAGATCTCGTTCTTTCTCCACACACTGCAGTGTCACTTTAACAAGCCTCTGATCGCTGAATGAGCCTGACCTCTGTTTCATTGCCACCTGTTTAATGTGGAACGTGCTGTAGCCGCACACAGTGTTGTTTAACATGATTAACACATGACAATGTGAGTGGGCGGAGGACGAAACCTGCGTCAAAAGAAGGCTATTGGTTTTTAATGATGTTTTTTCATCCTCAGACTGACTCCACACAGCAGCACAGGGCCGGGAGCACTGAAACGAAGCAGCAGCAGGAGAGCGTCCTGTTGTCTTTTGTGTGTCTGGATGGGACTGTGAGTTATTTATGGGGTCTTTAACACACTGAGGGGTCAGAGAGGAGGGCTGCAGAGGTGAGCACAGTGCTGGACGGAGACGACAGCTCATTGAATAGAGTCGCTGCCAAAGCAGAACAGCTTTTCTCTGTCTCTTTTTACGGATATCCTCCTGCTTGCCCCCCCCCCCCCCCCCCCCTTTCCCATCCATACCTAATTCTTTCCACTGATCCGAAGGATAATTCCAATTTTTCCTCCTTCAGCCCCCGAATCAAATCTAATTTCTTTCAGGTCCATCCCGCTAATTTGGCGTTAATGCTTCAATCCTGTTTCCTCCTCGTCCACCTCTCATGTCTCTCCACAGCTCTTTTACTCAGACTGAAATCCAAGAGTCATTTTAAAATCACCCCCAGAATCAAATCTAATTTTTCTCACCATCTCTCACTCTAATGTGTATTTAAAAAGATCTAATGCTTCATTTTCTCTCTGGTGATCTCTATCCCTCTGATTCTGGTCATTATAACCTCCTCCTTTTTCCTGTAGCTCTGTGAGGCAAGACATGAGTGAAACCACAGGTGGAATTTTGAACAATGTATCCTTCAAGATTGGGCGTCCTTTTGACATTGACAGTTATTATAGACTGTATGCTTTGGCATAGGAGTTGAAAAATGTATACAAATTTTTTCAATGATTTATGAAAAGAGAGAAAAATTGACCACACATGACACTACTTACCAAAGCTTGGCGAAGGGAGTTTATTTAATGCACATATGGCCAATGATGAAAGCGTCATACCGTTTTCCATCAAAACAACATGATACTTTAGAAAGCAATAAATTCTAGGAACCATTGGTGGTTTAACATAAAATACTTCCTTTTACTGTGATTAGCACAGAATTAAAAGAATTCTCAAAGAACACAGGATGGTAATGTATTTTTAAGAGGCAGGTGCTGTGCATGCAACCAGAACTCATCATTGATCATTTCTGCTCCTTTTGTTAAAATTACGAGGAAAGGGAAACTGTAGATATTTGCTCACTCAGGTCTTCATAAGACAATCTGTCTTAAGGAAGTTTTTATTATAACTAAAACTGAGTCAGCTCACAGCCCCCTCAGGCTGTCCTCACTGCTTGAAGTTGCAGAGGGTCGCTTACAGCAGGAACGTGTTTTGGTTGATAGTATTTATAAAATGTTGTGGGTAAAACATTTTTCAAAGTGTTTGAAATATGTAAATAGTCATAGAAATGTGTTTGGTTTATACAATTTTTTTTTAGAGATAGGGTCTGAGAGATTCAGACTTAGGTCCAAATCTTAATGGTGAAGCAGATTTTAGGATAAGAAACTAAAGGATTTTTCACCAGTGCACCTTTTAACACTGTACAAAGCAGCAGATAAACAATTAAACCTTTACATCAACAAAACCTGCATTTTAGTAATGTAATTAAAACATTATTTGAACAACATTTTGTGTCACAAATTTTCTTTAATACTTTTATTTATTTTATTTTATTTTATTTCTTTTTATAATAACAATACGCCAAACCCAGATATGCTCTTCTGTTATCAGTGATGTTGTCTATTTCATAATTCATTGTACCCTTTAAAATCATTTTACAGTCTTAAAACAAGTTATCAATTAACACTTTATGTAATTTTTTAGTAGTGTTTTATCTTCATATTGATGCACTTTACTCAGTAATCTATGTTGGTCTTGGCATACTGATAATTACTCATCGTCATCCCTCTTTGTCCTTCTTGTACCACATATTTTGGTTAGGAATCCACTCATGAATGGCAACTACTGAATATTCTGATTGCACATGGTTCCTGTAGTCCTACAGTTTGGTTTGGGGTTTTATTCAGTGCCTTGTTTTTCCAATGTTTGCTATGATAAACAGCAGAAGTTATTTTCGTATTCATAAATATATGCAAACGTAGGCATTTCATTTTTCCATAGAAGACAATAAATCAGATTTCAGCATCATTTGCTTTACAGCAGAGCGACTTCCAGCCTGTACCTTGTTAGTGTTTGCTAGTTTTAATGTATAGTCTGCATTTGCTCTGTGGGGGATTAAAAATTGGCTCTTTTGGTGATTGCAGCACAAGACATATCCATTCACTGTTTTTCTGCCTCACCTGAAGCTCTGCAGAAACTGCTGACATCGTTTCTGAGGCTCTTTCTCTGTCAGTGTGATAAGCTGCACTGAGATTGATTGGCACGTAACCAGACCAATCAGCAGTGAGTAGCAACGTGAAGCACATTTTTGAAGATTCTATTGGTTAAATCTGCAAAATCTTTGGAAACAACCTTGATTGGCATATAAATAGACAAATCAGTGTTGCTCCCACAGTAAAATGTTTTGATGTCTGATTTCACTTGGTCAAAATAGGGACGGGACATATTAGCATTTTGGGGATATTTGTGGGGACCTGCCTGAAAATGGGACAGTCCCGGCTAAATTGGGATAGCTGGTCACCCTATCTTAATAAATCTGAAATGTTTTTATTGTGTTATTTATCTTTAACTATTTCTTCAGCATGATTTTGTTTCACAGAATGTAAAATTTTATTAATAATTTGTTCTAAAGAAAATGCAGTACATCTTTGGCTTTGCTGCAGTGTTTGATTGCAAATAATTCAGGTTTATAACCTATTAGTCTTAATCACTTTAAGTTATGTTTCTGTAAAATTACAATCCTGACATCTGTACCACAGTAAATTGCTAAATTACAGAAATATATGCTATATTTCAGGTTTTCTGCATACTACAATAACTCACTGTAATACAGAAATATACCAAAAATCAGGTATACAGTTTATAAGGCATTGAAACAGCAGCATGAATTGGGCGTTGACGTTCACACGGGGTTGAAAATCACTTGGGCGTAAATATTATGACTTGAAGCAGCAGAGTGAAGAGGGTTGGTGTAAGGACGTCAGAACTGATGTAGGCACAGTTGTAGTGATCCAGTGTTTCCCAAAGTGGGTGTCAGGACCATTGAGACATAAAGAGGGGGTTGCAAGATGCATTCCAAAAATAGAGGTAATCAGAATTTATTCCAAACTGTTCATTTGACAGATTATTGTTAAATATAAACATAGACTAAATTTAGTTAATATAAAAGCAAGGGGGTGGGGGTTGTCTGTGGTTAGTGGTATTATTTTTGGATCAACTGCTGAAAAAGATCAAAACCTCTGCAGTTAACTAAGAAAAGTGAAAATAGATGCTTGGTCAAGTTTTCTAAGATCTTGCAGGCACATCATGGTTTCTGGCTCTGTCAGTGGTTTTAACCTCTGTGACTAAAAATGCTGTGTGCTGACATTTTATTGCTCTTCATTGTGTTCAAAACAGCTACTTCATTTTTTCTTTGTTAAACTGGAGGAAATTGTGGCACATGCACTTGTTGATTTGTTTGGTACTTTTACCAAATGGTGTTATTGGCCCATGGCAGGGATGGAAATTGATCAGATTTTATTGGTACCAGTGTCATTATTGATTCTGCTCATTAATTTAATTCTTTATTTAATCCCTTTTTGTTTTTTTTAATTAATTTTCAGTGTCGATAAAAGGAGGCCTACAAACTTCCAGCATCAATAATGTCAAACACTTGGTACTCCTGATATTCACTGCTGTAATTGATTTGGACATACATACTGTACATCTGAAAAAAGTAGGAAGTCTGAAATAATCACCAGTGCTGCTTGTCTCCCATGTTTTCCACGAGTATATATATATATATATATATATATATATATATATATATATATATATATATACATATATATTATAATATATATATACACATATATATATATATATATATATATATATATATATATATATATATATATATATATTAAAATATATATATACACATATATACACACACAACACACACACATATATATGTATATGTGTGTATATATATATATATATATATATATATATATATATATATATATATATATATATATATATATATATATACATTATATATAGTATATAAGTATTATATATATATAAATATATATATATACACATATATACACACACACACACACATATATGTATATGTGTGTATATATATATATAATATATACATATATATATATATATATATATATACACACACAAACACATATTATATATATATATATTATAATATATATATATATATATATATATATGTATATGTATATATATACATTTTGTTTTGTTTTGTTTTTTTGTTCTGAAGCCAAACAACAATTCAATAACTTTCAGTATCTTTAAGTCAAAATTTTAGATAAAAATATGAGAAGATGGGGCTTGTTTTTGAAAATATGCAAAATAAATCATGTTTTTTCTTTATTCTCCATCAACAATGTTATGGTTTTATTATGGTTTTGCCAGCATTTGTTAATTTGTTTGTTAACAGGATAATGCAAAAGATTATGTACGGATTTTGCTGAGATTTTCAGGGAATGTTAGTTGTGGCACAAAGGAGAAACAATTCAATTTTAATGTTTAATGATCTGAATCTGAAAGTGTATCCCAGAATGTATTTTAAAGATTTCTTAAAATTGCAGGATGGGTAAATAGTGTCAGAAATGCCTAAGCAGAGGTTTATGCTCTCAGAGCACTTCTACTTATATTTTATTTCCTGCCTTTTTTCCAGTAATTTAGAGGATTCAAAAGCAGGTAACATCAGGATGTGGGGATGGAGAGTGGAAATGACATGCAGAGAAGAAGCCCCAGACTGCATACAATGAGCACATCTCTTTACTCATGCATGCAGCGTTCATTGTTAGGCCAGTGGTGCCCCAGTGTGCATTTCAAAAACCTTAAAATTAAATTTAAAAATTATTTCAAGCCGAAAAGTGAATACACAGACTGGTTATAACAATTATTTTGATCACTTTTTCACCTTTTAATCAATCAAACTTTTTATTATATTGTGCCAAATCCTAACAAATGTTTTGTCAGGATGCTCTACAAAGAACCATACTCTTCCTTTTTATTGTTTTTAATTCACCTTATTTCATTTACTGTATTTGCCTTCCTTCAGCCATTTTCTCTCAGTCATCTCCTGTCACCCAATTTTCCTTCTTCCCTGTCTCTCCTCCAGTGAGTAACCAGGGGTGCGAGATGTCTGGTGTCAGAAAATGTTCCCACATATCAAAAGGCTCCTGGGTTCTGAGGGGAAGCGGCCAAGAGAAGGAGAAGGTCAAGTTGAATGCAGCGTGTGAGGAGAGAGGGATCAGGGCCGCGCTGTGAAGAACAGTGATTAATACCAGCAGCAGAGAGGCGGCAGCGCTGAAAGGGCACAGAGAGGGAACTAATGCCGCTCTGCTTTGTCCTTTATTTCTCCCTCCAAATATCCATTCATAGCCCCTCTCCATTGTCTGCCCAGTGTCTCAGATTCACCTTCGATTTGTGTTTTTGCTGCAGGAGCCTCATTATCAGGTCTAAAACATGAATAGGTTTGAATTTCATACACTGCTGAATTTAGTGCATCAGTTTTTGAGTTATGTTTTTACATTAGAATTTACAACAATGAAGCTTACTTTGTGTTTAGGATAATAGGCACCAGTCAATAGAAGTGCATCACAGAGGCAAAATACTACATGTTCCCTCAGGTATTTTCATATGGAGCCTGTTTGGACATGAGTCATTGAAACTGAACAAAGAACCAACAATCTTATGTAAGCAAGCACTCAGCCCAGCATCAACAGCAACAGTTCATTCTCCTTTGTGAGGTAAAAGCCTAAAAATATTTTTAATTTAGGTTGTTTTTGTGATGTCACATCACAATGGAGAACCCTATATGGGGGCATAAAGTGATTTCTGCACAGAGAAGCATTAAGAAAGTACATAAAGTTTGTACCATTTACAGCTTTGAAGCCATCCAAAACATGGTAAAATAAATAAATAAATAAAATAAAACAATAGCCACTTCTGAGTCAGGAGGGTAATGGCACACAGAGGCAAAAAGTTAAAGCTTACTGAGAAAGCAGACACGGATTAAAATATCCATTTTAGTCTGGAGGAGAGGAGTCAGATAATCTTTGGGTGTTCCTCATTACGTAAGTCTGTCCCTCCTGGGATGCGAGGATACTTGAGAACTGAGGACCATAATTGTTGAAACTTTGTTGGTGGAATTATTTCCCATTCTTGCTTGATATAAGACTTCAGTCGCTCAACTTTCCATTGTCTCCATTGTCATATTTTGGGCTTCACAATGTGCCACACATTTTACTACATAAACCATCCTGTTGTATAACACGCGCAGAATGTGGCTTAGCATTGTCTTGCTTAAATAAGCAGGGACGTCCATAAAAACACATCACTTGGATGGCAGCACGTTTCTTCAAAAGCTGCCATGGGCACTAACACACCCCAATTATCACAGATGCTGGCTTTTGAACTTTGAGCAGATAACGGTTTGGATGGTCCTTTTCCTCTAGCCAGGAGGACACAACATCCATGATTTCCAAAAGTATTCAAAATGTGGACTTGTCGGACCACAGTACCCTTTTCCATCCATCTCAGATGTGTACAGGTGCACAGAAGCCTGGCAACATTTCTGGGTGCTCTTGATATAAAGCTTTCACTTTACAGAGTAGAGTTTTAACTTGCACTTAAAGATGTAGCTACAAACTGTTTTAACTGACAGTGGTTTCCAGAAGTGTTCCTGAGCCCACATTGTAATATCCTTTACAGTATGATGGCAATTTTTAGTGTAGTTTACTGAGGGGGATCGAAGGTCATGGACATTCATGAAGGTCATGGACATTCATTGTTGGTTTTCGGTTGTGACGTTCACGTGCAGAGAAATCTCCAGATTCACTGAGTCCTTTGGTGATATTATGGACTATAGTTGATGAAATGCCTACATTTCTTGCAATTGTTCTTTGAGAAACGTTCTTAAACAGTTTGCTCACACAGTTGTTTCACAGAGTCTTTGCTTGTGGACAATTGAGCCTTTCAGGGATGCTCCTTTTATACCAGTCATGACACTCACCTTTTTCGTATTAATCTGTTAACCAGTGTGTTCCAAATGTCATTAACGACTTTTCCTTAACTTCCTCAGCCTTTTCTGATGTTTCAGACATCAAATTTAAAACTAGAAAAGCACTCAGAGAGCGCAGACCTCCGCCAAGCAGCTTCGGTCCACTTCGGCGAAAATGGTCCTATCTGGCAATGTTAAAGAATCCTTTAAAAAATTCCTGGATCCAGACGGTGATCCGGATCACCCCTAAAATTTAATCAGTTCTTCCATATCCCATTTCCGACAATTCCTGAAAATTTCATCCAAATCCGTTCAGAAATTTTCAAGTTATTTTGAACACAAACAAACAAACAGACAAACAGACAGATAAACACCGGCAAAAACATAACCTCCTTGCGGAGGTAATGAGTGACTATTTACAAGAAAACAATAAAGTTTATCTGTTTGAGCATTAAATATCTTGTCTTTGTAGAGCCTCTCAGTTGAATATAGGTTGAAAGACTTTGCTTTGTATTTTGTTTTTATTTAATTAACACAATGTCCCAGTTTCATTGGAATTAGGGTTTGTAGAAAACTTCACATACTGCTCACATCTCACGCATTCTGTTTATTTAAAGTACCCTCATAAACTTTCAAAAGACTTATTTCCACCAGGCTTCCACCAGCCAGACTCTTCAGTATACACCCTTTCCAGGTTAAAAAAGAAAACATGCAGCAAACAATTCTTCTTTTTTACACACACATACACACAAACATCATGGCTCTGTCCAGTCAGCTCTGCAGTTTTCCCTGACACCCTCTCACCTCTGTCACACCCCTGATTTTACCACTGCTGCTGGCTTGACGCCCCACTATTACACCTCTGAACCTTTTAAACAGATGTTAAAAGTACTACCAGTTAAGTCTGAGCACCCATCAATCATTTACACTACTTATCCTTTAAGGGGACTGGAGCCTATCCCAGCTGCTATTGTGCCAAAGACAGGGGACTGGACTGGTTGGTCACAGGTTGACATGAGAAACCTTTCATAGTAATGATCACACCTGACACACAATTAAGAGTCAGCACTGAGTTTGTTTTGGGCCTTTAGAGCAGGCCCAGAGTGGCTAATCTGCATGATGCCTGGTGGATGAGGCTGGTTGTGGGGCCACAGGGGCCTTGGTACAGTAAAAAAGAGATCATACTGTTTGCATAATTCTCACATGTGGCCCAAACACACTGAATAAAGCCAAAAGGATTCTTACTGTCTTCGTTTCATCCTCTCCCTGTGCACTGTTTTGCAGCCACTCTTCCTCTCCCTTTCTCTCCCTCTCTCTCTCTCTCTCTCGCTCTCCTTCCCCTTGTGTATCACTCATTATATTCCACGACAGCAGTAAGACAGCAGAAACATTAAGTATTTTGATCCTGGACAAAGTTTTAGGTCTGTCTCCTGAGTGACAACTCTCCATGCAAAGTCAATGTAAAGACCGGTTAGCTTTGGACATGTGACTAGGTCACGTCACTTGATCGCCAAAGTTGAAACTTTGTTTGAACTATTCAGGCGACGTGCATGCAGATTGGCTGCGTCAGCCAATCTGCATTGTAGTTCTGAGGGAAGCCCTTCTTGCTAGTCTAGCTGTTTTAGATAATGTGTGTGTGTGCACGTGTGGGTGTCATTTTTGCAGTGGATGTGTGCTGGAGGAGATGGAAGGTTTGCGGGGTGTATATATGAGGTACAAAAAAGAAGGAGGGGGGAAGAAGCAAATCAGCGGGAGGGCGAGTGAAGAAGTGGTGGTTTTCTGTGGTCCTGTCCGAGGGAGACGATCAGCAAAGTGGCTCGGGGGGTCAAGGAAGACAGGGCCGCAGAGAACTCCCTACTCAAGGTGCAGCTGACAGACGATGCTGAGGCAGCAGCAGGGCCATCTTCACCTTCAGCAGGGCCAGCAGCAAAGACAGCAGGGCCATCAGCTGCAGTGTTTTACGGTTGGTGGATGAGTGAAAAGGGTACAGTTGGAATAATGTCAGCTAAACCTCAAAAACTTGAGCGGGCACGGCATCACTGAGTGACGGGATGACAAAATGAGCTATTTTATGGACACACAACCCGACTGACGTGAGCGACACAATATGGGTCGCTAAAGTCGCATCTGGTGTGAATGCACCTTTAGCGCACAATTCATGTATTTGATGCTGCAGGTCATGAGGTTGTTAAAACAGTTAAAACATGAAGTGTGACTTTAAATATGTGAGACTATTAAAAAAGAGATGATAGCGAAATGGATACAGTCTAACTTTTCAAATTACCAGTACAAATCCAATGACAGATGGTAAGCATCAAATCTCCACAAATGTATTTAAAATAAGTTGAATTTAAAAAAAGGTTCCAAGTACATATAGATACAGATTTATATTAAAATATTAGTTCAATAAATTTGATCACTATAATACTTCATTCCAAATGTCAAAGAAACTATTTTGGGAGTTAAAAAAACCTTTATTACACCAAAAGAGTATGTTTTTGTGATTGTAACATAAACTAGAAAGATATCTATGCTATTCAGATGAGACCAAAGCATATAGAAGAAAGAAGTGAAAGAACACGGTAAAGTAAAGAAAAGGAAACATAAACTAGAGTCAGCTGCAGTTCAAATACAGGAATAATAATGATAATAAAAATGCATACAAATCTGGTAACATAAATGTGCTTTTTGAGAAACACTAATCATATTTAAATTTGTAGGTTAATTTTGTTGTAAATAAAGTGTTCAGAGTGCACAAAATGGCATCACAATAAAGTTTTTTTTATTGAAAAAAAATCCTTAGGAAGACACCCCCAGACCTCCAGTCCAGATTTGAGTTGTAGCCTTCCCTACAAGGCACCATGATTTATCAGGTGAGACCCATACCAAGAAAACACTATGAATGACCCAGAGAGACTAACTTTTCCATAAAATGTCACATTAGAATTTGGATAAAATACCTTATGAAAAAACAAGATTTCAGATAAGTCTGCTTCAAGTTTACATCAATCAATCTTTCAATTTTTATTTGTATAGTGCCAAATCATAACAAATGTTATATGCTAATGAGTATGAAATTAAATTTCCATGAAAGGCCGTGAATTAAAGTGGGCCAGTCTGAATCTGAAACTCGAGGGCTGAAAAGGGTGCCACTGCCTTAGAGTCAAAGCACACAGAGGGAATCCACATGCAGGACCATGATAAACTCACATAGGAAGGTCCTGTCTGACCAGAACTCAAAACAGAAACCTCTTCTACCATACACTGCACCACCATGCCGCCCTTATCTCTAATAGGATTGAAAACATAATCACATCAAAGTTTGAAAAAAATCCATCAAAGCATTCTTTAGATCTTGTTTCACAATAATGGTCCAGACAGACGCAGGTCAGATGGATAACCCAGAAACACAGGTCGTCAGCCCTTAGTGTATTAAATGTGTGCAACCCTTTAGACTTCTGAAGACAGCACCACAACCCTCTTTTAAGTCCCACCCTAGCACTTTAAAAAACATTTGTATTTATATATGTTCTCCCTTTACAGCTGAAAATTGTGTAACAATAAAACAACCTCTAACTACAGCTGCCATGTTTCTTTTTTTATTTTCATTCCCTTGGGATCATTTTTCTCATTGTTCTCTCTTTTCAGCCTTGCTTTCCCTCAACATAACACATCTAAAAATAATTTACATGAATCACAATGAGCAAATTTACCCCCTCCTCCCCACAGGACATTATTGAATTGCGTGTTGTGCAGCAGCGGTGCAAGGTACTCCAATCAGTGGCCTTGTACCTTGCACACGGGCCGCAGCTCATAATTTGCATGACATTGCACGAGTTAGCTCTCTCTCTCTCTCTCTCTCTCTCTCTCTCTCTCTCTGTCTCTCTCTCCTGCGCATAAATGGCCACAAGTACAATTGCATGCTTATTATGATTACACAGTTATTGCCCTTCATAACACACAAAAGAATATTCAAAGAGGCACAATAAAGGTCCACGTTGACTCAAACACATGCACACACACATACACACGCTCACAGTAAAAGAGAAAAAACACAATAAAAGCAGCAAGACCGGCACTGAGACACATACATGTGAAATATCCTCAGACTATTAATCCAGCTTTCTGCAGCCATCCTATGCTCAGTCCCTGTCGACTGCTGCTGCTGACTGTGGGTGGATAACGGATCGGCCTGTTGTGTTGGTGTGTTTGTTATGTGTGCTCCTCTTAGTTTGATGATAAGTGTTGCAGAATTTCCCATCAAAATCTTTGATTCAGTCATGGCTTGGTGGCTGGAAGTGGGAACAGCAGCTCTGTCGACTATCTTTATTAGTTTTTTTTATGTGAGATCAGACCAATCTGTGCATAAGATTTGCATAAGTAGGGGGTCTGTGGGCTGCTGGTTTGGTAACCAGACATATTAGATGGACTGTTCAATAGCTTTCACTAGTCCATCTGGGAAAGAGCCCATAGAAAGTGTCTGGGAATGGGCAGAACCTTGGGCAGAACCTTTTAAAGCATATCCAGCAGGTGACTGGATGATCATTCCTTCAATCGCAACCGTGTTTAACAGAATGAATAAATCATTTCTATCAAGAAATGCTTTGGGTGTTCTTGTTTGTTTTTCATTTAATGAAGAGATAAAGTACAGATCTGATAAAACCGCTCTGAAGCTGTTAGCATCTATGCTAATCTCTGTATTAGCAGTTACTTCCTGCTGTTGTCTTGCTCATAGCTCCCGCCTCTTCCTGCCCTAAAGGATGTTGATTGGGTTGTGCTGCTTTAGGATGCTCACAATCACTGTAGATTGAAGCTTGGCATAATGGATCTGTCTGATTACATATATTGAATCAGGCTGATCCAGCTGCTGTGCAAGGTTAGTGGATTGGTACAGTATTAAGAAACCAGGCACTTCCTATGAATATTGTAGGCCCTTATGGCCACAGAAGATAATTTGTTGCCTTAATTTTACATAGTTTTTCTCACAGCTTAGAATCATGAATTGGACCCCAAACTCAAAAATCCAGTGCAGACAGTTACCTTGAAATTTTGATTTTTCATGGCTTTTTTAATTTGACATTGCTGTGATCAAGTTGTTGCTGTTACTGCTGCTATACAGCTGCAGATATGGGATGAGTTAACTGGATTGTTCCGGTTGTTGGGCCATTTGTGATCCAACTGTAAACAAAATAATCCAGGGCTCAATTCAGAGTTAGCACAGACAGCCTCTTCTAGGGGATTCAGGTGTGATGTTTCATCTGAAGCAGAGTTCACTTGCTGTGTTCACATATGTGTAAATCGCCATGACTGTGTAGAAAATGTCCACATGCTTGGGAACAACTCTCCCAAACAATCCAAGTATGTGAGCATCCTATACGTCATCATGACTTCTCAAGAACTTGAATCCACCGACAGTCAAAAAGCTGTCATTTTCTAAAATATAAATAATACTGGTAAACTATGACATTAGCTTTCGTTAATTGTCACTGTTATCATCAGTTTAATTGTTATCATAGTTTATGTCTTTGTTAACAGATCACTGGTTTAAAAAGTTCAATTTCCAATTAACTGGGCCCCCTTTTGTTGGATGCTAAGCTGTTGTCATTGTAGACACCAGATTATTTTGCTGCCAGCTACAGAAAAGAAGTTCAGCCTGGTCTATTATTGCTTAACGCCAGGGAGCCACAACACTAAACATTGATGTGTATTGTATACGGCTAATCTCTCTGTTATTACTGTAAACTGCATATGTGGAGCGCTTGACAGCCATAGCAACAGTAACTAAGTGTGGCGGGGGCATAGAAAACATCAGAGACACACAAACACAAACACACACAAACACACAACCCTGTCTTCAGCAGGTGAAGGGCAGGGAGAGGGTTTGTGCACACAGCAGCTAAGTGGCTCAATGTGCTATCGACTGGCTCACTGTGGCAACCTGCAGAATTCCACCGCCTCCCCACCAGCCTGGCAGACTATCTGTTCACCCTCCCTCCCTCCTCTTCCTCCCCCCTCTCTCTCTCTCTTTCTCCCATCCCCCACTCCAGCAGCTCCAGGGAAGCAGTGACGTGGGAGCTCCCTGCACTGAGAGCAGAGAGAAAGAGAGATTGGGAAGAAAGGCTGGCAGAGAGTGAGGGTGAGGAGAGAGAGAAAGGCTGAAAAAAAAGATAAAGATCCTCCCTCTCCTCCCAGCACTCGTTGACAATGACACTGGGAGAGTCATTTTGAAGCAATGAGCCAGAAAACGCAGAGCCGCCGCTGCCATTCATCCTACTAAGCACGACACTCAGTCACTACCTCGCCACAATCACATTCATCTCCTGGAGAACAGAACGGGCCTAATAAAATGAACGGCAGAACGCTCATATTATAAAAACAGCCCATTCAGTGCGGGGACACAAGTTCAGTGGAAATAATGGAAATGAGGATTGGACTGGAGTCCAGGCGCTGCACTGAAATTGAATCAACTGAAAATGATTCAAACAATTAATGTTTGCATTCATTTCATTTTGATTTGACCTGTGAAGGTGTCTTTGAGCTCATGCTAATGTGAGGCATATTTCCTGATACACAGAAAATTACTCTTAACAAATATTTATTAAAAGAGCTGGCAGTCTTCAGCAACACTGAAGAACAATGTCTATGCATTGTCATGAATTCAGAATCAGAAATAGTTTATTGATCCAGAAGGAGAAATGTGGTTGTTGTACTTGCTCTGATACGCAGTACAGCAGTGGGAATATAAAGATATAGACATTCAAATAAGGTAGAAATAGAAAGAAATAAGCAAAAATCACAATCTTTTCGAAATAACAATAATAATAATTATGAAAGGATAATAAAATACAGTTAAAATAAGTAGAATAAAAATTAGTGGAAAGCACAGTAAAAGCAAGTATTTTCACTATTACCTATATTTACAAGATGGAAATGCACATTTTAATAGGTGGGAGAGTACAAATCCCTGAAAATTAACTTCCAGTTGAAAAGGAGCTTGTGTTACAAAAAAGTGTAAAAATAATATTCCAGTAAGTCAAATCCATAGATGCTGTATGATATTTAACTCTGAACTTTTCAATGTGAACCTTGAACCTGTAAGTGACACTTTTTGAGTCGATCATCCCACCAATCCCCCATTATTGGACAAGGACAAACAGATGCCACAAGCTCACATCATGAAAACTACAAAAAATAAAATGTGTATATATAAACATATATATGTGCTTTAACCAAACATTTCTTTATTAACAGCTTATTTTCCCAGTAATATTCATTGAATAAATACAGATATGTTTACACTGTGCAGTGTTAATATAGAGTTCACACTTAGTTAAAAACAGGTTGTTAAGTAGTTAAAAATAAACTTTGGGGAGAATGCATTCTTTCTAACAAAACATTGAAGCGTTGATTAAAGGTCACACTGTAAGTGTTACAGAGTCTTAGATTTAAACTCCAAAAAGGGTCAACAATTACACTTAATGAGAATTAAGACATCATCTCTCCAAAAGTAGTGAAAGAAAATCTTTGTGGTGTGGACCATATACACACTCCAGATAATATTAATATTAATTCTGACAGTGTTAGGTGTCTAGGCACTTTTTGCTGTGTAGAAATAACTCACTGAGTTTACACTAAAGGATCAATAAAGATATTCAGAACAGAGTATGAAAATTGAGACTGTGTACATTTGAGAAGCAGTTATATGAATGCACTGTTTTATGAAAAGTCATAAATTCATACATGCATGGGATATTACATGTATTAACCCTGATTTATACATTATTTAATGAATTTAAGGTGTTTTAGTCATCTTGAGGTTTATGATATTAAGTGTTAAGCACACACTGTTAACACTCTATGCTTTAGTGTCCACAATGATGATGTAATGAAGAATGGATGCACAAGTAATCATGAGGTGAACACTTATAATTAAGTAAATTGTTAATTTTCTTTATTGTTGTGACAGCAGATTTACCCACTAATAGAGGTGGCAATTAAAGACAAATTCTAGGTGAGAACTGATAGCAAAAACCTAAATTAATTAATTTGTCTTTTAGTTTAAGAATTTCCTTATCACATCCGCTCTGTTCTACATGCCTTGCAAATCAGTGAGGTCGCGCTCTCATCAGTGAAAGTCCACACCAACAACAGTATGTGATCACGGCAGACAGGAGACAGATTCAAAAGAGGGGCTTCATTGTACTCAGAATGATACAAACAGCACAACAGCCAATGTCTGTGTCTTTGTGATTGAAAGCGAGGGTAGAAACTCCAGAAACCTGCTGAAACATTTGTCTACTTACAATAATATCATATAGTGATGCGTTTTGAAGTATTTGACCCTGAAAGCTTGTGCAAGTCTGCTTTATTCTCACAGAAAATCCTCAGGAAGTAATAATAAAGAATGTTATTGGCTGAAACAATATGACATTGGTATTAATAAAATGTTATCAATGTCTGCCTTAGAAGGTATCATAAACATCCTTAAGCACTCATGAGCAATGATCACTGAAACACACTAGTTAATGCACTAATGTCTGAAGTCAAGAGAAGGCAAGAGATACTTTCAATGTGTGTAAAATACAGATTTTTCATTGTGAACTCATGTAAATACTATGACCCTGATACAAAAGAATCATCCACTATTTGATTCCTCCATGTGTCCCAAAAACAGAAAAAAAGGTAGAAAAGGATTTAATGCAGTGATGCTGAATGGAGTAGAAAAACCAAAGTGATTCTGAGGCCCTTGTTGCCTGAAAAATACTATTATGTTAGAAATACATGGGCTTTCTCCACACCAACTTGTTCTCCAGTTGCAATGAGAGGCAATTGTTTCACTCTAAACTGATTTTAGATAATGAGAAGCACTACATCTGTTTTTATGTTTCCTGCAAAGTAAGGTACCGTTCAGCCTCTGAGCTGCTACCTGACAAAATTACATACAGACAGAAAGAAGAAAATGCCCTTAAATAATTTCCCAAATGTAATAAGCCATGGGCCTATCTAAAGCCTGGTCATCCCCAGAGGCCAACTTTGCCCAGAATACAACAATTAGACCCAAGTATTTACCTCCATATTTTATTTAAAGAGAATTCTTACGTTAATCATTGGTTATGACCATGCAAATGAGTAAACACAGCAAGGTGAAGCAGGAGTTTAAAAGTCCTGTCTGAGATTTTTTAAGGGGCAGCTTATTTATGAAATGAAAATGTACTATAAATATGAAAAGAGAAAAAAAAACAATATGATTATAATTGATTATATTTGATTTCCTATTTCAAGGCTCCATTACAGTAGCAGACACAGTCAGGCTAATTGCTGACACTGTAATGTTAAATTATAGGCCTTTAACAGAGTTAAAACAGCCCACTCTCATGTCCTGAAGTTCACAGTAATGCAAAGCTAAAACTGTTGTGTCAGGTTTGCCAAGTCATTGTGGTTCTGTGAAAGCTGCAGTTGATTTCTGGTGAGGACCAAAGAACCAAACTAAGACCACTTGACAAGGTGAGACTCAGATGCAGCTTGTTTGCAGTCAGAGCAGCAGCTGAACTTCATCAAAACCAACTGCTGGAATCAATGGAGTATTCTGAATTACACCAATCGGACTGATATGAGACACATTACAAATGTTACCAACAGTGAGTGTTATTCACGTATAGATTTTACATGGCCATCACTTCTAGAAACATTGATGATCAATATATTTTTCCAATAACCAAGAACTGAAATGACCACAGATCAATTAATGAATCTACAACTTGCTAGCTTGGCCCCTTGCTGCTCTTCACTGTGACACACACACTTTATATAATGGAGCACCCTCAGTATGTCCCTTTGGTAAATAAGATGGTCATTTGTAGATCTCTCTTGTTAAGTTCTGTTGATGTTTGGTAAGAGTGGTTTTATGTATAGTCAATAATTTGGTGTTCATGCTCATTTAAATGGTTTGGATGTGCTATGTCAGTCTTTCTGAGTTGCTGTAAAATGTGATTGCATGTGAAAATAGATGAAAACTGAGCAGATTGTAGGTTTTGTAATTAGAAAAAGTAAAAAGAAAGAATAATCAGAATCAGGTATGTGAGACATACAATGAATTTGACTCTGGTAAAAAAAATTCCCCCCCAAATTACAGATTAGAGGATATATACACATGGGAATAGAATAAATAGGATTAAACTTGAATTTAAAGGAAAAATAGCATGTACAAGCTAATATTAACTGAGAAGTCAAAGCTAACAAATACAAGCCTGATAGACAGCAATGGTTGGGAGTGCAAATAATGCAGTTAACGTGTTATTAAAGATAGTGATAGGAACAGGACTACTTTATATTATTTAGACAGAATAAAACAGAATTTTTTTATAAACACTGTCCATGGATCTGTATGGTAGGAGGGTGATATTTACATGTCAAAAGAATGACTCTTTAACTATTAAATTATCTGTACAATCACAGTGATGCAGTATTTTCATTAACAACAGAGTGCACGGTATACATAGGCTGGGAGGATGACATGTATATGTTTAAAGGAATTTGTTTTTATTTACACAATGAAAATGAGTGACTCTTGAGTGAATAAAATGGGATTAAGAGAAATATGGTAAAAATCAATAAAAACTTGATAAGAGGGTTTGAGTTTTTATTTTCAAACTCATTGTTCACACACAAAACTTTGTCCTGACCAATGATCAGAAAGACCACATAAATATAATATAAAGGTTGTCCATATCTCAACATGTTGGAGCCAGACAATAAGCATTTGCCCTTTAAGAACTCCCAACTGGGAGCATTTTTCTTGCAAGTCTCAAATTTTAGGTGGTTTTTACAAAAATACTGCTACAAATTGGCATATTTCCTTTGGATTGTTTTATGTTCACACGTCAGTATTTTCAAAAGTGAGGAGTTGTACCAGCCACGTTCTTTTTACCAGAGCTGGCCTTATGTCAATATGTCAATATGTCACAGGCAGCATTGCTTTGACTATGAGTTACATTGTGCATCATAGGAAGGAAACCAGTGGACTAAGCTACCCACCAAACGGTAAAAATCATAACAATTACAGCAGCATAAATTGCTATCTGGGCAAAAGTAACTTAGTACAATGTAATACTTGTAGAATTGTCAGCAGAGAAACTGTCAGCAATGCAAAAAAGTAGAAAGCAGCTTTAAAAAGGATAATTTCTCCTGCTTGAAGGAGCTGGACTACAGTCTGGGAACTGAACAATAATCTGTCAATGTTGTCAAGTCCTGTGATGATCTGCTGTAGAGATGGTGAGTACTGGTAATATGGGGATATTTTCATGATATGTGAGTTAATACACATTATTTTTAAGTAGTACTTTGGTATCAGCCTGGTAGCTGTAAATCAACTATTGTTACTATTACTGCTGGCTATGTTACAGCAGTGTGATGAGCTCGTCACACCAAAACAAGAATAGATCGCAGTGTTCATATTTATTATGAACACAGAAAGCCCACTTGAAGACCTCGGGCTCCTTGCTGTTGTTAGAAGCACAACCTCATTTGATATGTCACATGTTGAAAATTAGAAGAGGAAACATTTGCAGCAAATGCCAGTTAACACCAACTGACATGGACACAAGTTAAACCATAACACCAGTCAGACTTTATACCTTTAAAAATGAAATTATCATTGCAGGGAAATGGTGAGGATATTATTAAATGGAAGAGAAATATTTGCCTGTAAAATATTTCTGACTGTGCATTACCTCTACAAATGTTCATTTGGACAAAGGTGTTTTTGAAAGCTTCATGTGTGTGGACAGGATTATTTTTCTTATACATAGGAGAGCCTAAGTTAAAAAAATAATAATAATAAAAAACATGCAGGACATGTGGATATTGACCAAAAGTAAAAGTGCAAAAAGGGTAACAAGTTATTTCTTGACTGCTAGACCCAGCACTGGCCTATAATGAAATGAAATGGTCTTTTTACATTTTTATTTATGTAAAATTCAAAAAGAAATGCATATCTAGTAAATCCTTTAGCAAGCATTCTTGATATAGTACACATAATAACCCTAAAATGACTTCATTTGCGGCAGTAAATTGTCACATCACTTATCCTCCTCCAAGTAGGACATCTTGTAATTGCCTGAATTGAATATTCATGTCCCGGCTACCAGCCCTACTCCACTTTCTCTTCCCCTCTACAAATAATCAAAAATACCATTTCATTTCCTCCCATCAGCCCCGGGTCATGTGCCGACGACGAGATGGAAAACACAGCATGTCGTTAAGCTGCCAGCTAATCAGCGTTTGGCTAGTAATCCCCCTCAAACACCCCCCTACCCTCTGTCAAGTCTTCCAAACGGGCCCTTCTCTCCCTCCAACAGCTCTTACACCTCCACCTCCTGCTCTGCTGTGGCTGTGGTGAGTGTGTGAGATGGATGGCACAGCCCTAATCACCCCCTGCAGTGCACTGTCAGCATGGCTGCAGGCCGCTCTTAACATTTACACCACATGATCACACACCCACACACAAACACACACCCACACACACAAACACAATAAACATGAGGACATGAGTGAGAAAACCAACTCTCACTCAGTGCCAGACAATTTAGACCAAAAATCTTAGCACAATGTTTTTCAGCTGAATGATGATACATGATAAATATCTCATTATCTTTGTCTGATGTTAAACAATTTTATTAACCTGACACACCAGAGGGACCATTCAACACATTTCACAAGTCCATCTGGGAAATAGCCCACAGAAAGTATTTGGGGAGGGCAGAATCTTTCAAAAGCATATTCAGCAGGTGATTGGACGATCATCCCGTCAATAACATTCATTATGGACCAATCAAATAATGTAGTAGGCAGGCGCCACTGCGGTGGTGTAAAGGACAGGTCATGAGCTACTTCGTGGAACAAGCTCTTGCCAAAGCATGTCAGAAGTGGAGTGAAAATATCCTCATATAGAGAAGTCTGTGGTATTTATAGCTCCCACCTCTTCCTGTTACGTTGAGTGGGCCGCCCTGCTTTGAGCAGCTCACAATCCTCAGAGCTTGGCAAGATGAATCACTCTGATTGCAGACAATGAATCAGGCAGATCCAGCTGCACTGCAAGGTTAAGCTTTTATGTCATTCTTGTCAAAATCAACAATATCTTTACCTGATTACTGATACCATCACAAACAAAAGATCAGTCCAAAAAATAATTTGTTTACACTATGGATGTAACGGTATGAAAATTTCATATCACGGTTATTGTGACCGAAATAATCACAGATGTCATTATCATTGCAGTTTTGTTGCAATGTGCTCAAAATGTTCAAAAAGTACTTACACACACTTGAAATCATTAAGCCATTTCAATGTTATAATTATAACAGGCCACCCGGTCTTTTTTTATAAACAATTGTAAATGAACATGTTCAAAGTTTTTGAGATGACCAAAAATAAGCTTAATCTGTTTAGCATACACTCAAACAGTTTTGTTTGCCTACAGCATTTAGTTTCCATGTTAAGCTTGTTATATTAAACCATGTCCATGAGATTTTTTTCACTGATGATAGTCCCTGAAGCAGTTCCTGTCCAGCTGAATACAGACCCCCACCTTGCAGGTGATGGCAAAGGTCAAGGTCATGAAGTCTAACTGCCATCTTTACCTTGTAAAATATAAGACCTCAAGAAAAATTAAAGGGATTTTCTTCAAACTTTGCTCTACTGTCCACTCTCACTTAAAGATGATCTGATTAGATTGTCAGAAGGGCATGGGTAAGAGGTCAAACTTGTGAAGTTTCAGGCTCATCCTTTGTTCACAGATGACACTTTGTGCAACCCAATATCACACAAATGCTTTTAGGGATTTCCTTTAAACTTCAAAACATCCAACATGACACAAGGATGAAACTAGTTGTTTTTGCAGGTCATAAGTCAAAGGTCAAAATGACGAGCATGACTTTGGCCTGGTGTTATTGTTAAGTGTCTCCAGAAAAATTTGTTATAATTTTGCAATATACAAATAATGATTGATTGATTGTAGGACATCAAACTGGTATATCTATTCAGTGGGCAGGGGGATGGGCTGTTTTGGGAAGCTACTGTCGCTGTAATGAGGGGGACAGACAGAGAAGCCCTGATGCTGTAGACTTTTTGTCTTGTGCATAGAAGTACTCTATCACACAGAGGATACATGTAAGTCTCACTAAGGGGCATATAAAACTAGACAAAGCATAATTTGGGCTCTTTAAAAACTTAATATACTTCCCAGCTCTACTCTCACCCATCTGCCTCCCTCCTCCAGCTCTCTCCCCCCTTCTCTTCCTCCTCCCTCTGCTGTGCCCAGGGCCCCAGCACACATCCCCACTTCTCTTGCTGTCACCTTGGATGGATTCAGAGGGATGCTGCTGTGTCCTGAGGGCTGAGGGAGGAAACTCTCCTCCTCCCTCTCTTCCTCAGCCTCCTCACACATCGCCTTCCTGCCGTTATCTGCGGGCTCGAGACTCATCAGCAACACAGCAGCTTTGGCTTCCAGCTGTCTCACCAGCAGCTCCAGCAGGGAGACGGCTGCCAGAGGAGCTGGGAGGGAGGCCGCACCAATATCAGCATCCTCTCATGTGACCCGCTTCAAGGTTCCTCTCAGGCGAGCTTTCAGTCAAGTTAACATAAAGACACAAGCACAAACACACAGTGGTTAGCTAAGACTGCATGTGTGTTGGTGCAATGTGGTGTAAAAACTAGCCGAGTTCAGGTACAGGAAACAACTTACAAGGCCCACATGTGACTTATGAAATGAACATATCTGGGCAATCACTATAAACCTCTGGTTGTTGAAGAACATAGAGGCTGAAAACAATCAACATTTAGATTTTCAAAGTTCAGCTGGCCTCACCCTCAGAGTTTGACATGGAGGTAAAAAAATGACAAGGAAAAGAAACCTCTCTGAAATTAGACTTAATAACAAGAGTAGTAGAAGAAATAAAAGCATTCCTTTGGCAGTCTGAAAAGTGGGTTTAAAAGGAGTCAGAAACATGATCTGTGGTAGGAGGCTTCCTGATGTAATGCCCAGTCCTATTCTGTTTATCTGAAAATAATCAATATCTACATCAGAGATGGGTAAACTGAGTTATGCCTGGTTCACCCCAGACGTTTGACTGACATAAGTGCCAGCTCCAGCTTGAGAACACTATGACTTTCACAGCAAAATCTGCAGGGACAAATTAACACTATAAGAGCTAATAATAACACTTCTTAAGGGCCCATTTACACAACAACATTGTCACCAGAAACAGGAAGGGTTTTTCCTTTGCGTCTTCAAAAGTGCTCCACATCCACACGGAGACGGTGTGAAAATCATGCATGTTCACATGGATCCGTGAGCACGACTTAAAGTGCGGTAGCGTGCATGCCAGGCCAGAAGTTGGTGATGTAGGTTTGTAGTGAAACAGTGGTGCAACAATGTGTACGCTTTCCGATGAAGACAAACTTTTCATAAATAACAATGGCGAGTGGACACAAGAAGATGCAAGAGTTTTTCTGTCTGGACAACAAATCTGTCTGAATATTTTCATCTGGATAACAAACCAAGCACAGTAAGCAGCACACATATTGCTCGGTAGTTGGCCATATCTGTTGTTGTTGTTCTTCGGTGCACGGACAACCCTAAGCTAAAAGAGTACTATGCATATGCCACGTGTCACCGTTTTCCCTGACAACGCTGATTCCTGTTTACACAGAGACGAAAATGAAATCATTTTCAAAACTTTTCACTCTGGACTCTGGATTCAAGCACTCCAGGCACCATTCTCGTGTAAACGGAAGATGCAAACACAACGAAAACCCTCTGTTTTTGGTCGTTTTTTGTTGTCGTGTAAACAGCCCCAAAGTGTCTATAGGAGTCCATACCACAAAGTGTTGTTTTTTACTTTTTCTGGAGATTTGGTACTTTAACTCTCATGAAATGTAACTGGTGACCTTTCTGGAGTTAAAATGTAAAACTTTGCAACACTTAACAGTGTGACTTTTGATCAGCACTTTTGATTAATTGATTAACAGATCTGGAAAATCTGAAGAATGAAAGCATTCTGAATGAACGACGGGAGTTTGAAAAAAAATGGAAAAAAAAGAGGTGAGCCTCCTTTTCTCAAGATTTTCAACATGTGGGACACGCATTTGCAGTCTGCGAGCCTTGCTTTGACTTGATAACATGTTCGCAGACATTAAAATATGCAAGTAAAACGCATCCAGTGTGACACAGCCCTTTCTTAGAGGGCACCAACTTCTGTATATTGATGTGTAATAACAAAAAATTGAAGGAACAAATTGGTGTATTGCTTTTGTCAGAATTTGTGATTCCAACACTTAGATCTGACTTTAAATGCAAGTTGTAATGCAATATCAAAAGAGTTAAGTGCAGAATAAAAAACAGTTTTGGCTCTTCAATCCAAGGAATAGGACATGTACTAGCTTTGAAATGTTTTTGTCTATATTTTTATCAAATACATTCGACAAAGCTTCAATAAATTATATGAAAATGAATAAAACATTAAACAATCTGCCATGAAAACAAAAGTTAAACATTTCTGAGAATTTTTGTTAGAGATTGGAGAAAAGGTCTGAATTGTTGTATTCTGTCTTGAATAATCATGCGTGACAAAATACAGTTAAAAAATATAGCTAATTTGACCTGTACTCATAAAGAACTAAAAGTTTTCCAGTACCCAAAGATTGTTTAAGACATGTTTTAATTTTTAACTTTTCAGTGTGATTTTGTGATGTTTTTTGTATGTTTAATTTTCAGTCTTCATTTGAAATTCACATGTGGATTACATCAAATAGGAGAGCCACATGTTGCCCACCCTTGAGCTGCGTTGATCTTTAGTATGGTTGAAAGAGGATTTTCCATGATGTTGCCATGTTAAAGAATAAACCAATAGAAAGTGTTTTCTTAAATCTGGATTAAAGCAGCTGGTTGAAAAATTAATTCTTTCAATCATTTATCTACAAAGCCCATGTCTTTTTTTCAGTCCTATTAGTCCCATGCTCGGAAATGAAACAAACTCATCTTTAATGAGATAAAGAGATCCTTCTTTAATCAAGAAATGATTAAGACCCTCTCAAATATCTGACTTCTAAAATAAAATCAGTCTGTTGTTCCTTTTACCATCAAACATGTTTAAATTCAAAACACAAGTAGGATTTAAATAATCTGTTTAAAACTGTTTTTTATGGCATCAATGTAAAACAGCCACCAGGATTTGCTGTAAATTGTGTCTCAATAAGAGTCACTTTGTTGCTAGTTTTATAGCCACTGCAATAAAAATGCAGGGCCTTAAATCAACATGTTGTTAAGTAATGAAATGTTGCTGCTGTTATCACCACACCTTCACAGGACTTCCTCATGTGCTTTTATTTCCTCAAAAATCCTGTGCCTCCTCCACCTGTGCACACGTGTCTGCGTGAGTGTGTATGTCTGAAGGCTGCATGTACCCGTCTGCTCCCTTCTTGACCTGCTGACCTGACCGTCAAATGAAACCATGGGTGCTCTCCGCTCAGCTGCTGTCTCTGTCTCTGCTCCAGCCTCCCCACCAGCCACACAAATGTCGCCTTCACCGCGCCCTGCCAGATACACAAATATGTCACTTTGCATGGGCATCAGAGATGCAGCAGACTGATGGAAAAAAACTCATTTCCCAGCAGTCATTAAGTGACACTAAAACAGGCCAGTGGATGCATCAGTATATGGCCAGTTATAGCAACAGTATAACAACCTGTTGCTGTTCACTTGGCTCCTCCAGTTACGCCTCCACTTCATTTTTATTAGGTTATCTGGTTTTTCCATCAGTCCGTCTGTACGTCTATCACAGCTATCTTTTTGACTCAATTAAAACAGTAACTCAACGGGCCCTATCATAGGCCCTGCCCCAAAATGTTCTGGCATGCAGCACAGATGACTTTCCCATTTCCACCTGGTGTAGGTGTCATTTTTATCTCACCCTCGAATAGTTTCAACAGAAATGAGCATGCCCTTACAGCTACAACCAGGGGTGTGTTTGTTTGGAAAATGAGGCATAACCAGGCACAAAGCAGGCATGTCCCTGTCTTAACAAAAAGACCATGCCTTAAACCACCTAAAACCTGGTCTGAAATCTTAAGCCTGTGACACACACAGGACACACTGGATAGACGAGAATATATCTAAAAGGTCAAATACACAATCCATTGAGCTTGTTCCTTATGTACAGAGATACACAACATCAGAACATTCAGGGATAAGTTCAAAACAAAGCTTTTATTGAAACAGGGCTGAGAGGCAGCATACCTCTGTTTTTCAACCATGCCCCCATGCACGCTACCAGCAAGCACACATTTTCCACTAAGAAACAAGCAGAAACACACACAGTAAAAGCTTTTTATACAACAGGAAGTTACGCTTGTGATAGTCATGTGCATACTGATGAATGCCGTCATTAATTTTGCTCACCAATATCAACACAGGCTGTCCAATGTGTTGTATGCATGTATTAGACAATACAGCACAGAAAACAAGTAACAAACACATCAACAATCATTATTTGGTGTAAACTTAACATCAGTAAAAATACATTTGTCTGATCTTGTTGGTTTTAATATTTGATGATGTTGCACTTTTACACGTCATGCAGAAATGAGTCCATCTTTTTGACTGTTTCGTGCATTTTGGGAATGCTTCAGTGACATATGATTTTAATGTGGGAATCAAATTAAATCCTAAAGTTTGCTATGTGTTTTGTTCATTAAATTTTACAATTACAGGAGATGAATCACACATGAACCAGCCAAAGTCCTGCTCAAGCAACAAAATCTGCAGTATAAATAAGAAAATTCTAGTCAGAAAGCACACTAAACAAAAGGGAATGATAGCTGATACTCAGTTTGATTTATGTTACACCCAAAACACATTGATGCATAGTGAAGGCATATACTGCACCCCCTTTGTGCTCTGAACCGAGCCTTGCACCAGTACCGTGACTCCTCTAGATACCCTAATGATGACTGACATCCCCCCAACGCACAACATACTGTACTTTTAGACAAACCACCAAGCTGTCAATCTCTTTGAGGGTGGATTTACTTTAAACTTTGTAAAATGTAAACACTTAAGAGAGAACCGATTAGATTTTAGAAGTCAAAGGTCAAGGTCATTGTTCCTCATGTTCACCCTTTGTAAACACCATATCTTCAGTATTTGAGTGATTTTCTTTAAACTTTGCACAGATGGTCACTTTGACTCAGTGCTGAAGTCATTTGATATTGAAGATTATGTCCACTGGGACTGAGGGTCAACCCTTTGCTTGTTAACGTGATATCTCAGAAGCTTAACAGGATTATTTTAAAACTTTGAACTAATGACCATTCTGAGTCAATAATGAATTGATGAGATTCTGGAGGTACAGTATCAGTGTCACTTTGGCTTGAAACATTGTTTAAAGAACTGATATCATGCTTTTTTATTTTTATAAACTGTTTAATGTTTTTAACATGTCCCCTCCTTGTGAAAGAGCACCTCTATAATAAAACAAAAAGTCTACGGCATTAAGACCTCTCCCTCTCCCCATCTATGTGGCACCATCACCTGTCTAAAATGTTTCAATCCCCAGCCCGCCTGAACAGACATGTCAATCAGTCAATCACTATTTATTTGTTTGGCACTAAATCATAAATAATATTTTAAGACACTTAACAAAAGAGTAGGTCAATGCCAAAGTAATTTTTTTTCTTATATATATACATATATATATATATATATATATATATATATATATATATATATATATATATATATATATATATATATATATATATATATATATATATATATATATAGATAGATAGATAGATAGATAGATAGATTTTTTTTTCTCATTTCAAGACAGATCTGGAAAGGGGACAAAGGGACTAAAATGAGATGTAAGCAATGTAAGAAATACATTTATGAATGCCTCGACCATAAATCCATCCTCATGATGTTTCTGTGTTGAATATAAATTTATTAAAAGATGGCCCCTCGAAATGAGGCATCTTGTTTTCAAGAAGGTCCTCCTTCCTTTGTGGTTGTAAAGGTATTCAGTGTGGGGGTCAAAGCAATTACAACAAACAGACAGTAACCTACCAGTGTGACATGTAGCCTATTATTCCTAGCCTATTATTCCTTAAGTGTTACCAGCCTTTGTATCCATATTATTATAATTCCTTAAGCTAAACTGGACTTAACCATTGGGCCCGCAGTGTTAGACTGTGGATCCCATCTGAAGACCAGAACAAAAGTTGGGATGGTAACAAAGGCAGGGAAATGAAAAGTAGGAACCGACTGGAGAATAAGCTGTTTGAAACCAGGTCAAACTGGTAGATGTTGCCCAGATGTTGGTACTCCTGCTTCTGACCCAGCGCATGAGTTTATGTAACTAAATCACATCTGGAGAGGCACCAACTGGGTCTTTCAGGGGCCCAGCCATTTCTGTGTGCAGCCCTGATCATACCTTAGCAATCATCAAAAAAGAATAAATGACCCTGATTTAAGGACAAATATGACCTCTTTAAAATAAAATGCTACTTCACCAATAATTACACAAGACTTCTACCAAATACTTCTTTATACCACTGTTCTTTCATTCTTTATCACTAACCCTAAATCAACAAATCTAGTCCTATTTGGTCTTCTGTGTCAGACACTGAACTGGTTATGAAGACTGCAGCTTGAATCAAAAACTGAAGTCAGTACACTCATTCATGCACTTCTAGTAACCTGCACAGCTTACTGTGAATGAATCAGGCAGGGGAGAGATCTTCTGTAGACTGCACATTAGCCACAGTTGGTTGGGAAATTCATGGATATGATTGTTGGTTTAAATGTTTAATGAGGGGGAATCTGCACACGTCAGCATCAACGCACTCTCTATCGTGACGGTTTTACCTGAGTCACAGAGCATAGCGGTAACTGCATCTACCTGCCTCTGACGTTCACACACACACACACACAAAACACACATCATTATCAATAACACGAGCAGATAGGAGTGTGAGTCACCATGATGTCAGAGCAGTTGTTCCCCCCTCTGTCCAGATGCAGACAGCTTGTGTGGAGAGCTGGAGAGAGTTGACGTAAGCAAGAGAAATGAGTAAAATCCTCCTGAGAGACTCGTTTTCAGTGAGTCATGTGCACCTATTAACCTCTCTGTTGTTACACTGCTGATAAAAATAACTTCAGTAGCAGGATTTGCATCTTGAAAGTCTAATTTCATGCTGGTGATTTATGTTTAGCGCCTTTAAAATCCTTTTAAATGATACTCAGAGGAGGAGACCTTTCATTAGAGAGACTTTGTGGATCCAGAAGAATTGACTCTGTCACCTCAGCAGGTTAAAAACATTTGTCACATGGTTGGAAATCAGATTCTTTAGAGGCCGCACTGCAGATTACATTTCTTCTGTACTTCCCTGCAACAAAGACAAATCTGTATAAACGAAGGTTAGAGGGTGAGGGCTCGTAAAATACACAAGTGCTGCTTACAATCAGGCTTAAGTACAAGTACATGACGTCAGCTTCAATACAATGTTGTGTCTGCTTTTAAACATTAGTCATGTTTACTGACAACAAATATGTTGAGCTGCTCAATTATGGAAAAAAATCACAGTTATTTTGAGTAACATTGTGATCACCATAATTAAACACAGTCATCCATTTATTTTGAAACCTTGGCATCTGTGCACAAATTTTAAATGATTTGATACAGTTGTATTTCCTCACAAGGCAGGTGCAGCTGTTTAATAAATTTTTATTTTGTTCCTCATCTGACTCTTCAAAACAAAGACATTCGAGTTTCTAGTAGATCTGATAAATTTCTTAATGTCATATATGTAACAATATTTTGGTCAGTGTCAGTCCCAGTAGTTATGAATAAAACAAGAACTATGGCATCATCAGTCCTGCCAGTTGAATTTCAGGTTTAGGTCAGAAATACAACATATCAGTAACTATCAACTGTAAGGTCTGGAGCAACATCAGGCCCTGCACCACCTCCCACCCAGCCCCCAGAATATTCATTCAAAATGTGTGATATAAACCCCCAAAACCATTGAGACAATTTCATCAGGAACATTATGTATATATTTTGCTTTGTTTGATCTGTTTCACAGTAATCCCCATGAAGAATATCTGCTAACTGATCAAAATAATGACAGCCTCAAAAAGAAGGCAAAATACTGCAACTGCCCCAAGCAGCTAACAGCAGTGTGGGTGATAGGGACTGATCCCACTTTTATAGACTGAGATACATACAATACAGGAAAAAAAACTAAAAACATATTTATGAGACCAAAATAATTCAATTATTTCAAATTACTTTTCATTCTGGCCCCCTAGTGCAAGCTGAGAAAAATACGATGGCCCTTGAACAAATGTGATTGGTGACCCTGCAATACATGATGAAAAAGATTGAGATATTATATAAATATTTATTTAATGAATGCTGGGAAAATTCATGGGCTTCTCAAGTAGATGGAAATAAATAAACAAAATTTACTGTAACTGAAATGAGCTACACCTAACTCTCTGTGAGAAAACAGTGTTAAACTTATCAGGCCTTACATACCGCTCATATTCTACACCTTTATAGTTACTGACCAAAGTTCAAATGACAGATTTACGCTCACCGGCCAAAAACTGTCAAAATTGATATTTCGACAATCACGTGATGCAACTCAATGCATCTATGCATGTACACATGGTCAAGACAACCAGCTAAAGTTTAACTAAGCATTAGAATGGAGAAGAAAGGTGATTTAAGTGACTTAAGGTGCGTTCACACTGAACGCGACTTAGGTGACCTCGATGACCACTCTCCATGTAGAGTCAATGTACAGCCACGATCAGCCACGACCACGCACAATAAGATCTCACGCGATGCAGCAGACGCGTTCTGGCATTGCTGTTGGAGCCAGACGGGCTGGTCTATGTATTTAAGAAAGTGCTGATTAAGGATTTTCATCCACAATCATCTTTCAGGTTTACAGAGAATGGTCCAAAAAATAGACAATATTAATTGATTGGCAGGTCATTGGGTGAAAATGCCTTGTTGGTGCCAGAGGTCAGAAGAAAATGGTGAGTGGTTCCAGATAGAAAGGCAACAGCTGTCACAACCAAGTTATACAGAAGACCATTTCCCTGACCATTTTTAACATGTAGAGAATCTCGAAGCAGATGGGCAGAAGACCACAGCAGGTGCCACTCCTGTTTGCGTAGAACAGGAAACTGGGGCTACAATTTGCACAGACTCACTAAAATTGGACAATAAGATTGAAAATTGCCTGCTCTGATGAGTCTTAAATTCTGCTGTGACAGACAATTCTCCATCCTACTGGAGTGTTGTTGCTGAACAACTCCATCTCATCATGACCACAGTGTGCTCATCTTGTGATGGATACTTCCAGCAGGATCACACACACATGAAGCTCAAACCATCTCCAACTGGTTTCATGACAATAAGGTCACTGCACTCCAGTGGGCTCCAGTCACTAGATATCAACCCAACAGAGCAGGTCACACATTGGACCTGGTCATTCATTTAACATATTTAAAGAAAAAAATCGTCTTAAGTTTTGTGGTTTGATATTTATCAGGGTAAATTGTTGATCTATATTTATATTTTTGATAGCCTTTATCTCTGTGGTCAAATACACTGTGCTCACACTGACTCACTGAGTGCACAAAAAAGTTTTTTATCGATATCCTCATTATCTACTTTGTAGATCAGAGCAAACTGATAATTTGTGGTTGTAACATATTATATGGGTCCTATGCTATTATACTATAGTATCACACAAAAATATCTGAAGAAATCATCACACTCCAGTTGTCCAGTGAAGTGTATTAGTTCAGTACTGTACCACAAGAAATCCTAATTTCTGTTATCTGGAGCCATCAGATATTCATTTAAAGGCTATTAACACTTAATGCACAAGACAATAAAATTCTTATTGTAAACCAGCATGCTGAAGGGCTGTAATTAGAGATTCCTCCATTTAGTCTTTTTTGAAGCCCCCCTCTCTAAATTATTATCTTTCTCCCCATATGAGAGATCAGATCATCAACCTCTTCTACAGCAAGTCCTGCTTCCAGATAAGCATATTTAAGATATAAAGCACAAAATAGGGCCTTAGCTGACAAGTTGAAGTAATGTATTTTAATATGCCATGAAAATGTGCTAGTCTTTACAAATACCATTGAAATAATCAAAAGAAAATGGGACAGCATCTCTGGACCCTCCTCTTAAAGCCCTGCTCCATAATGTGCTATGACTCATTTGTACATTCTGTCAATGTGTAGAGCTGTAAATATTGGAAGAATTGTTTTATCCACAAAACTGTTAATTAACCTTTCAGGAATTTATACTGATATTATACTAATAATATATTATTTTCAGTGTAATACTGCTAATAATACATATACTGTTTTTGTGTATGTATTTGAAACTTTATTGCCCTTCCCTTCAAGGTTACACTTAAAGCCCCTTGACAAGCTTTTTATTGTGTATGTATGAGAAGCTTTATCAACCCCTGTTTTCAGGTCTCTTGCCAAAAGTTGTATCCACCTCATAGCCCTCAGACATATTTTTGTGTTTATATTTAAAACTTCATCGACCCTTATTTCTCACAAAGGTGACATTTGTCCAACAGCCCTTAGACTTATGCATTTGATCCCCAGTTTCAGGTCTCTTGCCACAGTGACATTTGCCTAACAGCCTTTACACATGTTTTCTGTATTTGAGGCTTTATCAACCCTTACTTTTAAGTCTCCTATTATGGCTGCTTTTATTTTTACAGCTCTTTTTTTTCAGAATTGGCCCTAATCTCAGGTCTCTTACTAAGGTGACATTTACTTTACCTTAAACCTTTAGATTATTTATTTCTGGTTCTACTGAAGTCATATTTTCTTAGAGCCATCAAACATATTTTTTGCCTTTAGTAGTATTTTATGCTTTATCGACCTTTCATGAAGTTATATTTATCCGACAGGCCCTATACATGTCTATATACATATACATGTTAGATATTTTTGTGTTTGTTTCCTAAGTTTCATTGACTTTGCATGAATTATTGGCCATTAACCCAGGTTAAACCCATCTGGCAGCACTGAGACGTACTATAGTTTACAGGTTATTTTTACCCCACAGCCTTTAAACATGTTTTTTTTGTGTATTTATTGGCATCTTTACAGTCACTTATTGTCTAGCCTTCTACCAAGGGTTTACCTATCTTACAATATTTGGACTTGTTTTCTGAGTATGTATGTGAAGCTTTTTTGACCCTTATCCTCTGGTCTCTTAGGTTACATTTGTCTTGCAAAATGTAGACTTTTTTTTTTTTTTTTTTTTTGTATATTTCTTAGACACTTTATTGACCCTAACTTTCTGGTCTCTTACTAAGATCACATTTATCTTACAACACTCAGACTTATCTTTGGCATGTATTTAAAGCTTTATAGACTCTTATGTTCAGGTGTCTTGCTAAAAAATCTTGTTTATATTTCAGCCTACACATATTATCTTTGTCTCTATCCATCTTCTGGTATATTTGCTATGGTGATATTTTCAACATTTGTCCTGTGTGTTAATTTTATACTTGTTTTCTCAAATTGACTTCCATACATTTTGGTAAAAAGAGTTTTGATGTCATGTGACATTGTCACACATGACACAATCACATGACATCTCCCATGTATTTTAACAACTGTAACTTGTTGTTATTTATGTCCTGATGAAGACTCTGGCGAGTTGAAATGCATTGACGTGACTAATCCCTGTTAAAATATAGGATTTTAACCACATCAGAGTTCCTCAGATTTCTTATGTGTTTTTCAATATACTGCTAATGTTGAACATCCTTAATGAATGCATGTTGGGTCTTTGAAAGAGCAAAACAAGGAATAAGGTCTAGACTTGCTCTTTTCGTAAAATCATGTTATATATTGAGGTGATTGACTGATAGATTGACGTAAAGCATAATGTGCTGTCATATAATGTGCTTTGTTAATGTTTGACTAGGTCTGATACATTGAATTTGAAATGCTTGCTTTCGCTCATATCATGTTCTGGTGGAAACACAAATATGAAGATATAAAACTTATTAGTATTTATTTTGTGAGGATTAACCTTTTACCTTGTTCTCTTTCTCTCCCTCACAGCCAGCGACAGCAGTAAAACTCAACAGGAGGCAGGCTGCTCGGTTGTTAAATGTGTATTAAAAGCTTCCTGCAGTGATGACTTGCAGTTTGATCTTTATAAAACAGTTGTTGCGAGACACATCTGATAATAAAAAGAACAGTGAAACAGGGTGATGACAGTTTGGTCTGTTCAGCAGCAACCACAAAGAGTCACGGGTGGAGCCTTGGCTCTGCTCTCACAGCCCAACACTCTGTTACTTCATCTGAAACAGTCACAGATAAAGAAGACAGCAGAAACAGTGTCTCTCTCGGATGAAACAGATATTTTTTAAAAATTTTTCATTTAAAGTGAGGTGTGAAGTTGAGGGGGTTGAACAGTCCAGCTGTATTTAAAAATCCCGTGCTGGAGGCATTACATTTTTATAGATTATTTGTACACACCTACATCTGTCTCGTCCATTCTTCTAAACTGGATTTCAGATGTCCACTTAGATCAAGGGATAAACTGATTCAATTTGTGAGGTCAACGGTCAATGTCATAGTGTCTAATTTTGATTACTAACTATTAAAGTCAGTAGTTTAAAAACACTTCATGGGATTTACCTCAGGATTTCTGATTCAATGATGAATCAATGAGATTTAAACATCTGTTCAAATGTGGAAATTGTAAATACTGGAAATTTTTCCTTTGACGTGTTTGTTCTTTTCATTAGCAGATTCTGAACCAGGTCGATGGTGGAGAGCTCATGATTTAAGAAACCCTACACTGACAATCATCCATATGTATTTAACCCTGTTTACTTTGTATCAAGTCAAATGCAACATTCCTCATTTGCCTCATTAAAGCTACTTAGCTTTTAGAAATTTTAGTGACAATTTCTTCAGTTTCTGGTGTTGAAAAATTAGGTTGAAAACTTGTGGGTCAGATATTTAATAAATCAGGCCACTTGTTGGACATTTATTGTGGTTCACTCTTATCTTTCCATTGAAAGTATTTTTTTAGGTGATGAGGCAGAAAAGCACACACACGCACCTTGTATGAAGGCCAGAGTGAGCACGCACGTCAGCAAAGAGGACCCACTTGTGTTTGAGCGGTAATGCTGTTAACACAGGGAGTCTCCTCTCCAGCCCTATTTTTAAGATAAGAAATCTTGATGTTGTCTTTACGTCTGCTTCATCATTCATCATTATTAATCACCTCTTTTCCAGTGGACCTTGTTTCATGACACCTCGCCTCTCCTGAGTCCTCCTGTTTTTCCTCTGATGTCATTTGATCCCCTGCCCGGCCCTGTGACGCAGGCTGAGCGTCATTTATTCCTCTGTGGAAATGTCATCTTAATCAGACGTCCCCGCTGACAGGGAGAGCAGAGGCGTCATCACAGCCAAGTATTTTTGTCCATCTCAGCTCTCATGTTCTGTGTTCAGCTTAATAAAATCTCTGAATGTTCTTTTTCCTTTTGGAAGTGTATTTCAATATTTCTCTTGGCTTTGCACATTAACAATAAGTTGCTTTTATTATGTTCTGACTCAGTCATAGCAACAGCTTTTAACACCTGTCTGACGGAGATTTCAAGAGTTTGCTCCCCGCTCGTGCTTTGTGTTCCTTTTTACTTAACCTCCCTAAGCTCCCCTCACTTCATTTTTTTAATGTTGAAGGTAATTTTGTTTTCCACTTGTATCTACCTGCCAACACTTACACACCATGTTTAAAATACATAAGGAAGGAGTGCTGGTTTGGAGGAGTGGTAAGCAACCAGGCACATCCCATATACATGCTTCTGCTGGCCCAGGTTCAAATCCAGTCTGTGGCCAGTTTGCAGAGTTTCCTCCCCTACTCTCTCTCACCCCCTCCTTCACAACCAACCAAACAAAAATTAAAATGCATAAGGAAGTAAGGGTGTCAATGCCTCTTAATTTCTATGTGTTGTAAGTTTAATTCATGACCCTGAATATGGGTTTTAAAGGACATGATAGATGAATTATTTTCCCAACATCCCTATATCTTGACAGAGCCATCGAAGTGGCAGGAAGCTGATTTAAAAAGTAAGGCAGGACTTGATTCTTTAAAAAAAAAAAAAAATTAACATTTTGCTTTTTAACAGCTCCTGATTAATAAGCTCAAAAACAAAACGTATCATTATTAAAATACCAGGATATCTGTTGCTTGAATCAGGATATGTTCATGTACGTGCAGGTATTTTTCAAAATAGCAACTTTTATCCTCCAAATGCTGTCAGTGGCATGCACTTTTACTCTTTTTATTAAGCTGTTTCATTTTTTAAATTCTGTGTTACAAATTGACTCATTATCATGTCACTTTGTGTGAGGAGGTGAATTTTGCCAACATTTCTTTGGAAAGATTTCACTCTGAGGCATCTTTTATGAGGACTGATCAGACACTGCAATCAAAAAGCATTCATGACTACTCTAGTTGATTTCAACGTCTGTCTGAAACCTTAGCAACCATTGTTCACCAGTTGAAGCTGTAGTATGCAGTTTGTTTTTTGTGTCACTGCCCCCTTAACAATATGATTATCAGTCAACATTTTTACTGAAGCCACTCGAGAGATCTTTAGACAGCTGTGCCTCCTCCTTGCTCTGCATTAAGCCTTTAGAAAATCTAGCAAGGGACACCTACTTTTGGCCAATCAGATTTCAGTTCAGGGACAGTGTTCTTATTAGATCCTTTACTAAGGTATATGAGTTTGTTATATCTAAATGAGCTTTAGTTGTTGTTTAGATTGGACAGGTAATGTTGATCTTATTTAGGGACGTGGATTGAGGCGCTGTCATGGCTGCAAATACATCACATTGGCATAATACTAATGGCAGATAAAGACACACAAACACAGCGGATTGGTTGTGCATTAGGAAAGGGGCGTTGCGAGGAGCACAACCATGGAAGGGGGGGGAGCGCGTTTAATTGCTTTCACTGCAGCCTCATCCAAGTTACACAACCCAACTTTAACATAGTCACTCCTTAAACAAAGCACTGTGGCATATCATCACGCTATGTCAACATCATAGGAGAGCAATTGTAATTGTACATATAAGGATGTAGAGGTCCGTTTAACAACACTTAGCCCGACAAACATTTAGCAACATCTACTTTAGCACAACTCCTGTGACCAGGAGTGATTATGTTGCGTAGTGTGCTGTCACACCAGGAAGGGACTGACTCACAGGTTTGAGCCACTTTCAACCTGAAACACTGCTATTACCTGTCTGCCTGGAAGTGAAGTGAAGTGAAAAGTCTTCCCAAAAAACTCAACACAGTCCAGTTGCCTTGTTTTTGAATATTCAACATTTCTTTGACATGGAAACAAAGCCAAGCAACTCAACTATGCATGGAAATAACTAGGGTGCAGGGAAATGACAGCAGGTGCTCTGGACTAGTGTGTCAAAGTTTGAGATATCTGGTTCAGAGGAAGGGAGTTTGTTCACTGAAGAGATGGAGAACAGTACAATAATAAGTGTCTGCATGTTTAGTTTTGTGGCTTATTTTTATGTAAAACTCACACTATCATGTGAAATAACTTTACCAGCAAACACCAGTGTACCTTTCTGGTAGTCTGAGCTTGTACTCCTTAAAGGTGCAGCACTCCTCTGAGCCCTTTCAGCTACTTCACTGACTACTGTCAAGTACCTGATACAACCCAACTTCAAAAATGCTGAGATATCCCTTTAACCATCATGCAATACCTTCAGGAAAAATGTATGATTGGCCCCAGATTTATTCTGCTGCAAGGCAGGATTAGGACAATGACCCCAAACATACAACCAATGTCACAAAGAACTATCATCAATGTAAAGGAGAACAACGAGCCCTGGAAGAGAAGGTATGGCCCCCCCAGAGCCCTGATCCCAGCATCCCGGAGTGTGTCTGGGTTTACGCGGGGAACTTGCATAAGGACTTGTTTGAAGGCATACCAAATATTGATTTGATTTAGATTTCTCTTTTGTTCATTTATTTTGCATTTGTTCACTCAAGAAAATACTGACACTTCTTCTTGTACAAGTATTCTTTTTATCACAGCATATCTTTCACACCTGAATGAAACTTTTGCACGACACTGTGCATCACTGCTGTCACCAAGTGAATAATCAAGGACTTCAGAGAAAGACTGCGAGGAGCTGATGCTTTCTGGTCCCCTTGACATCTCCATCTCCTTTGGCAAATAAACTTGGCTGGCTGTCATCTCATGTAAGTCTTTGCCAAACATCTAGTGTGACTTTGATTCTGCTTTTAAGCTCAATAGACAAATGAACCCTGTGATGTGAGGCTGCTCCTTTAATCACTGAGCAAAGAGGAAGCTTTTCTTACCTACACAGGAGTAATCTGTGTTTTTACTAACTCTCGCCTGGTCTGTAATTCCCAACATATATGCAGGAGTCAGTCAATCCTCCCTCTTACTCTTTCATTATGAACAGAATAGCTGGCACATGAAGAGAGGACCACATCACCTCTGAAGTCACCTCCCTCCACTGGCTCCCTGTTAGTTTAAGGAGTCATGTTAAAATTGTTTTACTTCATTTTAACCTCTTAAAATCCCACTCTACTGATGAGGACATCATATTTTTGCTTTCCTACTACATAGTAACTAATTCTAAAGAAAGTAGACCCATCGGCCTTAATCATACCCCTTTCCCACTGGCAGAAAAACCCGTTTAAACAAGCTAACAATCGGCTCCTGTGGGCAGTGGCAAAGGCTCTAATCAGCATTCAGACTCATGTCGACTGACCCTGCAAGGGACATAGGTTTTTATCAGCTTGCCTCCGATCGGCTCCAGTGGGAACGTCACACCCAAGTTAACGTGCTAATTCACGGGATGACGTTGCCGTAACGTGCCTACGTCATAACATCCTGCCCATAACTTGGGACAACAAAAAGACTCCAGCAGCTGAGGAGACCATTGTTGTTTTTTGGACTCAACGTGTGAGATTTATATTTGCACGATGGCACAACACTGACAAGACAGCAAGATCAGAGAGCTTCTATTGATCAATGGAGAAGAGGAGGTTCACGTCCATGGCGTCCAAGCTCCTTTCCATTTTTTACCTGGCTCTGCTTCAGCACTCTGATAATGTCATCAACATGATGACATCAGCTTGACGCACCAGAGGGAAAAAAAACAGCCACTCAGCTCGTCTGCTGGCGATTAGACCCAGGTCTGCTGGCAATGGGAAAGGAGTCACTTGCCGATTGTTTGCAGGTTTACCCATGTTACCCACGTTTACATGCTAATTTTAGTGGGAAAGCGGTAATAGACATTTATGCCCTCACTAAGTCAATTACACTGATATGTGTTAATTCAAGATGGCTACCATCTTCACTAAATTGCTTTTTTAGCCTGTCTCAGTACAAAACCTCCTCATATTTCAAGTTTTGAACTCATTGATCATTATTATTATTAGTCTCTTACAATGACCTAAAATTTAAAGAATTTCTTCATTAGCAACAAGCTAAAAACACTTAAAATTGAACTGCTCTCATGAGGATTTGGGGACTTCAATGGTGAAAAGAGTCAAGTGTCCTAGACCACGCCTGATTTACTGACTTTCCCAAAACCTGATATTCTGACTGGCATGTTCTTTTTGGGGGCTTTTCATGCCTTTATTTGACAGAAATTGAAAATGGAAAAAGTGTTGGAAAGGGCTGCAAAAAAGTCTGGATATGAACCCAGACCCCCCTCATCAGGGTGAAAGCCTGGAAACATGGGGCACACAGACATTACCCACAAGGCTATCAGAACTTTTGTGAAAATGAATTCCAAGGAAGTAAGGGCATTTGGTGTTGGGTTTAGAAATCTTCAAGGATTTTTTTAAGGGGATTCCCAATATTATGAGATTAATGATTAATTTATTATTTGAATTTTTGAAAGTTTTTTCCATTTTAAAACACCCTGAAAGTTGTCTGAACTGTCTGGTCTTCCTTTGGGTTTGGAGCAAATTTTCAGCTCTGGACCTTTGTATTGAACCACATGCATCCACACACATCAGATCTTAAGACTCACTATATTCATTTAAGTGCAAAAGCCCTTTCTCCTTGACCTTTGGAAACTTGTTATATGTCAAAAAGAGTTTGGTAGAGGCTACCTTTTTACCTGTTCTTGGTTATGGATCCCTCTGCTCGAAGCATTCACATGTTGGACAGTGGGTTTTAGGGTGTCCTAAAATTTATCACAAAGTGTGGATTCCTGACTCATCATTGCACCTTAGAGTCCAGAGTGGATTGGGCTTCTTTAAACACTCACCATCTTGCATTTGTATATTTTTATTTATAAAGCCATTCTGGGAAAGATTTCAAACTACATTTCCTCTCTTTGGATCAGCAAGGATTGAACACACAACCTTCGGTCACTTTATGTCGTGCAGTTTGTGTTCCCAAGGTCTGCAGTGAGTTGGGAAAGACAGCTTTTGGGTTTTCTGCACTTTTTGCTTGGAACAATCTTCAGACTGGTCTTAAACTGTAAAGCTTATTTACACTGAATGTTTTTAAATCCTTGCTGAAGAATCGTAAATCCAGGCTTCAATTGATGGCTTATCTCTGATCATGTTATCTCCTGTGTATTTTATGAGTTTGTGTATTTGTTGTTGTAACTGCATGTTGCTACCATTCTTGGTCTGGTCTACCTTGAAAGAGATCTCGGATCTCAGTGGCACTGACCTGGCTTTATGAAGGTTAAGTATATAAATAAAAAATACTGTACAGCTATATTGATTGTATGTAATCTCAATAGATTATACTAATGTGTCTTTCTTATGAGCCTTATTTTATGTTATATGTAAAACACTTTGGTCAGCTGATGCTATAAATATACTAGTCAAAGTCAAAGTATAATACTAATTTTCTTATGAGGCCCCTGACCACCTTAAACATTAATTTACAGACATAAAAGAGGCAGTGATTAGTCTATTTTTAATTCAAAAGGCTTTGATTCTGAAAATAAAAACCTGGTGTCAGCTTCCACCTTTTCCCACTGCTATAAAGTGAGAGAGTTATGTCTATTTAAATGACCTGACCATGTTGGACATAACTCTATCTGTGGCATTCTTCTGTCGGGTGTGGTTTTTACTAATTTTATGAAGTTTATACACATTTCTTTGTTGAAAGTCTTGGCAAAAAAAGATGAAAAAAATCAATCTAGCACATGTTAACAATGCACCTATGCAAAGTTCTCACTCTTCATCCTGCCCCTCTGGACTTATATTCTTTCAACCTTTCTACTTTTCTACTTTATCTCTGTCTTTTGACCCACTCCGTCTGTCCTGTCCTTTCACTTTTGTCCTTCTGTCCTGGCTGTATTGTCAATAGTGATCTTGCAATGCATAAGGTACAAAGAGAAGTAACATGCATGATGGCTGCTTGATTTCTTTTTTATGACCTCCCTATACCTGCATAGATTGACAGACATTAAAAGGGCACCATCCTATTATCTATTTTGTATGTTAAAGAAGGGAAGAATCTGACCCAGTTTCAGCATTAACCTCTTAACTTTTTTGATTCTCCCACCCCTGAACTTCTTGATATAGATGTGTCCAAAGACAAGACAATAACAGAACATCAAGAAGCACAATGGATGGAGACTGTTAAAAAAAACATCATAGATCAACATTCGACAATCAGCTGTCTCCGTAACAGGCTATTGTCATCTGAAATAAAATTGAACATATATTTGAAATTTGCACCAAAGATCAAGTGCTGGTTAAAGGGAAAAGAGTTGGAAATTATAAACTTTATGTGCAGCACATCAACTTTACAACTTAACGTTATGCAAACCTGCTTTCCATATGTAATAAAATCCAATTCAAGTACCAGTTGCTGAATATCAGGTGTGAACTGAGGAGCATCTTCTGTTTGCTGGTGTCATTCTTTCTGTTGTGTAATTGTGCAGGTTCACTCAAACATTTTCTGAAATTCTTTGCCAGAAAAAAAAAGAAACTGTCAAAGCCAGCAATTGTATGCACCTCTGCAGAGGTTCCTCTCATTACCCTGTCCGATATGTTTGCTGTAATCTGGTATCTTTCCATGTCTATTTATTTTCCTTCATCTCCCACACCTTCTCTGCCTGTCCTTCTGTCATACAGTCTGCAATAAATGAATAAAACAATCTTCAATTGACAAATATTATGACTTTTTTCCAACAAAAATGGCAAAACCAGAAGCCACATTATTAATGTACTTAATTCATCTTTTGAATATGAATGTTTTCCTAAAAAGTAAACAAAGCCTGTTCATGTTTGGCTGTTTCTTCTTACTGACTGTTTAACCACAATCCATGAACTGAGGGCACATTTCTGTCTGCCATGTAAGATCTCTGGAGTAAAAATAAATATTTTCATGAATTTTTTGGCCAGAAAAAAAACAAAACGCTCAAAAGAGACTACTACTTTTAATGCCCCTTTCTAAAGTTATCAATTCTACATCATTTCCAAACAAGTGGCATTGCAATCTTTCATCCGTTCTCTGTCAGTTTAACTCCTCTTTCCAGTCTTTTTGACCTTCTCTGTCTGGTCCTCTGAAATACTCTCTGCAACAAATGAATGATAAGATGTTGCACAAACAAATACGCTGATTTAGTTGCAATGGGCAAGCATCTAAAATGACGTTTCTCACATAAATCTCAGATTTTACTCACATTTTCATTCTTTTAAGACTAAAATACTTACTTTCCAATCTAATCCCCTTATTTATAAAGTTATTTTTTGCTTTGCCATGCCCACTTTCTTTACAATGCCTTAATGACACCACAGTCAATTAAAACTAATATTTATTTAAAAAGGCGAGACTGTTGGATCAGTCATTTTAACCGGCAGGGTCATTTATAAGAGATATAACAGCCCTACCTTGCCTGGCCCTTATCCTGCCTCATGGCTCATTACAAGTGACTTCATCCAAACACACTCACACATAAACATGTACGCTGCCAAGAAAGATAGCATATTGTGCCCTATCCCAAACCAGTCTCTACAACCCCAACCATTACAGACAAGCTGTTTGGTTTAAAGACACACATAAGCATCAAACAGAGGAGAAAACGGTCTTGAGCTATTGTCACAATAAATGCTAAACTCCGAAACTGTTCATTTATGAGATCCAAATATTTTAACAGGCGATTCAGACATTCAAATAAACACCAAAATGCATAAATAAAACTAAAATCCAGTGAAAAATGTTATAAATGACCTTTCAATATGCATTTCATGGGAGTTTAGCCATTCTAAACATCAGTTTTTCATTTTTTGCATTGAAAACTAGAAAAATGTGTCATTTTTTTTAAACTGAAAAGTAAAGAAACGTTAAAACACTTGTGGCAAAACATTGCTGGTACTCAGAAGGGCCCTAAAAGGAAAGTTGGGAAGATTGAAAGGGCCCATGACTGACAGGGGCCCCTGAAAATATCATAATATCAGTATTTTTTACTTTTTACTTTGTGCCATGTGTCCTTAAAAATCTCTATTTTCTTAACATATACGAAATACCAAGCTTTACTTGTTTTCAGTTACAAAAAAATCATACTCAGGCACCTTTTGCATCAGTTTTAAACTCCCATAAAATGACATTTGTAGAAAAAAAAACATCCTTTTGTAAATCTTTTTTCAGAGGATATAGTTTTGTTTTAAGCTTTTGTTGCACCAAACAAAGTGTTGAAATATTTGGTTCAATATTTGGGATGTAAAATCTGCAAAAGTTTTGAAGCTTTTACAGAGTTAAATTTCAGAGATACATTATATGGTAAACCAAATCATTTTTTCAATTTTAATGTTAAAATTGGTCCAAATGCCAGAATATTCAGTGTGGATTTTATTCACCATTTATTCAGTAATTTCAGCAGAAATGTGATACACTGTTTGAAGCTTTTTTTTTAGAGTATTTCAACGGAATAACTTAGGATAAGTACAATGTTTTTGTCATATTTATTCATTAATTTACTTTTCAGATGCTTGGTTTGTGTGCAGAGCTGGTTTGGGATAGAACACTATCTTATACTTTTCATGGGGCCCAACATTTCTGGCAGCACTCCTGCTGATACTGTAATATTTTTAGGGGCCCCTATTAGTCATGGCCCCTTAGAATCTTCCAAACATTCCCCCCTTTAAGACATCCCTGCACATACGCAAAACTACTTGGCTCGGCAACAAAAAATAAAGGTAATATGTCACTTCTGCTCTCACAGCTGGATTAACACCGGCTGCTCTGGACTTCTCTGTGCTGATTTCCGCTCCCCTGAATGTCAAACATGCGCCACTGTGGACTGCGAGCGGGATTAAGTGCGCCACAGCTCAGGTGAAGTTTGCTGTTGTACCATTAATAACACGCGCGCACGTGCTGCTGCATCACATTCCGTCCGCCCCGCTCGCACGTGCCATTCTTTAAGACTCTTACATTGAGACAAAACCTCTGCGTGACCGCTCTGCGTATCAGCCTTTGGCGTCATTGTTCCTCCGTCTGATATCATATCCGATCAGAGCAAATGCCACATCTGATCAATCTCGTTATCAGTTGTTGAAGGTTGCTGTGGGGGCGCGTGAGTACCGTGGAGCAGACAGGTGACATTTCACGGTCTCGTGCTCGCCTCACGTAAAGGCTTTCTTCTCAGTACATCTTTAGCCTGATGCCTCTCTCTAGCCCCTCCGCTTCTTATTTAGCGCCCAGTTTATTCTGCTGGTCGTTAATTTTGGAGTGACGCAGTTACATTTACAGACTCCATAGTGCGGCTGCCGTGCGCGCGCCGGGGCTGCTTTACGTCGCGCACGAGCCTACTGAGCCAGAGAGACGGAGATTCAGTGAGAAGTAATGAATGTGCGGACACTATAGGTTATTCTGAACAAACATGGGCGCCTTAATGTGACTCTGACATTGATTTCGACGACATTTTACCGCCGATTATCCCTCATTGCCTTATAAGGACAGGCAGTCGTGCCTCGCTGTAATAGGCCGAGCGCTGCAGCCTGCGGGAACCATGCACTTTAACCCTCTCGCTGCTGAATTTTATTTGATCCAACCCTATCAAACAATGCTCACAGGGCTTCAGAGACAAACCGGAGTCTTTCTTTTTAAATCATACATCAAAAATGAGGCTGTGCTGTAGATGTTAGTGACATGGGGTTTTTGTGGATTGGATGTTACATGGTTTATAAAACCTAACAATAAGGCTCTGTTTAAATACCTATGTTATTTTCAGATAGTTTACCCCAGTCATTTAGTTGACAGACATAAACATCGAGGTCAGAGGAAATTTTGTGATTTGTCTTGGAGGTCAGAGCAGGGGAGACCAGGGTTTGTTGTCTCATGAAATAGTCATAATGTTGTTTTTACAGCCAACAACAAAGCTCTCTTTCACTGTGCATAAATAGTTGTCTTTTTGCCATGTTCATTGTATAGAATTTTTGTGTGACAAACAAGACATAAAGACATACAGACAGTTTGTATTTATTATTTATTTATTTATTCTGGAGTCAAAGTGTGTGGAGGGGGGGCTGGTTGTCACTTTTTAATGTCATATATATATTAAAACTCAGTCTTACAGTATTCACAAATAAGAATCAATCAGTCAATCAATCTTTATTTGGATAGTACTGAATCATAATAAATGTTAAATCAAGACACTTTACAAAAAGGACAATACCATACTCTTCTCCTTTTTATATAATTTAATGTTTTTTTTAATTTCATTTTTGTTCATTTGTTTATAATTTTTATTAAGCCCAACATGAAACCACCATAAGTACAACACTGCTTAATTTGACAACAGTTACAGTGGCAAGGAAAAACTTCTGTTAAGCAGGCAGGAAATCCTGAGCAGAACCAGATTCATGTTGAACAGTCATCCACTGAAGTCTTGTTGGGGTGTGAGTGGGAAAAAAAAACAGGTGGGCAGAGATAAAGGGACTAAAATGAATGTGATTTGATAAATGATTGTGATAAAAGAATGGATGTCCAGACCATATATTTGTCCTTATCATATTTGTCTCTAACCCCTTCATATGCACCAACAAACACCATGCCACCACAAAACTCCTAGATAAATGGGCATCACATCAGACTAAAGACTTGAGGAAAGGGGGCTGAAACAGAGCTCTGTTTGGTTGTAATGAGCAATGGTACCAAGACCAACTTGTAATAGAGCTAACCCCTGTCTCTCTTATTTTTAGTGTAGTCCTGATGAAGTATTTAATGTTTCCATGTGATTTTGTCATTTCACAATCAGACATAAATTAAAAGCTTTGTGTTGAGCCTAGACATTGCTATAGATGTAATTAGCATGTAATCTTTGTTGGGACATCATGTGGGGATAGTTTATGTGAATCGTGAAGCATTAACTCACTCACAAGGAAAATGTCTCTCTTTCACACTCATCCAGCCACCCACCCTTATAGAATTTTGCTGACATTGCTGATAGTGCTGTTTTATTTTTACTGTTACAGAGTGAAAATAAAGCTTTCTTTTTTACATATTGCTCTCTTTGGGTTCCTACACTATAGTTTTCCAGTAAGCACATTTCTGAAGATCTTTTTCCAGTGGTTTAAATTGATTTGTTTTCACAGGAGAGTCAGTTGTTACCCAGAGGTAACGGTTTATGGGACTGAACTTAAAATGCATGTCTCTTGAACTGTGGAGTTTGCATATTGCTGCAGCAGGGCACAAAGCCTTATCGCCAAAACTGACTTGTCAAGAAATAAAAAAAAAATGTGCCACTGTGAATGAATGAGTATTGTGCTTTCTTGATTACAAATAATTTTCTTGTACTTTAATTTGGTTAAAAGTTTATAAACCCACTCACCAATATGTGTTTTGAACAATAGTCCTGTTTTATGTAAATAGGAGGTTTTTGCCCCACAGTGATGATATTTTCTTAATTCAGTTCTAAACATAAAAAAATGGTTACTGCCTCTAACAAGTGGGCTCATGTACTGGTATGACTTCTAAATGTGGTAGATGATTTAAACATACCAAAAATGTGCAGATTATTTTAAAGATGCTTTTTGTGTTTGTTTAAAACACATTTTTGTCACTAAAATGAAAAAAGAATTGATTTTTCGATTACTGTTTTTACTAAAATCCCATTGATCACTATGGTAAAAACACATTCCTTTAAACTCTGTTCAGCACAGAGGGTTTAATACCTTTGATAATTAATGGCTTTCTGTTCGAATAATTGACTTGTGGAAAATAGATTCCAACTTCACTGCAAGATCTGAAGTTTCATCTGATTTTAAAGGATCACTATCAGATGTCTAGATCATCATTATAATGTACATGAGAGCAATGGTTTACAAGTGGTGCCGCCTCAGCACCCACCACCTCCTAAATGAGACATCATGAGCCAAATTGCCCCCAAAATTTTTAACTATTTAAAAAATTTTAAAGAAAAATAGAGCACTTTGGACCTTATGGGGCTGTAAAATGATTGGAAAAAGACACTGGACTAAACAAACATAAAGCACAGGAGTCCTGAGGGGAAATGCATTCCCACATTTAATTTAATACATCAATTCTGTTTGTATTTTAAAGGGCTTGGTAACTTAAAATGTAAAATATGGCTTTGAAGTCCCAAGAAAATGAGATAAATAAGTCAAAAGCTTCATGAAAAACAACAAAAATGTAGTTGTTATCTAAGCAGAAATGAAAAAAAACCACTGTTATGACATGTTTGCTCAGGACTTCTGTGAATGTTTCCAGGAACAGAATTGCAACCTCTAAAAAAAACAACTCTGCAATCCCATTTTTGGGTCAAGACCCACCAGTTGAGAACCACTGCACTGCGGTAAAAGGTCACAACCAGCCTGGTTTCCCCTGATATTAAACAAATTAACAACGGACTGCGTGCGTCAGAGGCCGTTAGCAGCTGAAAACGCGGTTTTGACCCACTCTTTGTCCAACATTTCCCAGTATTCAGCCTGCCAGAGGTCTGTGTGTGCATTAATCGTCAGGCCTGGGCCGGTTCACGCCGTGTGCCATGCGTTCCGTGCCAAGTGATAACGGAGCCGGCTGCTGCCTGTCCTATCGGGGGGCACTGCGCACAGAAATAACCCCGCTGGAGTTTAAGCCGGCGGGGTTTGAGGATGCTGACCTACATCGACAGCCACATAACCAGAGGGACTATCTTTTAACAGCGCGAAAATCCAGCAGAAAATCCCCGCGACACGGTGCCATCACAAATGTCATCTCTTTGTGTGACCTTGACTCGGGAGAGGATATGGAAATCTATTCATTGTAATGCGCGTAACAGCGGCCGTTTCTGGCTCAGTTCAGCCGCATACAGACAATATTTCATGGCGGATTATCACCAGAAAGCAGCGGTTCTGTATGATGGCAGCTTTGGATGAGAGGTGTTGATTTTATTTCAACAGGATTCTGAGTGATAGACGAGGCCTTGTTCTGCTGGTGGTGATAAATCAATGTCGAACAGGCTCTGGCCTAGACGCTGGTCGGGCCTGTAGACACATTTGAGGCAGTAGGATATGTTTTGTCATATGCAGCATACGCTTTCAGATTAATTAAAGTAAATCAAGCCGTACCGTATGTCCCAGCACTTAGAGACATTTTCGATAGCTCGGTGGGTGGCATAGCCTACTGAGGACGCAGTACAGTAAAACCGCACACAAACCCGAGCCAGCGATGAGCGTAGACTGATGATTTCATATCTGCCCTACGGCCTTACAGTGTTACTATATTTGAGTTGTAAAACAGTTTAATCGATCCACTGTGGTTTCGGGTTAAACGCTTTTTTTACACGGCACCGTCTTACAGCTCGATCTGGCTTCACATGCAGTGACAGCGAGGGAGACGTGTTGCCTTTAAGGTCTCATCAAAACTCGTAATTTGGAGTTCTCCACCCGTCACACAATCATTACCTTTATTCACCTCTACTTTAAATAGAAGAATGTAGGTTATTTTAGGATATTGGAAACAGAAATTTCTAAACTAAAATGAAAACAAGTCTTTTTGATATGTGATGCAATACCCTTTTTTAGTACCTCAAAGATTCACAATAAGTTTCTAAGCCTATAGCATATAGCAGTAGTTCACAAAGGGTGTGTCAGGGCACATTGGTGTGCCTTGAGAATTTGTAGAACCATGTGTTGTTACTACAGCCTTACAGCAGCTCATGGTTTAGCTTTTAATTTACTCTATCAATACAATACTTTATTTATCTTTAAAATGCAAATGCAGTAACTTTGAAAAAAATCTCTACAAAACCTTAACAAGTTTTACAATTAATAGAATTAGCAGGTAAGGGTAGACACTGAAACAGACCCTGTTCAGCATTTTTCCAAACTCAAAAATAAAATAAAAAAAATGTGAGCTTTCCATACTTAATAATTATCAAGGTCTGTAAACATCAGCATTGCACACCATGTCAAACAATAAAAACATACTTTTTGACTGTCCACTTGGAGAAGAAATGTGGAAATCAGATAACAAAGAGTCCTGCTTGTAGTAAAATTATTTAACGTTAAAATCTGTGTGGAAGATGGTGGGGTAAAATTAGACTTTTCTATCTTAACAACCTGACTTTTGTTTACAATATAATAAGTTCAAGGTCAGCTCAGAACTGACTCCCATGGTGAATTCAAATGGATTGACATTATTGTGATGTGTTCAATGTATCATCAAAAGACAGGAAAAGTTGTTATTGGTAAAAGAAAAAAAAAACTTAATAAATTCAGTTTTAAATCCTTCATGAGTTATGCAGTTGTTATCCAAATTTTAATTAGGTTAGTTGTTAAAAATAAACATTTACAGTGAAACCAGATACTGGAGCTCATGTTTAAGAGGCTGTTTTCAAGGATGAGTATGGTGTGCTTTGAGATTTTGGCCTGATCTTTGGTGTGCCCTGAGCAAAACAAGCTTAAAAACACTCATCTTTAGTTTTAACAGGACGTGTCTGGTTGCAATGACTGAGCCACCATGACAGACAAAGCTTGTTCATAGTTACAGTGGGGACACTTAGTGTTTGGTGTAACTACCCAAGGAAGAGGGTGCAGCTGCTCAATAACCCTGACACAACAGATTAAATGTTATACATCAGAGGATTTGTTTTAAGTCCATCAGGGCAACATCCATTAGAAAGTGGCAGGAAAGGGCAGAATTTTTGGAGAAAAACCTCAAAGACGGTGATTGAGGGATTGTTTTGTATGTCACATTCAAAAAGTTCTGCTAGGATGACGTACTTTTTAGGCCCAACCCAAAAGTTTGTATCATGTAAATTGTCTTTACAAAACGTTTTAGGGATTTTTCACTTTGTGCTTAAATCACTGATAGTAATGTCTGCCACGGGCAAAAACTTTTTATACCTACATCTTTTGCCCTCATGATAATATTCACAAACAAGCCTAACTTATATTTTTTAAAGCATGAATGTAACTGGCAGAGTAAAAGCTATTATAAAGCTATGATTGAACTACAACATGGATGGACTTTAAAGCAATGACCACACTTTCAATGTATAAGGTCACATTGTACTGTCTAATTTGAAAATTTCTTCTTAAACAAATAAACTGATCAAGTTTGTGCTTGTGGCTGTAATTATAGTGTATGTATATGTGGATTCACATAACTGGAGACTTCCCAGCTGAGTGGAGACTCCCTGTACGATTGAGATATTTACTTCTTTATCTTTGTGTCTTTGGAAAACCACACAGTTTTTTCTGTGGTAACAAGTTAATTTCTGTATTCATAAAGACAGAACAAAGGTTAAGTACCATGTCTTTTTCACACTACCATCTCAGTCCCAGATGTTTATGTCCCGTTGATGCAACACCTTCAATAATGTCATCGAAGAATAAAAGGGGTGTTGAAGTGATCCTCTCTATGTGCCAGCTTCAGAGGAGGTGTCACGCTCTCTTGTGCTCCTCCAAAGCCTAACTGCACTGTGAAATGACACACAAAGTGCATACTTGCAGAATTAAGGTGAATGTTCTGAAGTGTAATGACAATGGAGCTTCGCTGATACAGTCTTGTGAAAAATCTACTGTGAAAAGGGCTCGTGTGTAAAAGCTACTGCTCTGCCATAAGATATGCACTGTTAAGAAGGCTGTGCTGTGTGGATACATGTCTGCATGCAAGTTCATGTATGTTTTTCTCCTCAATGTATACAAGAGAGAGATGCTTGGTAACACAAGGGTTATAGCACTGCTGCTGCACAGCAAGAAGGTTAAGCTTCAATCTCAGTCATGGACTTCCTGTGTGCAGTTATCATGTTTTTCCCAGCACTCTGACTTCCTCCAGTCACCAGGTTAACTGCTGACTCTAAGTTGCCCAAAGATGTGTGTGTGACAATGACTGCTTGTTTGTCATTATGTATCAGCCCTGTTATTGACTGATGATCAGCCTAGGGTGCAACCTGGCCTCGCCCAGTGACAGCTGACGTAAGCTGAGGATAGTGGATAGATGACTAAACATACATACCGACTTCAAAAGATGCCATAAGCTCTCAACCATAGACTGGTAGATGATGCATCAAAATGGACGCTGCTAACTGTGTGTGTTGTCTCAACCAACCTTTAGGTTAACCTATTCACACACAAGAAGGCTAAATTTAGGAGGAACATAAGGCTGTTTACCCAATAGAGACTCTGCATGGATGTGTAGCCATGTCAGTTATGTCCCTAATTTCCATAACCAGAAATCCTAAAAAAAATAAAAATAAAAACAGGCATGATTGATTGATTAACTTAAAAGAAAATCACCCCTGTACAGTGACAGCACATAGGTGTTTTACAGTTTTAGATCAAAGCTGTTTTTTGAACCAGGCTGTAAATATGTTTATGTAAATTTGTAAAAAATTGAGTTAATGACCCCTGCCTCAAAGGCCCATTCACAGCCCTATGAATGTCAAATACACAAATAATGATCTGAAATAATTGTATTCTTGCAGGCTAAGTGCATTCATTTTTATTTCCATTAACAAACTGATGTCACACCAGACAGTGTTGCATATAAGTTTTCCAGCATCATAAATATTTAGAGTATTAGACTGACATGGTAATGATGCATACACAGCCAGTGACTTTGAGTAATGTATATAGAGTGCAGATCTTTTATAATTCTTGTCTTATTCACATCAAGTCATTTTGAAAGTAGGTTATATGTCAGATATGGTGCTCACTTTTGATGATTAACCCGAGGACCTCTGAGGCGCGTGGCCTCGGGCAACTGACTTTTCTTGTTTAATAATAACGTGGAAAAACGCCAATGGCTTCATGCAGCTTAAACGCCATGAAAGTCGTGATTACATTTGTCCGAGCAGCCAGTGAAAGCAGCACGGGAACAACCCCCGCCCATATTACCTCCCCCTCTTTTGACGTCACGCCAACGTCTATTTGCATGAAGTGTTTTCTCGCTGCAGCTTGAAGTCTCCTGCAGAACGAGTGTATCCGAGAGGGAAAGCGAGGGAAGAGACGCAGTCCAAATACGAGGGAGAGGAGGGAGTACTTGTGTTTCACATCAGAGGAGCAGCGAGAGGAAAGGAAACCGGACTCAGAGCGGGAATACGGCGTCGGATACATTAAACGGAGGGACTAAACACAGGAGTCTCCGCATTTTGCATCGGAAAATGGAGCTACCCGCCGCGGGAGAGCACGTCTTTGCGGTGGAGAGCATCGAGAAGAAGCGCAGTAGAAAGGTTTGTCACCAGAGCAACGAAGGACATTTTCACACTCATGCACTTAGAGAGGAGGATCATCTCTTTTTGGTGTTTCTCCACTCTCAGCCAGACTTCATGTTTTGTTTTCACATAGTGTTTTCTTAAGATGACGGTGCATTGCAGAGTGCATTTTGCTGCGTAAAGTAACGTTACACCGACTCTCTCATTTCACAGGGGAGGGTTGAGTATCTGGTCAAGTGGCGAGGATGGTCTCCAAAGTAAGTACTCCTTTGGAGCATAATAATCTCACATACAACAGCAACATTCAAAAACAGAAGTGCGAATGTGACAGTGTGCATCCGTGCGAGCGTGGGCGCGCAAATGGGCGGTTGCGCGCTCTTGCTTTGGGCGCTTTACGCGTTGCCCTCAGTGATGGATGTGGCTTTACAATGTATGCAATCCCCAGTGTGCCAATTAAAGGGGACATGGCTATAATGGTTCGCAGTGTTTAGGAAATACCGCTAAATCTACAGTTGAGTAGAGGCTGAGCCGCTGCGCCCTCCCTCCCTGTACAGCCGTGCGTAAAAGTTACTCGTGATTTATTTCACGTGCATCCACAGGGAGTGCGAGTGTCTCAGCCTGTTGTTTACTCTGGCGCTTGCCTATAAATGTAAGATTGAATGATTTATAAGTCAAGTGTCACTTTCGGTTTTGTAATGTTGTAGAAATTACCTTTGGATCTTAGCCTTTGCCTGCTCATTTCTGTCCTCACCGCTCTGTGTCCACTCTGCACAGATACAACACATGGGAACCAGAGGAGAACATCCTGGACCCCAGACTGCTGGATGCCTTCCAAGACAGGTAATTACATTCAAAGGCGGTTTTACCATTTTGCAAAGGCAATCTCACAGGGCTGTGTGCCTTAAGGAGACTCGAGATAAAGACTTGGCAGTTTGGAGACCTGAAGCAAAGACCAACATGAGGCCCTGCCCTATTTGACTTAAAGCATTTATAGAGTGTGAAAATTATATTTTGAGGTCTCTAAGGGGGATTTTGAAACACAGAAATTTCTTCAACCAAAAGTGAGAGAGTCTAAAATGTGCTGGCAGTGTATGTACAAGCAAGTGAAACTGATGAGGATCAGGGGAAACTTCTTACAGCTCCTCACTCTGTTGAGAGAATCTGTCCCCTGCCAGCTGGATGGTCATGGGTCCAACCCTATAGCTCCTGTTACATGTCCATGTGTCCTTTTGCTAGACACTTAACCCCAAGCTGTTCCCACTGCTATGTCAGTGATTTGTACATGGGTATGGAGTGTGGATGTGATGAGCTGATACTCATGGACAGCTTGCATGGTAAAATCTAAGCCCATCAGTGTGTGAATTGTTGAGCTTGACCTTCATTGTAAGAAGTGCCTCTGGATGTCAGATGAATGGAAAAGTGCCACATCAACAAAAGTCATACACCAGTTACTGCTTCTCCTGGCTGTCCAAACATAACCAAGTTTTTTTTTTACAGAATGAGACAGTTTCAGAATAATTTCTTGATATTTTGACTTAAGATGTTTTTACATTATTTTGTTTAAAATAGTGATGATATTTCATCAACATTTGGAAAATATTCCAACCTATTTCCCAAGTTTAGGTAGCGTGCAGGGATTTCCCAGCAGTATTTGTAAGCAAATGAGAGAAAGCACTGTCTTAGTTGCATAATTATGTGAAACATCAAGCTAAGGCAAATTAAGGAAGAAGAAAGTAAACTTATTTTGAAAACTGTGATTTGAATGTGAAATTCTCCTGGCTGTGTTCAAAATAGCATTTACAAGTTAGTTTCAACTGTTTGTTGCACATTACCAAACATTGCCAACCCAGTTGTGCAATTGTGAAGATGTGAAGATATTTAAGATACTTATCTTAAGTGTTACATTTACTTCATATTTGTTTGTCATTAACAATCTACACAGAGATTTGTACACTTTAGAGCCATTTACTAAGATGGATTTAAATGTTTTTTGTTTTTTATAAGTTTTATTTTTTATAAGGCGTGTGTGTTTGAATACATGGCAGTAGGGATGTGAAGTTTCCAAAAGGTCAAATTCAGTCAAATCAAGATCGAGGGGTTAGGATTTGATTCTAAATTGTTTTTCTATTCACAACATGTTTCCTAATTACCGGTCAAAAAATGTTTCTTTCAGGATCTGCTCCTGTTTACTGCGTAAGAGGTTGTATAACCTGACATGGTTCAAAGTTGCAGAATAAAATGTGTCTAAGGAATGGAGCTAATGGATAATCATGTGTAATAATCATTCTGATGTTAGCAGCACAGCTAATGTTTTTAGCAGCTAAAGCTAAAGACCCAGAGACAACCCCATGTCAGCATGTAAAAATGAGAGACGCTGCATCGTTTCAAACTCTTGAACCAGTTTGAAATGATGCAGCCTCTCTCAGCCTCTGAATCAGAACCTTTTTCATTATTTTTGGGCAACTTTGCGAAGTAGGGCTGTCTTTGGCCAAGTTGTGAGCCTAATTTGGAGGTTTTATTGACACAAAATGTAGTTTCACTATGACTGCCATACAAAGGGATTTTTCTTTTGCACTGCTTTTTAAGATGGAGAAGCAGGCTGCCATTACTATAAAGAGCTTTGGGAAACACTGTTGTAATAAAAATGCTTTTTTTGCTAAACTTGTAGTGCCCAAGATTACAATAAATCAGTAATGATATAGTTACTTATCAAAGCAACTCTTAGTGATTTAGTGTATTTTTGTCCTCAGCAGGTTGATATAATAGAAGTTGAACACAGGTTGAAGGACGAAAGAAGAGCTGTACTTTCAGCAACACAAAATATTATCTTTATCTTGAGTCCATGCCCATAAAAGATGCAAAGAGCATTGTCATCCATCATGAACCTTGTTTAAAACCTGTCATTGATCAAGAGGGAAAAGTAACCTAAAAGTAAAATAAGTAGTTACTTTTGATACAAAGTAATAAGCAAAAAGATGACTTATTGTAATTACTGAGTAACTTGCCAGCATTGATCTCATGGGCCCTTGAAGCATGAGACCCCAGGCATCTGCCTCACTCTGCCTGATTGTAAAACTCTCTCTGATTGTAAATGAGTGTGCATCAAGTAATGGGATATGTCTATAATCTACAGTAAAGGGCCAAAAGTGAAGTGAAAAGTATCCAAATAGATTTCTGATATCAAAAAATGTTTCTGGTAGAGGGTTCTTGCCCCAACAGCAAGACCTGAACCCCTCCAAAAACCTTAAAATGTCCTCATACCAGTCACATTACAGTTTAATGGGCTGCAGAAATAATAAAATAATGGATTTTTAGTTAACTGTGCAGAAAAATGGGATGTGATATGGAGCAGAAGACTGGATATTGCACCAGCACTGAGCATATACAGGATGTTTTGTTACAAGGGAAATTTTGGTAAGAAACATGCAAATCAGTGAGTATCGTTGAGTAATAGGGTGTCTATATCTTAGCTTTTTGTATTTCCTGCAGTTCTCTGGCTTTTCCACCTGCCTCACATTTGTAGAGGTCTACCAAATAAAACACACAAACAGACATAAAGGCACAGCTCAGCTTTTTACACAATCCATGAGCTTCCTCTGACTCATCTTTGGAAGAAATTTTCTGCACGTTTGACATCAGGAATCCTGTCAGTCACACTATCAGGATAATCTGCTGTTGACAATAAACTCACCACACAATGTGACAAGTAGTGGTGCAGAAATTGAGGCCTTTGGGAGGTGGATTAGGCTTATCATGAGTATCATGAGAGGGTCAGTGCAGGGTTAGACTGAGGTCAGGGTTAGCAGAGCAGAGTTCGACGCTTTGCTGCCTCTTCTTTTATGTCACCTGATCGTCCCTGAAGTGTTAGCAGCATCAGGTAATCACGCTGAAGTGCTACCTGCTGTCCTACTTGATGCACCCTTGTCATCTGCAATAGGATGTTTGACAGATATACCAACTTTTTTGGAAGTGACAAAGCTACAGAGACAAACTTAAAAAGAACACCCTGAATATTTGTTGTTTTTGCAAATTGAAGGACATTTTTCTGATCTGTCTTCCTTAAAAGTAGAAAAATACTTTGAATGATCATGTTCCTAATCAGGCTGGGCTGTGTGTCAAGCTTTTAAGATTTACGTATTATTTTTGAGGATTATGAGTCAGACAGTATAGTTTATATCAGTGTTGTTTGTTTTAGTTCATAACAACATTATATTTTTTATAGCATCATCAGCAGTGTTGACTGAAATGCCAGGTCCAAGGCTCAGTTGAGATGCTGTATTGCAAGAATCACTAATAGTGTATGCCTATTGATATTACATAACATATTCATAAAGTTCAGTTTCTATTTGAAATGTTTACTTTAAATGAAGAATTATCATTTACTCAACTATATAAATGCATATAAGAAAGAGTATTTAAGCTTTAGTGAAATTTAAAGGTCCCACGTCCTGGTGTTTTACCGTTTACATCATGTCTTGTGTGTCTTTTAAGCAAGAATTTGAATTTAGCTGATTAAAAAAATGAAAAATGTTGTCTTTGTAGAGGATCAAATGCAGCTCTACTTCCTTTCACTTTGGAAATGCTCAGATCTGAGGGGGCTTGGAGGCTACAGAAAGCTCTGATAATGACCTCTGCTCTGATTGGCTGCCCAAACGATACTTGATGGGAGACGGGGGTAACAGGCGTGGAGCAAACTTTAGAAAACATCCATGTAGGTGAAGGCTGTGTAGCTATTGCCTGATAAAAACATTTCATTGTGGCATAGCACATTTGCAGAACATGGGACCTTTAAATGTTATTGATTCATGTTTGACTCAACAGCAAAAGAGAAATCCTTAACACCTGATCTTGGGTTAATTATTCTTAATTTCAGAAATCATTATAAAACTCCTTCCCACTCTCTAGATGCACATGGTAACATTTTGAAAAGATGATGGGCCCAAATATTGTGGACAGATTTGTGCAATTTAGACAGTGCTCTCTCTTTCTTGTGTAAAAACACAGTGCTGACTTAAGCCTAGGCATGAAAATTGATATTTTTTGATGCCAATGACATTATCAGTTCTGTTGATGGATTCAGTTCTTTATCAAATCTGTCATTGATTCCTGTGCATTTTCTGTGTGGACTAAGTTGGCCCAAGCAGGTTTTCAGTGTAAACAACATTACACACATGGCACTTATGATGTATCAGTGCTGTGCTGCATTGACAAATACTCCAGCATGTTGCTGGTGTTTCTACCCTTGCTTAAAACCACAATGGGCGATTCATTCATCACTCAAAGGTGAGGAATGACTTAAATTTTACAAACAAATAAAATTTAAGGGTTGTTGTTATCCTTTTTTGTAGATATCTGAGCATGTTTAGTTTCTAAAATGGCCCACATGTTTAACTTTGAACACAAGTTAAATTCAGGGGGAAAGTCTCAAAACTTTGCTGTAAAATAGCTGTTACAGCAGCTGTCTTGTGTCAAACTCTCTGCTGAGGGAGGGTGAATTATTCAAGTAAACTCAAAATGAGCAAAAAGCATCTTCAGCAGAGACAAACTTTGAATTACGGTGCACATCTCTTTTTGATCTGCTCATGATGAAGTGGAAACTTGAGGAAGTGAGTGAACATTGAGCTCAATAAGTTGTTTTAAATCAAAGTGTGAGCTAAAATGATTTATTCATGTCCTTGTTGGTAAAGAACTGTGTGAGGCTACATGGGGAAATTAGCCACTTGTCTAATTTCTAAATAGTCTGCTGAGTGACTGAGCGGACAGCTCCATGTGAAGGACAGTGTAATTGAATTTCTTACAGGTATGGCGTGTTTAAGTGTCACTGGCTTTCCTCTCTCAGCCTCCCTAAGCTTTTGCTTACAGCAACCTCTCAGGCACAGGTCACACGTTAAAGCAAAACATCGACATCACTCTGCGCCTGTTTTTGCAATTACCTCTCGCCCTCTAAAGAGGAGAGATTTTATTGAAACTAATTGCGTGTCTCTCTGGGGAGCCAAATCGTCTGAATGCCAGGCTATGAAAATACACGGAGTCGTCATTGTAATTAGATGAGAGGGATGAGGGTGGGGGAGGGGACTGACATCACTCCTGTCTGCTGTATTGAGTTACTTCCCCAGAGAAACATGCATGGAGACCCAGAAAAGCTACAGAAAGAAAGTCCGAGTGGGGAAGTATCTTCCACTGTGAAACGGACGTTACATAAGTGTTATGAAATAAGATAGACAATAATATGCTGAATTATGCTTTTGTCTGATATGCCAATATTTCCATTTTCATCTCTGCCATTTCAAGCTTCAGAGAGGTTTTTATTTCAGTGTAAAGAATGCAGAGTCTCTCCTGTATGACGATTGATCTGTTACTTTTATTTTAGCAATCCATTTGTCAGAGAAACAAACAAAAACATCTGACTCTTGCATGAATGGCATTCATTCATTAACATTAAACTCTTTGACTGAAACTAAAAAAATACACTTTTTATAGTTGTAAGTAAAATGGATTTTTTAACAGCAACAATAACTCCAATCTTCATCTCTTTTTTGAAAGCTACAAATAACACTAAGTCAACTTGCTGACTTGCAGGTAGCTTTGAAGTGCACTAAATAAAAAAGTAACATGTATTTTGATAGAGATTACACTTTCAAATGAGACTTAGTTCTCCTTTTTTATGAAGCTTTGCTGGAAGACAAATGTGAAACAAATTCTTTTCAAGTGAATAGCTGTTGCTCAGACCTTTACTTATATTTTAGAGCACACTTAAAAGCTTAAGAAGTAAAGATAAGTTAGACAAAATAGTGAAAGACTACAGGTGAGGTAGAAGTGATATTTAGCTAACAATAAGTCTTTAATGATAAAGATGACAAAAATGTTGGAATAATGTTTGTCAACCAGACAAATCAAGACTAAAATATTAGAGGTGGGCTGTCAGACTTTCAAAATCCAGCATTTTTTGGTCCTTTTGAAGAGAATTTTGATTTTCCCAGCAGTTTAAGATACCATTGTTGTAAGAGTTTGCTTCAGTGTTGTTTCATCTGTTCACATAATAGTAGAGAAGCACTTCTAGTGGTGCTAACAAAGACTTGTTCAGTGGGACTGATGTAAACATCTGGTACAATATATTTATTTATGTATTCATTTGCACAGTTACATCGGCGCTGGAGCATTTGATAATGTACATGTCCCAGATGCACTGCTTGCTTGAAGTGGAAAGATTAGAATAAGTAAAAGAAAATGATCTAATGTGCAGTACAACTATAATTACAGAAGAATTACCAAGAATACAAAACAACAATGAAAAAATGACAGTGGAGTTATAGACATAAGATGTAATAAATAATAAGTAAAATGGACAGCTAAGAAGACAAAACTGTGTTGCATTTTCAGCTCAGTGGGTAGATCATCCTTTAACAGAGAAAACTGATTGACCAAATGTGGTTAAGTGAGCTGTAAGGCAACAGTTACCTTTTACTGAAACCCGTGTATTGACTCATCCAGAGTCCTGCTGCCATGTAACAAATTCATAAAGCAGAGGAGGGGCCAGACCATGTAAACATGCCAACAAAGGTGATACCAGCACATCTGGTACCAGCTGAACCAAATCACAACACAAATTTTGGAACTAGCAGTAAATGTCACAGTAAAAGATGCTGAACTATTCCTTCCCTCTCTACTCAGTGTCAAATATCGCCCTCCAGCTAAAGAAACAAGCATTAAAGGTAATACAGATATTATCGTATGGACTGCAATAGGAGTATTTTTTTCATATCTTACAAGTATCAATTTAGGAACCATTTAGACACTGAACAGATTTAAAAGTATCAACAGAGAACCAGAATTTGAAAAAACCCACACAATGCCCAACCGTTCTGGTTTTTATAGGAAGAGAGAGGGTTCGATTTCTGTTAAAAATAGTTCAGATCTTTAAAATATTCACCCTGTCAATCAATTGAAATAACTTTCCTTTTATCCTGAAAGTGAAGCACCAGCCTGTAACATTGGCTCAGTGTTTTCCAATTGAGGCTGAGGAGGACACCCGTGACGCTGTGTTGCCATGCAACAGAACTCATGTCTGTGAGCTGGTTTCACCGATTGGCTGCTGTTTTACTCTCCAACAGGGAACGCCAAGAACAGCTGATGGGATATCGCAAGAGAGGACCCAAGCCCAAGCACCTCCTTGTTCAGGTGAGGAAAAAAACTGACTGAGTGACACTAAAGGAAGTGATGAATCACAGTAATAATAAAGATGTATTAGAATGTTGCTACTCAAATCCCCACAAAATTTACATGAAGAACCAATGAAACACACACAGTTGAGATGTTGGTGTAATAGAAATATTAAGGCACAGAAACATAGTGAATAGTCATATGCGTTCAGTGTTAGAATGGAGAATTGAAGACATTAAAAAAAACAAAAATTCACTTTAAAATAACCACTGAGTCTCTTTCAGCTGTATCAAAAAATAAGTATTTCACATTTGAGGAACATTTATAATTGTCCTTCATGGAATTGAGTAATACAAAAATGCAAAGTCGATAGTTTATGATCACTGATAAAAAAATAAAAGCACCATAGACTAGATCAGTGGTTCTCAGCTGGTGGGTGGGACCCAGATTTGGGTTGCAAATCTGTTAACAATATCTGTCGTCCTGGAGAAAAAACAATGTGGCAATCGTTTTGATGTATGAGAGCCCTGAGTGGACATACAACCATTTTTTTTTTTTTTTTTTTTCTCAATGCATTTTGGCCATTTTCCTGAGATCTCAACTTATTATTTAGCCATCATGGAGTACCAGGGCTGATTTTCCCATTAAAATGTGTTAATTTCTCAGAATCTCTAAAAATGTATCCCTCTCTTTGTTCTATCACACATCTTGTTCCATTTAAGGCCAAAACTGCAACTGAAGTCAGCTCAGCTATGAACCACTGGTTTAGATTACTGTTTTTCAAAGTGCTGGTATCACAGTTGATATGTTAATGCACAGGGGAATTAAGAAATGTAGCAAAAGGGAGATTCCCACCAGGGGGCAATGCTTTATACAGTGTGGGTCCTTGGTCTGGCAGAGTTAAAGAACCCCTAGTCTTAACATTGGTCTAGAAATCTAGACTTTTAACAGTACAGTCCCATAATGCCTTTGGAAGACTCATTTGGAAGCATCCTTTGATAGATCATCTGTTTCCATTAATGCAGTCAATGCCAAATGCAGACTTCCTATTTTAAATTCATAACTCATTTTGGAGATTATTTCATTGATCTTAAGGCTCAGTTATGCTTTCTGCAAAGATAATCCCACACACATAAACTAACTCTAAATGGTTATGTTGAAATGCTTGATATTTCTATACTCTATGTGGCTTTCCTACCCAGGGACCACATATGTAAACTGGCTTCATAGCTGCTCTAGCTCAACAACGGTGTTGTGTATTGTGCCAGTTCAAAAAAATAATAATATAATAAATCAATTAAAAAACAACTCCTTACCAAAGACATATATTCTCTAAAACTTTAGGCTGGAGTGTCTCTCAAAATGTCTGTGGCATGGTTTACAAAAAGTTATCAAAAAGTTGCTGTGTCTTCAAAGGCTACCGTATAACTATTGTGTTGTTTTTTTTCATCAAGGAGTCCTATAGGTGTTTATATTTTCCCACAGCAGTAACTCCTTAAAATTTAACATCTTGTCGTCATAAGGTTTTTTGACCAGGTTGAAAATCAGCTGCATGAGACCCCATGAGGGGGCGTGTCTGGTTGTTTGGTGTCATGATAGCCACGTGAACACTCACTACTCCATGAATGCTGAACATAAAACAGGCTTTAAAAGAGCTCACAATATTACGCCATTAAACAAAATTAGAATTGAGAAAAAACTAGTCTCAAGGTATCATATTGGTAGAGTCCCCCTTTCACTTGTGTGTTTGAGCTGCTTTGTTGCAGTTGATGAAATAATTTACAGCGAACAGTTGGTTTATGATGCCATATTATCACCGTTAAATGTTACAGTGTCCGTTTTCTTGACCTAACAGTTGTATCTGAATGACTGTGAATCGTACATTAAGCACATCAATCAGCCGTCCAAAAAGCGAGGGGAACCCCTTATAGGAGACTTTTTGTCCCTCTCAGGAGGGCGTTGGTGGTAACACATGGGGATAAAGTCAATGACGGGACACAAAGCAGCCAGTGGCATTCCTCTGAGCTGAGGTCACAGCCACAGGAGACACTTTGAAATGTCACTGACGGCAGGGCCGGTGGCTGAGAGAGACGCACAGTAGCTGTAGGGGGGCTGTGTGAACATGAACATGGGCCCCTGTAGTAGACTGTGTGCTGGCTGGGGCCTCACTAGAGCCTCTTCACACATTCCAGGCCTAGTGCAACTCAATGGGGCCAAATGAACCTCAGCTTTTTGTTGTAGCCTGACGTAGACACATGTATGGATACTGCAGACGGTTGAAACATCAATCAAAGTCCTGCTGGGAGGGATGCACCTCAGAATACTGGAAAACTCACCAATTCTGGGGTGCGAGTTAGGCTGAGCAAAATATTACATTTTACGACACAAAGTGAGAAAATATTGTTTATATTGATATTATTTATGTTGCCCGTGAATGAAGTTACATCTCTCTTCATCTGGCCACTTGTATGAGCAGTGTTGAAAAAAAAATATTAAAAAAAGACAAAATAGGTGCCATGTCTAATGCTTGGTAAAAAGTCTGTTCTCTGTAAAAAACAAAATCAGTAGTGTGCATATTGGCATAAAACCAATTTAATAGGCCCATTCTGAAATATAATGTACTTTATTTATGAAGCATCTATTTCATTAGCAAAATTATCAATACCTGTTTGATGCCAAAATGATGATACAAATTAGTAGTCTAATAGTTCATATCATTATAATTGACTATTACCTTATTATATAGATATTTGTTATTTTTTATCAAATGAGATCCAAGAGTGCATAAATCAAGGATTTCTTAAATTTCTGTTTTGGTTTCCCTTGTCTCAAATGAGCATCAGTATATTTTGATTTTTACAGAAATCGTTGCAATTTATAATCCTGGTATTGAAAAAGTATTGATTTTCATATTTTCCTACATTAAGCCAAAATTTCAAGACTTGACACTTGGTCCATATTTCCCAGCTCTTGCCAGCTTAGCTCAGGAGATTGCGCAGATGCCTCATGCACACATGTCCCGTACTTGTTGCACTGGTTATTAGTTCAACCCAAAACTTCTTGCCTCTCCTTGTCCTCTTTGTAGAAATGACATAAAGCCAATGAAACATTTATGTTTTCAAAAAGATAAATGACACTCTGATTACAATCTGTATTAAGATCATACTTAACTGTTAGCTTTCCAGCATGCTATCAGTAGCATACTGGCTGCTTATTAGTCATAATTCAGTGCTCATCGGTATCTTATTCTACAAACCCGTAGTCTGTGGCTAGAAGGCAGTTAACAGTGACCTTTCACCCGTATCTGCTGCATTATTGCTTATTGGTAATTTGTTAGGAAGTTGATGTACATGAATTATTGATAGAACACTGAAGTGCTTTTGTTATGAAACTTGAATGTACAATATTTCATGTTTTATGCATGGTAGTTTTAACCAACTATGTAGATACTTTATCTGACTGGGATTTTAGGGCTTCATTAGCTTGGTAAGAAGCTGATTTATTGGCCCATTGCTCCAGAGTTTGCCCCATAAGCTGCATTAGAAGTTAGCATGTGCTATATCGAATTCTTCAAGTGTAAAGCATAAGAAACTTTGGAATAGGGAACAAATATTTGGTTTAAGTCTGAAACTGCTAGAGAATGGGATTTTACCTTTATGTTGTTTGGGGGGCATAATTCTGCTGTAAAGAATTAATGAGAAGTTATTTGGACAGTCGTCAGACCAGGAGCTTCGCACTTTGTTACATGAGAATAGACCAGATTTATTAGGTGTTATTTGAGATGAAGAGCAATTCTCACAAGGGTCCATAACATAAAGTATAAGAGGATCATAAATCCTGTTCAATAATAACTTCATATTTTAGCAATGAACAGTAATTCAAAAAACTGAGAGGAAGTCTTGTTAATGGCCTCACAGCCTCAGAGTATGGTCATGTTAAAGAAGGAACTTATGAGCTCTTAATAATGTCTAATGAGCTATCAGAATGCTTCAAATTAATATGCCAATAAGTGACTTGTAAATACTAAGAATTATGACCCTAATGGTCACCAAAACCCATGAGTCTATATTTTTAGCCAAAGGTTTAGATGCAGTATTGAAAAAGTTTATGTATACTGGAACAAGGACATTACTTCAGTCAAATTGCCCAATGGAGCAGTTACCATAGTCTGATCAAGCCTATTTTGTATCTCTGCTTTGATAACTTAGATAACAATCACTTCTTTCCTTCTTCTCCAGGTTCCATCCTTCGCACGTAGATCCAGCATCCTGGCAGATCTTCAAGAGTCATCCCTAGACGAGGACAGCTGTCAGAAGAGCAGCCCCATCCAGATGCTCCGTCCTCAGGGTCAGCAGTACCAGCTGAACAGCAAGAAGCACCACCAGTATCAGCCGCTGTGCAGGGAGCGTGAGGCTGAGCAGCAGGCCAACGGAAAGAAGTTCTACTATCAGCTCAACAGCAAGAAGCACCACCATTACCAACCAGACCTTAAGGTGCAAGAGGCCATGTTTGCTAAACCAAGGGAGGTGAAAGCCCCAGAGCTGGCTAACAAGGGGTACAACCTTCCTGCAGTACTGCAGCAAAAGTGGGTGCGGGACAAAGACTCAGGCTGCCTGACTAAAGTGAAGGACATCACCATGGAGCTGAAGAAGCTTCCTGCAGACCTTAACGGACACAAAGAGCCAGAGAAGGTCAAACCAAAAGAGGACACAGTGCTGCAGTCAAACGGAGTCAGCAGCAGCAAGCTTAAGATCGTGAAAAACAAAAACAAAAACGGGCGTATTGTGATAGTTATGAGTAAGTACATGGAGAATGGAATAAAAGCAGCAAAGGTTAAAAATGGTGATTCAGGAAGCGCAGAAAAGCCGCAAGTAACTGACACCAGCTCAGACAACCACCTTGAGAAGATGAGGCTGGTCAAGAAGCTTGGCCTTATGAATGGATTTTCCAAAACCCCCAAAGACAAACCTACTGTTCCCACTCCTGAATGTAACGGAGATTCCCTCAGTGAAAAAGAGCAGTCCCCCAAAATGGAGCCAACTGTGGCGGAACAGGATAAACATGTCGAGGTCAGGGGTGAGGGGCAGCCTCCAGCGGATCAGCCTTTACAATTGACAACCAAGCCTAATCTGCTCTCCCTGCCTTTGGATAGGGGAGTTCCCCCCTCAGCGGACAAAAGAGGAAGCCAAGGTGGATTTCAGGGGCTGAAGCGACGCTTCTCTGACACTGACAGCGAGGAACATGAGAGGGGTAAACGCTTTTTTAGCTCTAGAAGTATCAGCGCTCCTGACGCGGCATCTTCTCCCACCCAGAACGTCAGCAATGACCAAAACGGACACCAGACACTTATGGGACTACCACTCTGTGGGTATGCAGACCAGGAGGAACCTATGGACTTGAGCATTGTCAAGTCCAGGCCGAGCCCTACTCAGACTGAAACAAACATGCAGGCTGACAATGTTACACAGGCAGAAACAAACACACAAGCAGAAACACAAGCGGCACACACACAGACAAAAACACAAAAGACGACAGAGGAGGACAAAGTTCATTCTCTGTCTGTTTCTGACCAAGAAAAAAGGAAAAGCAACACTTTTCCCTCTTTCCACCCTTTCCTTGGGAATATTGTGATAACAGACATCACTACAAACTGCCTCACAGTCACATTCAAGGAATACATAGGTGCATAACAGAGATGGGTACCAACTGTATAAATGTATATTAGAGATATATTTGTATTTTCAGATGATGATTGAATGTACAAATTGATGTTTTCTTTTTGTATAGTTCAGATAAAAAAAAATCCTCTATTGCGTTATTTGCATATCTTCTTATACGCGCTACCTGTTGTTATTTCTGGAGATTTAATTACATGCAGTATCTAATTTCAGCTATTTCAAACTTAAATTTGGTCAAATAAAGGCCAAAACTTTTATTGGAGATGCACTTAAGTAATGTAAATACTTTTCTATGGATGTATTTGATTGTACACAAGTCTGCATCTCAGATAGTGTTCAACAAATGTAGGCTATACTGAGAGGGTTTTCCTCTGCTCAAGAAAGATGATAATGAAACATGGTAATGACACTGTGTCTGTGTGTGTTTATGTGCGAGTACGGGAACAGATGTCCACAAGGATGATTGCTGCTGGGACAGATTGGCCATTAGGCATGCTTTAACAAGCAGATAAAGAACGATGAAGCACCTCTGTCAATAAATGGGATTTTCATTATTAAAATTGAAAATGAGCAAGGTTTTGGATTAAAGATTGTTTATGTTTAATGTTTGATGTTTGATCTTTGTTTACGGATCACATGAGATCTGATTCAGAGCACAAATAAAAGCTGTCTACACACTAGATTAGGGGTGGGCAACTGGTGGCCCCGGGGGCCACATGTGATCCTCCTTACTCTAGTTAATTTCCCATGACCTATTGATGTCTCCCTCAAATGACACATAAGGTAAATGTATGTCAGCATTAAAAATTGGATATCATCAGACTTAAACATGTTTTATTTTATTTTTTGAAAGGACTCAGTAGATGCAAATTTATAAAGGGTCTTGTAAAGGTTTTTTATGAATGCTGATTAATAGTTTTGTGGAAAAAGTGAAACACATGAACTGAAATGACCGTCAATAACTAAGATTGTTATAACTACTACCTTGGCCAGGTTACCTTTGTAAAAGAAATTCCATTCTCTGTGTCATTGACAGTATATGCTAATTTATTGCATTGAAAAAGTAACTTTAATTGGCTGTGATTCTGTTTTGGCTCATTAAATTAAGTTTTATTTAAAATGTGAATATAAATAATGCTGAAATCTTTTTCTGTTTGTAATTAACAGGTATTTTTGGTCACTTTGTTAGTAGCTTTCTTTTACTTATGATTGGCCCTCTGAAACTGTCAATAATGATGTGGCCCTCACAGTAACCAAAGCTGCCTATCTCACACCAGATTTTTTGTATATGTCTGCAGGTTTTAAAAACATGACATGAGGACAGGTCCAACCAACTTTAACATTACAATACAAATAATATAGCAACTGGATTCCCTAGATTTTATGGCTTTCATTCAGCAAATCCATCTTGCAAACCTTTAAGCTGATTCTGTTTTTCCACTGTCATAATATGAGCAGAATAGTCAGCAGCATTTGCAGCGAGCGAGGCAGAAGCTGCTGGCCAGGTTCAGTTGTGCCAAAAGCAAAAGTGACTGCATGCCTGTAAACAATGGCTGCCTTTGAAAACATGAGCTTTGTTGCTGCTAAAGCAGTAGTTTTATCTGACCTGGACAAAATTCCTTCATGAACAGTCAAGCAAAGAACCACACATGAAATCTTTCCTTGATAGAAAAAGTTTTTGACTCTGTCCTGGACACCTTTGGAAGGATTTACCAACTTGCTCGAGTTATGTGGTGTACCCCCATGTCGTCTGAGTGGCCCATAATAAATGTGACAGAACACTCCTCCAATCACTCTTCAAGTTTTTTTTAATGATTGTTTGTTTGTTTATAGACATGGATGGATCAGGGAAATATAGAAGGCAAAAAATGCAAAAAGACTGAAATAAATTGATTATTTAAAAGTGGACAAAGGTCTCAGAAAACGCTAGACAAGATTGTAGTGTGAGCAGATAAAAAAATCAGATCTTACTCTGCAGGTTGGATTGTGATTAATGCAAATGTCGCTGCTATTGTTAACTTTTGATTCTCCGCTCAGTTCATTGTTCATAATTTAGTGCTTAGTGTGGTAATTTGCTGCTTAGTGGTTATGGTGGTTATATGCCAGTATAACTAGATTCAGTTTGTGCAGCTTCTTCCTAAACTTTCAGATACAGATACTGGTGAACCATGCTGTTCCTACAAAGTGCTAATGCTAACAATACCACTGTTTTGTGACATTCATTCAATTTCCTTTGTTTATATCCAGGTTTAAGGGCATTTTGACAGAGGCAGCTGTCAAACACAAAGCTACGGTAGTGACTAGTGGCAGGTGGCTGCCTTACAATTTAGACAGACCATTTGACCAGGATTGCACACCATATTGGTAAATAATACAATAAATTAGTTTAAAACACAAACTGGTGCTGGCTTATTTGTTGTCTGCATTTACTGTTAAGCCCTTAACAGCAATGCATTAGTGTGCTTATGCTTAGATGTGAGAATTCCACAATAGTGATTCAGCAGAATCTACTGATATACATGACTTTGGAAGAAAAATAAATATAAAGGACGACTGATGTCCAAAGTCGACTCTCGGTGTTCATTTTGTTTTGCAGCAAAAGTCATAACAGAAAAGAAAAAGGACGAAATCCTGGCTGAGAGGACAGTATTGTAAGTTGTATTGACATTGCCATGTTTGTTTGTGTCTGTGCTGAATGCTCTCATTGGTCTTTGTAAGTATTCTGTAAGGTTGCCTGGTTTGAAGTGATAAATACATCAAACTATGAAAATCAAGGAGGCTCTGACTTGATTGGGAGTTGAATAATTTTATTGGCACAGAATATGGAGCAGACATTTTGGCAGACAGTTGTGAATTGTATCATTTTACTAAGCAATTTATTGTACTCAAGGTAAGAGGCAGGCTACAAGTAATGTCCACGTAAACACTGAAGCAATGAATTGACACAATTTAATAAAGCACAGGTGATGTCTGCATGTGTCTTTAAAGGGCAGAAGGCCTCTTCATTATTACTCTCATGTTCATTTTTACATTTTGAGGGTTTTATTACACATTTTAATTTTACATATGTTTCACTTAATAGTTACGGTATTGTTATGTTTCATTTGTGTTCATTTAAATTACATTTTTACCAATACTGAGGAAAACGTACCTTTTTTAAGGCATCTCTTGAGCCCCCTAAGAGCTCTGTGGCTTGTCTCCCAGAGGGTCCCATCCCCCATTTTGAGAATCACTAGTCTAGTGTGTAGCCAGCCCAAAACTGTATAAGTACAACTTCTTTCATTTCAATTCATATCATCATGCAGTGGAAAAATGTTTATTCTCTAAGTATTCTCTAAGAACACTGCAGGCTGTGTATCCTGATGGATCTGCTACACTAGCTGAGCACTTCAGGACTCAGATGGTCATGTTTCTGTTCTCTGGCGTCATGACATGTTTGCTGTTATCTAAGGGGTTGAATGTGCTAGTTGATGACACATTTTGATTCAGTGAAAATGTCTAAATGCTCACTTTCCTGTCAACCAGATCTGTGCCCTTGTGTCATACTTGCTCATTCTTATTTCTTTTTAAGTCATCCCTCTAGCACTCTGTGGCCTGTGCTGCTCTGTGAGATCAGATGCACTTTTTATGTTTGTTTGCAGACTTACAAAAAACGAAGGCTTCCAATGATGCATTTTGCAATAATAAAATTGTTTGCAAGTGTTTAACAGACTTGTGGGTTGTGTTTTCTTCTACAGATGTATCTCACTAAATTTGTGGAAAAATATGGGGGACTGTGATTCAATGGTGTTGTTGGGCAGGGATTTGTTAAATGAGAGACAGTTCTGTGTAAACATTTTAGGCAGGTGTGTAAAATGCTGTGAAGTAATAATGCTCTCAAAATTGTACATTTTGATAGATTTCTTTTTTAAAAATGAACAAAATTCAAAGTGAGTGTACAGAAGAAAAATCTTAATCAAATGACTTCTACTTGCCCTCAAACCATAAATTCTTCTAGGGTACACTTGCACTTGGTATTTCGTAGGGTTGTAGTCAGGTGTATCATTAACCAATTATACCAAACAGGTAATATTGATCATGACTTTCATATGAAGGTTAAAAGTGGTCATTATCGGAAAAAGAAACAGCTGTACGGGCAGCTTAAAGCTGAGTGAGGAACAGCCAAACTCTGCTACAAAGATAAAGTTGTGAGAGACAGATGTTAAGCAATGCCTTTGGCTCAGACCTGGCAGAAACCAAAGGGACATAGCAAAACCCATCTACTGTCCTGAGAAGTGTGGCCAGAAGTGAACTGCATGGAAGACTTCGAGCCAAAACGCCAGGCCTCTGCAGTGGAAACAAGGTCAAGCAACTCAAAAAGCCATACTGCAATGTACTGTAAATTTTACTTTTTTGTAACAAATCTTGCAGTGAACTATGAAATTACTATTCATTAAACAATAATAACATTTCAGTTACAAATAATACAAACGCTTGGTTACTTCTTGTCCTTAATGGAGTGTATGCAGCATCTAACTAAATGTTTAATGAAAGTAGCTTAAATGTTGTAATTTTGATACTGTGTAATATTTAAAGGATAGTACTTTTTTAGGAATCATAAGTAAATATTAGCCCATTTAATTTTTGACTGACCTGCCCAATTCTGATTGGGGTTCATCCTCCAGGGCTTGTGACACTTATTGCTTCATTGCTCCCAATGCTGGGACATTGGCTTGTAAAAGTGTAAGAATAGGATTAGTTATATATTACTGATAGACACTGTAAATAGCACATCACCATCAGAGTGAGACTGCAAGTGTGGATTGCATATTTATATGTTTAGATGTGATATTCATAAACAATTCAGCTATATGACCTTGATATCATGAGAACAACAAGAGCCAGGCTTCTCCTTTCTTTCCTCACTTTTTTTCTGTTGAGCTTTAGTTTCGTGGGGCAGGAAATTTGGGTTTGAACCTGGGCCGCCTGCCTGGAAGGCTGGCCTCTGTAAATAGAGCATGACTTAAATGTAATGTAATCAACGTCCCTTTTTTCTGTTCTTTGTTTTAATTCAATACACGACAGAATTAGGGCAGATCTTTTCTCCCCACACCATGCAATAACTGAATACTTTGTTACCGTGTTTGCTGCGTGACCAATTAAATGCAATCACAGAAAAGCCTCAAGGGTCTGAATAACTGAGCCTTTTGCATTCCGGATGGATCCTCACTTATTTCATAATGTTTTGATAGATTAAGATATCCAAGCAAAGCTGTGTGTCTTAATAAATAAACTTGAACTTGCACAAAGCTTTTCTACTCATCCGGCCACTTCAAGTAATTTTAACACCCCAAATCATTTTCAAAATCCTTTCACACACTTCTGTGCATCTAACAGCTTTAGCCAACCACATTCATACACCTTCATATACATTTAGTCATCAGTGGGGCAGCAGTGGAAACTGTCTGTGGTAACCATTTGGTTAAAGGACAGTCGATTGTACCACTTATCTGCTGTTGTGTGTTTGAAATTATACAATGATTTTCAAGTTTAAGGATGAAGAAGTTCATTTCACAACAGTACTGGTGCTCTATGGTGTTATAGTGATGTTTTTGTTCCAGCCACCATGTTAAACAGTAGTTTTCAAAGGTTTGTATGCCATGCTCTCTCTCACATATCCAAAGCAGTATTGTTCTGTGAATTGACACAAATATGACGTTCACGCAGAATGAATGTGAATGCGGGAGCTATGTGTAAATGCACTGTGAGAGGGGCTTGAGAAAATCTGTCACCTCATCGGTGCACATACAAAAAAAAGGGTTTTATAAGTGTGCAAAATTAATATAAACTCCAACTGTTTTCACTGATAAATTCATGTGGAACAGGCCTACGAATTTGTTTTCATAGACTATTCACTCAGTGCATTGGTTTGGGTTTAACTAATATGTGCAAATTGAGGGGCAACCTCTAGCTAATAGGTAAAGCCAATGTAGGAGAAAAAAAACAATTTCCTCATGTACAGTAACTTGAGGCTGACTGCAGAAGCTTTGAAGGTCACATAAAAAGCTGTTCAATCCCCATTTTTACAGCAGGAACACACATATTTACAGTGTGAGTTCTGCTTAGAGGCATGGTTTATATATACTACTATACACTACTGCAAACAAGCTGGTGTAGCTGTTAGTCAGGAGGCTTATATATATTGTTAGTTGGAGCAGACGTTAAGTTTAAGAAGGTCTTTTTCAACATGGCTGCCACCTTATATTCAGGTAAAAGACTCTTTTAATTCTCAAACAGCTGACGTGAAACAGGCTTCATCTGATATTTTCTACAGCCCATGGTGCAAATCTCAATTTTAGAGCAGAAAAACCTCACAATGCTGCTGAGATCTTCAAAACTTGGACCCCAGGTTGGGTGGTTTCATAGGCTTATGGAATGAGAAAGTCATTCTCATTCATTTAAAACATGCACAACAAAGTCAAAGTGCAAAGGTGGGCTTGTCAAAGACTGAAGTCTATAATGACTGTAAAGCATCTATTATGGACTATATACACTGAATATACGATTCATCATTTGAGGAAAAACTGATATATACCAAGATAAATGGAGTGTAATTGTAGCCTTCGCCAAGACTTAACCCCTCCATCTTTCTTTGAAGGCTTTCAAAGCTCATAATTTTGGCCGAACCAGCTGTCCATGTCAGATGTTTGTTCAGATAAATCTGCTGACATGCTGAGAGACACACAGCAGGAGGAGAGCGCAGGCTCAGCTTTAATGTCTTAACCTGTTTTATTCCCATGGCCTCCTGCATTCAATAAGTGTTTCTTTGAGGAAGAAGAGGGCATTTTAAAGGGCAGGAAGAAGAATAAACATGATGGGGACCTGTTAATTAACCCTACACACTCTGCCTGGAAGTGTTAGCATTAGGCAAAGGTGAGTAATTGCTTTGGACCTAATAATGCTGGAAGGCCTAAAACATTAGACACCATATGAGAGCATCAAATGTGACGTAGGCCTGCACTTATAAATCATACCATAATTAAGACATTATTTCAGGTGTGCACAATATTTTGATTAATCCAGTAAAAATGAAAATGCTGGTGGTGAGGAGGGAAATGAACCCTTGTTCAAATCACTGTAAACATGCATAATTTAGACAATGTCAGAAGAATTCCATACATTTTTTTTCTTAGGAATGAAATGACATTGTTTCATTGACTTCATTCTTCTTAATCCTGTTGATTTAATTAAATGTTCCCAAACTATTTGTGCAATTTTCCTAAGGTTAAAATTACTGCTGAAAAATTCTCACAAATTGTTGAAATTGTACGAATGATTTGACAACATACACTCAATGGCCACTTTATTAGGTACATCCGTTCTTCTGTGCAACACAAAAAGGTGTTCAGACAATCACATGGCAGCAACTCATTGCATTTAGGCATGTAAGCATGGTCAAGATGACCCACCGAAGTTCAAATCAAGCATCAGCATGGGGAAGACAGGTGATCTAAGTGATTTTGAACTTGGCATAGTTGTTGGTACCAGAAGGGCCGGTCAGAGTACTCCAGAAACTGCCGATCTTCTGTGATTTTCATTTCAACTCTAAGGTTTACAGAGAATTTTCCAACAAAGAGAACATATCCAGTGACTGTGAGCGGCAGTTCTCCAGGCAAACATGCCTTGTTGATGCCAGTGGTCTGAGGAGATTAGCCAGAGTGTTTCTAGATAATAGAAAGGCAACTCCAACATTCACTTGTCAAATTAATATGCAGAAGACCATTTCTCAATGCACAATACATCCAATCCCTAATAAAGTGGCCTATGAGTGTATTTGTACAGTATTGTTATTGCTTAAAGCAAATTCATTAAACAATATCATTTAATCACCTTGTTTTTCAAAATGCAAGCAAACCCCTTACATTGTCTAAATTGCTCAAATCATCACCATATACTCTTCAAAAGAAGTTTGGAAATGTTATTTTGGTCAATTATTTTTTCCTTTTATACCAATTGGTTTTGTTTTGCTATATTGTTGGAAAGTCTGATCAGTCACCTTTACAACAAGGTATAACTTGTAAGGATTGTGCATTTGTGGAATGAGCAACACAACTAAACATGGCCCCCTGCCAAAATGTGCCAAAATCCCCTCTTCCCCCGAAAGAAAGCCAGCGGTACCTCAGTGAAGCAAGGGTGAGGAACTGGCCTTAAGGTGTTTTCTTCCTGGGACACTCACTTCGTGGTCAGTCTTAGACTTGACCAGTTTCACAGAACTTGGTTGCAAGTTTTAAAATGATACCACAGCTAACACCAAATAATAATGTCACTCTGTGCACCAGAAAACCAGCTTCCAGGTGCAGGGGATTTTGGCTCTGTGTTGTGGGGCTCTACCCACAAGTTTAGATGTTTTACTCATTCCATGAACGTATGCTCCTTACAAGCTGTACCTCATTGTAATGATGATTAATCAGGCTTTACAATGATATAAATACAATACCAACTGGTATTATAAAGGAGAGAAATAAGTGTATTATGAGTGTAAATTAGATAGTGGTCAATCTGTCTGTCTATCTGTCTAACTTCAAAGTCTTAAAAAAATATTTTACATGCTATAATTTAGCTGAACATGGATGTTTTTTGCATGGGGCCTCAAAATTACTAAGACCGCCCCTGGTCAAGGTTGCCTTTCCTCCGAGGAAAGGGCGTTTGAAGGACAGATGTTGCCCACATGAGTGCAGACATGTAGCAGCCCGGTTCATAAACCTCACATATCGGTCTGTGGTTGGGATTCTGACGTAGGCTGCGCCTGTTACCGCATTTATCCACCCTTACCCACGCCGTAAGCGCATAAGTTGTCTAATTCGACGTCGTGGGGCAGCCCTCGACCATTTCCTCGGCTTCAGCCCGCCAATAAAACATCGCTCTCTGCTCGCGCTCATGTGCGCAACGACAGAGAAAATGGCTGTCCTCTCTCCTCCAGACTACATCCACTTTCCGCTCCGAGGTGTTAGCAGCTGCTGCAGCCGAAACAACTGCAACAATGTTTCAACAGAGAGGCTACACAGGGAAACCCCCGGAGGATTTAACACCGTGGTATCTCTGTAGGCTACAGTCTCATGTGACTTACTGACCTGGGCGACCTCGAAATGCAAAATTAAAAACAAAAAACGCAAAACTCGCAGAAGCGTTTCCCGACATGCTGTATGGTATCATTATCAGCAGACTAAAGACAGTGAAAAGTCTCTCTCTTTCTCTCTCTCTCTCTCTTTTCCTCCTCCTGTTCAGACTCAGTCAGGGGGTGAATTCAGGGAGACCCCCGCCTTACACAGGTTCAGTCATTCTGCCCCTGCGATCTAGTCTATTGTTCCATAAATTAGGAAATAATGAATCACAGAATGTAACGTCACATTTCTTTAAAAAAAAAAAATTTCCCCCAAATGTGGAAACGATAAGGAAAATGTCTATTTGTAAAGGTTCAACCCAGTTATCGCTGTCTATTAAAATATTTTCAGTGTGTATCTAGACCCAGTTTTATAACCTTTGCTTTAATCCTTTTGATATATTTTAAAGAACACATGATTTTTAACATTGTTTTATAGCATATCAATATAACTTATTTAAGCCGTTGTTGTATATTCAGTATAAATTAGGTAGGCTATGTATGTGTGTGTGTGTGTGTGTGGATAGGTGTGTGTGTGTACACGGAATATTAATCTCCAGAGAAAATTATTATGTCAAGTTAAAGCCACTTGGCTGTTTGAAGTGTCAAAGTAATTAAAGTTGTCCAAATCTTTTTAAATTAACATTTTTAGCCTACTTCAAATGTCATTTTTTGAGAATTTCCTTTTCCTCAGATCAGCCCATTAACCAATAGATTTCTTTGCACTCATTGGTGCCTCCCATCAGTTTTTCCGGATCACACATGATCCTTCCTGTAGTTTTGCCCTTAGCTCTCGGGGTGGCTGTTTAAACTTGGATGTCACTTCATGTAGCCTCGTTTTAAAGTAGCCTAATTAGAGGTTAGAGGTTTCCCTTGGTTAGACAAAAAGACAAAGACGCACTTGGCTTACCTGGATTTCTTGTAATACCAGCATTTGTACATCACACTTGAATTAGCTTCAGGCCCTTTTATTTGCCAATTACAAAGCACAAACGGGGCTTCTGGTTTGATCAACATTCAACAACTTTTACAAGAAGTATAGGCGTTAGCTTCGATTTGGGCTCTACATGGATTTTTTTTAAATCTAAATTTCAGAGCTTTATCAAAGATGGCTTTAGTGCGTATGTGATTCTGTGCTGATGCAGAATTAAGTGTAAGACAGTTTGGTTTTAATCAGCCTATTTCTCCGTGTCCCAACTTTCTAAACTACTTTGGTCATTTAGGACACGAACATAATATTCTAATTTAAAAATATTCATATCATAAAACGTTCAAACTTATAAGTTTTGCTTTGGTACACTTTTACATCATAACCGAATACCCTGTTAGTAAATGCATTTTAAACACAGGTCTGTCCTTATTATCAAATTAAAGCTGTGGCTTGGTTCAGTTCTCCTCTCACTCTTTTTGGTGTCACACCTCTCTGTGTGATATAACACAAACTTTGTTCCGTGACTTTGGTCATATGCTTCTAAAGCAGAGTCTCAGCACATGTACTGAAAGACTGTGCTGCTTTCTTTAAAGAAAGACGGTGTGTCGCGTTCTGTGCCTGTTTTCCCTGATGGCCCATTATACCAAAATATGTATCTGAAATGGCCCCTCTCACGAATTTCAGAGAAATATTTACATTTCATTTTAGTAAGGAAATCTTTAACGGGGTAAAAATTCTTCCTGATCAGGATGAAACTATTAGCAACCAGCTGTTCAACATTTTTAACTGCGTCACAGATCTCTTAATCCTGTTTTCTGTAGAAATAAACAGAAATTGCCACAACAGCTGTAAAACATGTATCCTCCTGTTTATTGTGAGCTCTCTCACATTCAACGGAACCTATTTATGGTTTTAGAATATTACTTTACAGCAAACTCAGTTTTTTTAAAGATGGGGTTCTAGGCCCATACACGGGAATTTAGTTTAAAAAGCGAAAAACATATTTAGGCAAACCAAACTCAACCAACCACTTTAAACTGACCCATTTGCCTCAATGTCTCTCAAAAGAAATAGTAAAAAAATTTTTTAAAAAATCAACCACTGTTTCCATTCCCACAAATTCCTGCTCAATAAGATGGGGATCGCGAAAAAGTGGGACCACTGGGGCGCATCGTTAAAATCAGATTTTGGATGTTTTATTCACAGCAGATGCTGCTGTTTCAACATACTAGAAACAACTGCCTTAACCCCAAAATTCAACCAAAGTTTCCTGCAAAGACTTTAACCGCTACCCTCAGTCTATATGTGTGATTCAGTTTTTCAGAAAGATGTTTAAATCCGCAGCATATGGTTACAGTTTCATCTTAATGATTAAAATCCTTCTGAGGATATTTGTACATCCAGCTTTGGATATTCTTTTGATCAGGGGCAAAACAAATAAAAACACAAACAACCTATTAAAAAAAAAAGGTTCATTCTGGCTGTGTCAGAAGTAGGATTTTTCCACGCATGCTTGCCTCGAGCTTAGAGAATTATTTCACTTCATGTCTATTCTGTGTTGAGACTATCACTTATAAATGCTTCAAAACAACAAACACTCAGAGACTCAAACCCTCATAACAAACTAACACTTATCTCATTGATGTCCAGGCGCTGTGGAAATGTTTGACATATATTTCTGTAACGTTTTGTTCAGGACTGGTCTTTCAAAGAGGTCAGTGGATTAAGTTCAATGCAGATTTGAGCAACGCGCAGATAAAAAGATAAACCTGAGCGCGCTCAAGGTGCTGCTGTTTATCTTTTCAGATGCCTCCGGTTTCTGGATCATGTGAATACTCTGTAACGTTCTGTAAATCAAATCCCTTCAATAAAAAAGTGAGTTTCAGTAAGTTGTGGAGCGTGATTGTAGGTTTGTGCGTAACGTGCGGACAATAAACGATCGACTTTGGCTGCGTGCGCCCGTGAGCGCGCTGTGTTGCTCCTTCCTTTATTGGTGCTTCTGACGCTTTTAGATCCATTTAAACTCTACTGCATTCTTGAATTTTCGTTAACTCAAAGAAAAGGTGAGATTAAGACGTGTTTGAAGTGGTTTACATTGATGCGTAATGCACAGACAAAAAAGATCAACCTGTAGCTGCGTGCGCCCGGGAGTGCTCGTGCTGTGGTTTATTTAAGGAGGTTCCTGCACTTTTGGATCACGTTACTACCTGCATGTTAAATACAGCTTATTGAGGAAAATGTGTTTTGGATTTTCTTTATGAATGAAACTCTCATTGTGAGACAATATGTCAAATATGGTGTTTATACTGACCGGATTATCTACCTGGAAAGACACGTTTACCGTTACCTTTCCATTCAAATAATTAAGTGTCAGGAACATAAACTTGTGTTTTCAGACCAGGTGGTGCGATGAGGGAGAAAACAGATATGGTCAAAAACATTTGGTTTCGATCTGATCCATTTAGCCCAATAGCTGGCGCATCTTCTCTAATTTAACTGATATAAAATTTCGATCAAATTGGCACAGCCCATAGAAAAAGAATAAGGCTGTTTAAAATGTCGCTATTTAGCTCTTTATACAGTTAGTGCTAAGATATCAGCGTCTTTCTGTTGAGCCAGTGGTTTCCAGGTTGATACTCAGAGCAAGAATCCGCGTCTTGCCCGGATACAAGCCAACCAATGGAGTTTAAACGGCGGCGGAGCTGCTGCACTGCAGGCGCGCCGAGACCAATCGCATCCAGAGTCTGAGGCGCGCCCGTTCTTCGTCTGTCTGTACTGCGTGTTTCTGCGCGGCAGGGCACGACAAGGACAGAAAGAAGGAATGCCATCAGAAACCAGATCATTTCATCATGTGACATCTCGCAGCATCGTACTTCACATCGAAAATACATTTAAAAAACTGTTTTGATAAAGGTTATAAGTAAACGGCTCTATTTACTCCTTTACCAAAAGGTTATGGACATGTTTTAAAAACACGCTTTTGAAAGAAAATGTTAATTCCTGTGACACCTCCTCTACTCTTATCAAAGAAACCAGATTCGTTGTATGGGTTGAAACCACCTTTTAAAAAACACGTGAGCACATGTTCTTCTGGCTCTATTTCAGATTTGAGTGCTTTCTCATGCCGCCCCTTTGCTGTCTTAGATTGTTTACATCAGTTTGGTGGGAGTTAAAGTCATTTTTCCATGATGACGACATGTGGAAAAACGCACAGGCCTCACGTCAGTGTGTCCGCGACAAATATACGAACCGCTTTCTGTGGACAAATCACAAGTTTGGTTTGAAAAGAGAATGTGTCAGAGCGTAAAAGACTGGAATATCACTGATCCTTGTTTAATTATTGTTTAGTTTCCCTCCTTGCACTGCTGCAATCAACGTTTTGTATTGACTGCCTAATGTAACTAATTTCACATCTTTATTGTAGGTTAAATTTATGTGGAGCAAACCAAGAGCCCTTCATCCACAGTTTATCTCACACCAGGCAGCAAACAGGCAACAGAATAATGAAAAATTCAACAAAATAATTCCTTAAATAGATTAAGATTAAAGCTCATTTTGGGTGGTATAGATGCTTTATTCCTTTTAAAACACATCGAAGTGCATGTGTAGTCTAAAAAAGATTTTGTCGAATGCTTGAAAAATTAAGAGAAAATGTGTGTCGAGAAACAGAGATCCTGACTTAAAACGGTGGGCTTATTATTTTTATTTGTAATTCTAGTTTAAGTTTTTTATTATTATTATTGTTGTTGACATTATCATTATTGTTACTGCAACTAATACCATTGTTTTCTTTTATTTTCTATTATGGCTTATTAGTGTTGTTATCTGTTTATATCATTTTTAATGGGAATAATTGCGTCTTCAGCCGGCGTGGACCAATCTAAATCATAATCGTGTTGCCGAAAAAAAAACAGCAAATATGGCTGCTGTTTTTCCTTTCAAGTCAGTAGTTTAAATGGAAATAAATGAAATCTAAAAACCGTGAGGGCATGGGGATGACCTCATATTTACTTTGACTGCAAAGCATTTAGGCAGCACCCGATCGTTTGTATTATTTTCATACCTTCAAGTAGCCTAATATTTTTAAAAAATATATACGCTAATGAAGGCCAAAACCTGATCGGATTTTTGTTATAATAATAATAGTAGGTAGTAGTAGAAATAATAGTAATAATAATAATAATAATAATAATAATAATAATAATAAGAAGAAGAAGAAGAAGAAGAAGAAGAATGAGTTTTCAGGTAGGCTAAATGCGTTGATTATTTTATTCTGTATGCGTTGTTCCCTTTCCCCCTTATTACGTTTTCTCCCTCCATTATTGATGGGTCAAATGCAGACAAAAGGCATGTTCTTTTTTTTTCTTCTTCTTTTTTTTTTTTTTTAAATATAAATAAAGAAGGAAAGAAATAGGCTATAGGCTAGCCTATCTTTTTGTGTGCATAAAGCAAAACATTGGTTCGAATTATTTAGCTTTAATTAAGGCTATTTGTTCTCCTCTACTTTCGGGCATTAATAAGAATTTCCCAGACGGAAACCGATAATTTTAGCAGTCGCAGATCTGTTTTATTGTATTGGATATCCGACATGAATACAAATGAAGAAATAAACCTTTATACATGAAAAACTGCTCGGCCAAATGTTTAAGAAAATAAGCATTACACGCCTCCTCTTTTAACGTCTTTATTGAGTCGACATTAACAGAATGCATATTTTTTTTACAGCCTTGTTCTTTCTCTGATCCCGCCCTGAATCCGTGTTTTGCCATTTGTTGCTGATTTCAGTTCAATAAAGAGACGGATGCGGGGACATCTTGTATAGTAAAGCTGCAGTGGTACAGATTCTCCGCTTGATTTGAAATAATCTTTCAACACTGCCCTCAAAACAAACCCGACGGACCATTTCTGGATGTGACTGTGAATAGGCCGGTGATTCTACCTGTCAGGAACCGCGCATTGATCCTCTGCGCTTCGTCCGAAAAAGCAACGACAAACAAAATACGGGCAGCAGAACATTTGTTACAAGTTCAGTTTCATAAAGAGCAAGAGGATAATGGATCAACTGGCCTGTTATATCCTCTGCCTATTTATGTAACGACATTAGCAGACAGATAGGCCACATTGTTAGACTGGCAAACGAAATTGAGATGTCGCGCCGCTGCATAAATACAACTACACTGTTATTTCCTGCTTTGTTCATTTCCTTGACGGCATAAGCGCATGACTTATACCTTCACTGCCTTTGATACTTCTTGTGATTTTCAATGTTTCGCTTAATTTGCGCGAAATGGCTGAATGATCCGCACCGTGTTCGGGTAAAGAGCCTCCATTACACTGCCGAGACTCAGGCAGGCACGCGCTCCTCCCCTCACTCAGCAACCCGAGCACGTAGCAACGGCTGGGCCAATGGGCGTTCTTCTTGAGGTTCCACCGACTGCGGTTCCTTAGCAACGATGTAAAAAAAAATTGCGCTGACGTCCATTCTGCTCGGAGTATTATTTAGTGATGGGAATTCCAACTGTTTGAAGTGATTCGAGTTATTTGGCTATGGGTTAGAGGGTCGGCTTTTTCGGCTCCTCGACCCATGATTAATATACTGTATGTTGCTTTTATTTCTCTGAGGTGATTCATTGTGATAAATCCCTCCCATAAATGTGAAACACACTGTGCTAATTCAGATCGGTCTAATGCTTTGTATGACACATTAGTGCAATCAAATATTTCAGTGTTGGCCAAGTTACTTAAAAATTGTAATGAATTGCTTATTACTGATTACTACTTAGTAATCATAAAACACAATTATTACTTTACTATTTTACATCAGAAGTCACTATTTGCTATCATGTTTTTTTATAGCTGTTCCATATTTATAAGGTGAGCAACAGCAGGTTTTAAATGAAGTTTACAATTTTTCTTTGTCAATATTCTTTGAATAGCCTATTCACAGACACAAAATAGAGAGAGTACAACTCACATTTTCTTATTCTCAATGCTGTATTGGCCTTAAAACATGTAAAATATTATAGCAACCCACAATGTCAAAAAGTAAAGTAACAAAAAAGTATTTGTTGGTAACTGTAATATTATTATTCATGAGTTAATATCGCTTACTTAACTAGTTAAGTAATATTACTGCAGCAATATATTACAAGTAACTGAGTCACTGCCCACCATACACCTCATATATAGCCTTCTGGCCTTTAATGAGAGAACACCTTTATCTGCTGCATATTAATCGGCATCAAAGGAGGAAGAAAAAAAGGAAACAACCTCAAGGAAAAGGTGTTACAGTTCAATAAATGACCATATGTTAATTTGCAACTTAAATCCATAAAAGTTCTTACAAAAGATGTTGAAGATTAAAAAAAGTAATACAAAAAAAAATACAAAAATGTGATCATGCAAAACTAAAAGACTTTTGAGGGCTGTAGTGTTCAACATGTGTTGTAACAGTGACAACCATATTTAGCTGAAAGTAGCCAGTTCACTTTTTAAACAGTTACACTGACCCTTGGCCCTTGAACTGTTTCTCTCTCTCTCTCTTTCTCTCTCTCTCTCTCTTTGGCCATTTTTGCTTTTTCAATCATCCAAATGTTATGAGTTGACCTACTGTATAATTGATGTGTATCCATGTATTTTACTAAAAAGTTTCATTTTAATAATCTCTATCATTTCCATGAAGATATTTTTTCCTGATGTTTGGTGTGAAACATCACCTCAGTGAAGGTGTACATGTGGCTATCACCCCCTTCTACAAAATGTCTTGTAGCTACATAAAAATTAACCAAAGCAACTGTATTTGCCACATAGTACAGGTCTGTCTTCAAATGTGATTAATTTTAAAGAGCTTCAGGCTGCAACAATTGCTCCTGGTCAGAGAATGACCTGGGGTTATAAGCATCTTTTACCAACTTAAAAAGAGAAAGATTAATACATTTGATTTGATTTACAATGACATGTTTTAACACAAAATGGTTGAATTATATTTTGTTAGATTTTACACCATCTTCAAGTACAGTCCTTGTGCAACCCCCGCCCCCCTGATGGGTTTTAGGACCCCCAACTTGAAAACCAGTGGTACAGTATATTACTTTCCAACGATAAGGGAAAATAAAGAAAAAGGAAGCAGGATCCGGTTCCCGTTGCTCATTGTACTGGCACAAAGAGCCGGTTCGTTCGTGAACGACACATCTCTGGTATTATGGTCTGTCGGGAATTCAGAGTGGCTGGGACTGGAGGAAAATATCTGCTCGGCTAACGTTAGCGTGCAGCAAGCTAACGGGAGGTCGAGCTGGAGTAAACATGGAGCTGTCTGCTGTCGGGGAGAGGGTGTTCGCTGCCGAGTCTATCATCAAACGGAGGATAAGGAAGGTATGCGGGGGGTGAAACGTGCGTTCCTCACGGAGTGTTGAATAAAATGCACCAATATCGCGTAACTGTTGAAGCTAATGAATGTTTATCTCTGATGGCATGCAGGGTCGGATTGAATACCTCGTGAAATGGAAGGGCTGGTCGCCTAAGTAAGTGCTGTTACATTGTGTCTCCTGCATGTTCCCCAGCCCGCAGCTGTAGAGAGTGCACTGTCTCGGCTGTGGCTCGCCAAAGCTAGCAAGACAGCCTGGTGTTACGACGTACTAAGTGACCGTGGAATCTGGTGACTTTCACCCGAATGTCTCTGGTTGTCGCGGAGCGGCGAATGTACAAGACGGAGAGTGTCAAATAAATCCCTATGTGATAAGTTTGTTTTGATAATAATTTCAAAAGCAATCCTCAGATATGCTTTTACGAAAATTCACACCAGAAGTAAATGTTACGCTGTACGTTTTTTACATTGTTGCAACGATGACAACCGCTGACCCGCTCGGCAAAAAGTCACCAGTTAACACGGTCGCTGGTTAGACGGGACCACCGGATTAATACAGTGTAGAGCGATGGGGACTGTAGCTGGCGGGCTAGCGCTGCGGTCACCCTCATGCCAACGTACTGGAGCCCTCGTTTCCTCATTCTCACTTCTTGTTGTGTTTCACAGATACAGCACATGGGAGCCAGAGGAAAACATCCTGGACTCCCGCCTGTTTGCCGCTTTTGAGCAGAGGTAAGATGTATATGCAGCTGGTCTGTGGCCAGCGTCAGTCAGTGTTTAACATGTCTAATAGCCTAAATAAACCGAGTCCTCCGTGCACTTTGCTCCCACGACACTCAAAATGGGTGTCTCTGTATTTTAACAGAGAGCGTGAAAGGGAGCTCTATGGGCCCAAAAAGAGAGGACCGAAGCCGAAGACTTTCCTGCTGAAGGTATTTATTTAGCGTTGTTCTCTGTGTGATGGCATGCTCACCGCTTATTATACCAAATTGTTATCACCGTACAGCAGCATGCAAGTCCCATAATCTGCCCTAGGGCTGGGCCATGTAGAGACCAAAAATCTCCTGTAAGTTTTTGTTTGAGGCACTTATGGAGTAAATGTCTCCCTCGCACTTAAAAAAAGCTGCCAGCAAAACAAAGTCAACATGTACATGAAAAATTACAGAAACATAAATAATCTTTACATGTTAAAGACAGACTTACATGATCTATCTTTGAAATTATTTTAATAGATAACAGCATCATGAAACACAATTGAACTCAAATCATGCTTTCATTGAACATAAATGCTTTTGACACTATCATTCTGAACATTAAAGAGAGTTACAAAGAATATTCTTGTAAATACATTACAATATTGCTAATCATAATAATGGAAAAAGAAAGTAGAAGTTCAACTGCATTTTCATATTTGTGGAGGGCAGTAATTGTAGTTGAGATTAAAGCTTGATTAATTCCCCAGCTCTATACAAACAGATATATGGATGTAGATATAGTGTATGCGAATGTTTTTTTTCTCAATTTAATTCCCTTATTTCAAATAGCTAATCTTTTCTTGAATATATGCATTATATTTCATGGATCACATTGTAAAGAATCATTTTACAAAGCTTTGGGCCTTTTTCCCCAAATTACCATCAAATATATTTATTTAAACCTGAGTTGGGCAACTGGCAGGCTTGGGACCACATGACGGTTCTCCTTACCCAGTGTGGCCTTCAAGTCATTTAAAAAAAACAATAATTAAAAAGAAAATCAAATCTGCCATGAAAATGTTTATATTAGAAAAACATTTATTGATTTTTCTGTGAAACACACGTTTTACTGAATAAGTTTGTACAAAAAAAAGGAAACGAATAAACAGAATATACTAAAATAGCCAATTAATAATTTGTTCATCGCATTGGTAAAGTAATTTATAACGGTTTGGATTATTTGTTTAAGTCATCAAATTAAATGTATAAATGTGGAATGATAAACTCTCCTGGACCTGTAAATGTTTTTGTTTCAAAGTTATTAACCATTAAGTATGCTCCAGGCTTAGGCCATGTGAATGAAACTGTGATGGCTGCCCATCCCAGGTTCAAATGATATTGACAAAGTCTAAGTCTCATTTATAGATACATCTATATCTGTTCATGTTTAAAAATTTTCCCAGCCCTACAATGTATTATGTGTGTTCTTGTCTGTATGTTCATATAACATCCATTTCCAATTAACATAAAGATTGCTGTTTCCTTTTGATGCACTGGATCTCTTCTGATGCTAATTGTGTGTTTGTGGAGGCGTTCCCTGCTCGTGTATTACCTAATGGGGACCTGTTGACACACCTTTAATGGTTTAAAACAGTAATTAAATCCAGTTTTAAATCTGCGGTTTAACTTTCAAGAAACACCCATGGTGTCAGATGTTGAGCTACTGTTTTAAGTGAATGGTCCTGCTAAATTAAGCTCCATTGCCTGCTACAGTAAGCAAAAGGTTTCGCCTTCTCAGCTCACTGAAGCATGAAAATTACTAAATGGGCGACAGTTTATCTCGAACTAAATACTAGAATCTCTGTGACAGGGCTGCTGTAACTGAAGCAGGGTTGTGGAATTTCCCCAATAAATACAGTAACATTAGCTGGGGTGTTGACAGTTCTGGAGCCTGTATCATTATTTCATCTGCAGCACACATTTGTCATGTTTAATGTTGCCTGCATTAAATTGAATAGCTGACAGTGTGAGGCATGCATTGTAAAATCAACAGCCCATTTTTAGTTCAGACATTTTGACACATGACAGTAGGGGAAACCCATGAATGAAGAAGATAATACTGTAAAAATTCCCATGCTGTTTTTGTTTTTAATTTCCTTGCTGTCATTTCTGTGTTGCTATGCAGTCAAAATGTTTGCTTTAAAAGGCCTTATTGCAGTTAACAAAGGAAAATGAATTAAGGAAAAGTGCTTCAAATGTTCTTCTTACTTTCTTACTTTTAAATAGGCCCAGGCTAAAGTAAAAGCCAAGTCCTATGAGTTCAGAAGTGACACAGTGCGAGGGATGCACATCACCTACCCAACCCCAGAGCCGATTGTCACCCCAAGAGCCAGAGAGGGTCTGAGGGCAGTTGTTCCCACCATCTTCCCCCCCAGCACTGTAAACCGCGGAGAGAGCGTTCGTGTCCGACCGCCTGAGCTCAGTTTCCGAGAGCACTCCTTCCTTCAGCAGACCAGCCAGGAAGGACTCACCCATGTACCCAAAAAAAGAGGCCCAAAGCCTAAACCTCGTTTTAAGGACAGCAGCTGCAGCCCTGAGGTCTCAGAGTCTCACAAGAGGAGAGCTGAGGAGCCAGTGAGCCCCCACAAACTGCCAAAGTACCAGGACATGGAGGAGATGAGGGTGGCCAGAGTGGCCCACAGACATCCAGAGAACCACAGTCAGAAACACCATCACCACCTCCACCACCATCATCATCATCATCATATGCAAATCAGAGGGGGCTCCAGCGGAGGTTCCCACAAGCAGTTTTACTCAGACCGCAGTCTGCACCCACACAGAACAGACATGGACACACACAGGACTAAGGACAGCTACCTGGCTCCTGCTCACTTCAAGCACCAGTCCAAAATGAGCCAGAGCCTCGCTCGTCCCGCGGAGCTCCCACAGATGGAGAAGCCTTACTTCTTGGACAGGTCGTCCCCCACCAGGATAGTGGACGATGACATGGACGAGGTGACGTGGAGGCCCTCCCTCTGCAACGTGGAGAAAGTTCTGGTGACGGACGTGACCACCAACCTACTGACTGTGACTATCAAGGAGAGCAGCACCTCTAAAGGCTTCTTCAAGGACAAAAGATGATGCTCCTCGCTGCTCTGTGCCACGCTTTGCTCTCTGAATCGCTGAAAATTTATACGCAGTGTGATAATTAGTTAAAGCTGTTTTGTATGTTATGTATAAAAGCAAATTATGATCTGTGCATATGTGTATATATTAAAAAGGTGGACATCTGTTTAATGTATTGACCAAATCAAATGAAGTCCATGTCATATTTTGTATCGGTTCAACATGAATGAGTTGCATGTTTCCTTTGCAGCCACTGGCTACTTTGTGTACAGAGCTTGTGAATTTTACTATTTTTCAACTGAACTAGAATGTATTTTTGTCACTCGTGTATCTTCCAGACTGAGCTGATGCTAAATATGTGAAAAACAAGGCGAGGCTCGAGTATTGAATCAGTCTTATTTGATATTTATCTCTAAATTGAACCTTTTGGACTCAATTTTCTTCGTATTATTATTTAAAATTGACTAAAGCACTTTGAATTGAAAAGTATTATAAAGAAGTAATCCCTTTGGGTTGTGTTCAAAAACTGAGTTTAACTCAGATTTATAATGTCTTTGACATTTCGTATCAATAAACTGAATAAATTCAACATGGATATTAATGTGCGGATAACTAGCATTCACCAGTGAAATAGATTTTACATCAGAAAACCTTCATAAAGCTCCGCTGTAATAAAGAGTTGGTGTCAGATAGCTTTTTAGACGCTTTTACAATAAATCCTTTGAGTATTTACATGTGTGTTGATTTGTCTGAAGTGATTTAAAATGATTTTATTTTCTGAACCTGCCTGTCGGCCTTTAAATCCTCCTGTGACGGCGTCTGTCGGGCCTTCACGGGACTTGAAGCAGTTTTGTGAACTTTACCTGTCACATTGTGATCATGAAGGCCTCAAGGCCAGCATATACCTTACAGCCACAAGGTAGCCTATTTTCATGATTCCTGTATTTAAGCTCCATCGGTTTTTGATATTGATTTTAATTGTTATTTCTCTGATGAAAGAAAAATAGATTTACAGCAGGATTTAGATTAAAGGCCTCGGGCTGGAGGGCGCAGATATGTCCCGTTATTTTACAAATGAAGCCTCCAAGGTCTGCATTTGTTTCTGTTCAGCTGGTAAAGATCTGATTCCTTGTCTCTATTGCCTCTCCACTCTGAGGCCTGTGGTCCGGCTCATAAATACTCTGAGATTTTTATTTGTTTCCTCCTCGGCGTCCTTCTCAAACGTCGAGGACGCTTTTAAAGGCCCTTTCAAAATAAGAGCCATTGTACATAAGTAATCATGAAAGGCCTTTGCTATCCCCCTGTTTATTAAATGTCGGTTATGTGGCCGAAATAAAAGTAGGTATTCAGACTTTGATAATCAGGCCTGTCTTTATGTCCATGAAAATCCTCTGAGAGCCTGAAGACGTGAACAGGCATCAACAAAGACCATCGAGCATCGGTGATGTTATTCTGGGCTGAAAGGCACCTTTCCCCTCGGATCAGGCCTTGGACATGTGGGCCTGTGCTCATTCAGTCCTGGACACCGGCGCCTCATTTATCCTGACTCAGCAGACCGAGGCCGACCCGGACCACAGCCGCGCCATGAGCCCTCATCATACATGGCAATGAAAGTAACTGCGTCAAAAGTGCAATTAAGAGAGCAAATTTTCATGTCGATTTGTTAAATCAGTAAAAAAAAATAAAGGCTTTTAAACACACAGCGGCTCTTGGCCTCTAACTTAATAAATAAATTATTATTGAAATAGAAACGCATATCAGGTCTAAAAGGCGGGGAGGGAAGGGGCGGTCTATAAATCAGGAGGCTCAGGGCAGAGATCCAATTATTCCTGTTCTCATTTAGCTGAAAGTAAAGTGTGAACAGTTTTAATGCTTCTGTTCAAACAACTATCTTACATACAAATATTTACACAAGTAAGGAAAATAAGATTCAACAGAGTGAGGAGTGTGCTGTATTTCTGGTCTTTTTTTTAATAAGAAGGTATTTGTAAAATAAATATATTTTAAATACAAACTGCAGAAATATGTTGGCAGCATTTGGTTCAGTGGGTGAGAGAGGCCACAAGGGAAACCCAGTGCAGCCTTTTTTTTAAACTAAAATAGAGAAAGCAGTTCCTGAATTTCACCTACAGGCAACTTTAAAGCTAAAAGTCTAAGGCAAGATAATTGAGAAAAATATTATGTTATTATTAAAAATAAATGAGATGTGCAAGATTGTCCTGACACCTTCTAAATTGCACAGATATGTTAGTAATTTTTTAGCAACTGGGTCAATGTGGCCTTGCTGTTGGGGTCCTCCAGGGACTTTTTTTGAATAATTCTGTGTTGAAGATTTTTTATCCACTCTTGGTCCTTAGTTTAAAATAAAATACACACCTTAAACAAATAAAGTTGTCTTTGATGTTTACCCCATTATTTCTACATCTCAAAGAGCATGAGGCCTTAAGCAAACGTTAACCTCTGCCTCATGATGAAACCACTGATGTCTGAGATTAAAACATATTTATAATGATGGATAACAGAACTACAAATGCATTCATGCTTTAAATTTTATTTGTAAATGCTGGTACATTTCACACATTTGGAACACAAAAAAGTCCTGGTAATGCTACACTACACAGCTGTAATATAATAAGCTGTATTATAATTAGATTATATGTATGACCCATGAGTCAGCAGACAGAATGTGGTCATTCAATGGTACTTCATCTTTATATTTTCATTGTCATCCTTTTTGAGTCCATGTTGTCACTTCTGATTGGCTTCTGTGAAAAAGAAAAAGAGAAAATGAGGTGTGAGGCTTCAGTTATACGGCGGTCATCTTTTAGCACATTTCAGGCACACAAATTCAAACACTCACGTCCAACACATGAACGCACATACATACTTTAAAAATAAATTAATTCTATAAATACACATACCCAAAATTTAGCAAACAAAAAGACAGCGTCATCAGTTCACCTCTATTTTTGAGCTTATGTATATCAGGGATGGGCAACTATTGGCCCAGTAGCCACATGCGGCCTTCCTTCTCTCTTAATGTGGCCCGCCCGTTTATTTAAAATATCACAAAATGTATCTACAGCAAGAAAACCTGACAAAATCTGCCATGACAGCATAATTAATAGCAAACTTTCCAAGCAAAATAAAGCTATAATTTACTTGAATTGTTTCTGTGAAATTACCTCTCAGAATTTGGTCAAAAGGGATATAAAATGTAATTAAAATAGTCTTTGTTAAACAGTAAATGCTCTGTTGATACATAAAAAAGTAGCTTGAAAAAGACTTAAAAATCAGTGTTTAGCTCATTAGGTTGGTTATTGCTAATTGGATTTCAGTTGAGTATGTATAGCTAAATGTTAAAAGAGTAACTTCTAATGACAGCTGTATATGTTTGTCCTTTTATTCTGTGAACTTGGACCCCTGGCAATGAGGGAAGTTTGAATGTTGTCCTCTCTGAAACTAAAATTGCCCATCCTTGATGTAGATAGAGTATATGGGGTGGACATTTAGGGAGGAAGGGTGAGGAATGTAACCTCACAGAGCAGCTTGATTTCATTTTGCAAAGCTTCAAGCTGATTGTTACCAAAAGCTTTTAAGAGTCCTTTTTAAGGATTAAGAGGAAGCAACCATTGGGTTTTGTTGTGCCAAAAGCAAGAAGTGACTGCAGGCCTTCCAGTTTTTCTTAAAAGGTTCTTCTCTTCACAATTAATTTCTGTGGGATGCTGCTCAGATGGACTAATGAAATATATCCCATGGATGTATGAAAAACTTCATCTGGTGTGTCAGAATTTTCAACATAAAGTGTTGAAAATCTGCCATATAACAGGTGTGATTCAGAAACAGTTCTGTCTGAGGTTTCCTGCTGAGCCAAACAGTCATGATAAAATCACAAAACAGGAAGAGAGATGAACCAACAGCAGCAGACTTAAGACCTTAATAATTGTTTTACAGATGACTCAAATCAACAGCAAAATAAAATATTACCTGAGAGTTTATTTGAGGCAGACATGATCTAAACTATGTGTATGTAATCAAGATAATATGACTTGTTCCTCAAATAACTTCAATGGTGTAATTTTGACAGATGATTATTCCCATTGTGAAGATCTGAGTGAAATGAAAACAGCATCATTGCATGCTTGTGGATTCATGTGCGTGGGGCTTTAGGAGTCTGTATTAAACTGGAGGCTTGTGGTGACCTTATAATTAGACGGGGTGCCCATAGTTCCTGTCACAGCGGGGGGAGCAGTGGGGGTTCAGCCAGTGCTCCATGTTGGTCTCCTGGGCTCTCTGATCCAGAGCCTGCATGTGCAGCAGATGCTCCTGCAGGGGGGATTAGTGAACAAGGTGAGGGTGCAGCAAGGTCAGAATGAAATCAGAGACACAACAAGAGATAGAGAAGAACTTGATGTGTGGTTTTTAATGAGACTATGTTAAAAAGGGGGACTCAGCTCTGAGTCAGAACAGTTTAATCCTCTGCTTCACTTGTTGCATTTCACCACAACAGCAGAATCAAGAGCGAATGACGGAACAAACTAGTGAAATTACAGAGATGAGTGGAAGATAAACAGAGAGCATGTCTGGACATGCACTGTCATGAGTGGTTGCATTCAAAGCATCAAACTCTCATAGAGAAAGAAAGAAATACTGATGCTACAGTGAGATAAAATAAAAGCCAAATGAAAAATGAGTCATCAAGAATGAACACAATTACAGGGGCAACAGTAAAAAAGTGGACATTCTTTCCAATGACAGGATTCACCATTTAAAAGTGTAAAGAAATGTCTGTCTTAGGAGCAAATATGTTTCTACTCCTGATTTAAAGTCACCTGATGTACGTGTGTGTGCGTGTCTGCTGTTGTGTGTATATGAAAATTATGTTGTACAACACTGTCTTGTTCTCTCCCACAACTCAAGTGGCATCAGTACCTGGTCCTCGCAGAGTCCATCTAAACGTCTGTAGATATAATAATAGCAGTGCTTTTGCATAAGTGCACTGTGAAGAGTTTATTTCCCCTTTTTTAAAACAAAGTCATAACCAAATTATCTTTATATATGAAATCAGAATGCTGTTTACGCCTCTAGCAAGGATATATGTAAAAAAAAAAAAAAAAAAAGACTGCATACTTTTTATAGTCAGTCATGGCATCTTATAAAAAAAACCTCAAAACCATGTGGTCAAATAATATTAAATATCAAAATAATAGGAGATAAACTGTAACTAAATGAATGGTTTATTCCCATATAAAACTATAAATGAACTATTAAAAAAGTCCATAATCAAATTAATATTTTCATATTTCAGCTTTTTTATTTGTGTATACATGTGTTTGTGTTCCTGTACCTGCCCACTGGGGCCCACTGTTACCGCTTTTATGATACTCAGTCAAATTTCTAACAATTGGTATTTTTTTTTTTTTTTAATTAGTACTATTTTGGAATTTAACTTAAGTTTTTGGGGTTTTTTTTATTTACGTTATCTTTGAAATTTTGCTTTGTCATAATTTTTGGCCATTTGCTCACACACTGTTGGTGGTAAATGTCAAAAAATTAGCCGTAATGACTGTTAAAGAAATAATTTTCAACATTTTAAACAATAGTAAATAAAAGCCAGTAAAAATAATACAACTGTAAAATAATGTCTTATAAAAAAAAAAAAAAACAATATTCACTATGTAAAAATGATAACATAAAACCTTTTGAACACTCACTAGTAAGCTCCTCTGTGAGTTTGCACCTACATATTTGGCATTTATAAGTAAAAAAATATATAGATTTTTTTGTAACTAATGTGGTGTTAAAAAGGACACTTTCGTGAGAAATTCAATTCCCCCTTAATTATTCTGTAATGGTAAAATGGTAAATGGGCTTGACATTATTTTATAATTTTCTAGTCTCTCTGACGACTCAAAGCAGCTTTACACTGCAGGTCACATCCACTCATTCACACCCGTTCACTCACTGATGGTTTGGGTTTCTGTGTCAGTTGTCCATTTACACACCACTGACACAGCAGTGGGAGCAACTTAGAGTTAAGTGTCTTTCCCTGGGACACTTGACAGCTGGGCTCGAACCTGCAACCCTCTGATTACTGACCAAGAGTACTATCAGACAATGCAATGTTTTATAAGTAGAAAATAAATGCTAAAATTGATATAATATACAACAGTTAATAAAAACGTGTCTACAAAATATATGAAATGAACAAAAGCTATATGTATATTATTAATCAACCTGTAATATACTGTTGTGTAAACATAATTTTTTTTATTTTCATGTTTAAGTATTTTTAGTCCTGTTTTCTCTGATGGGTTGCATCATGTTACATCTGAAGCATAATTTGTACGTCATGAATTTGACTGTTTCACTGACTGCTCTAAGACATTTTCCTACAGATACAAGCAAAGTAACCTGAGTTTGATTTTACAGTTTTTTCCAACTGACAAAACACAATTTTGCAAACTAGGCTGGTTTTAACAAAATACTTAACACCATTCAGAAATACACACACCCAAACTGCAAAATACCTCATATATCCCGCAAAATGAAGCACTGCAACCAAAACTATAGCATTATCAAAATCAAACTTTTGCCACAAATGGCACACACTTCATTCATATCAACAGATTTTTGTCTAACCAACTACACACTGTTGGACATAATGAAAAGCACTCTCATCTTTAGTCTGCGTTGCCATAATACTAAAAAAGTGAAAATTTCTGAAAATTATTCAGATTGTTCATATGAGCAGAAATATTTGCAGATACACACACATACTGTTGAAACATTTATTTTTCTATTTCTCACCAAATAAGTCAGTGCAACATATGCACAGCAGTTAATTTTACATTGGAGTGAACAAAAATATGCTCACAAAATCAGTTAACTGAAAAAGAAAAATGCAGAAAAAATACACAGAAAAATACACAGTGAAAAAGGAGGCAAGAAAAATAATTAGGTAGCAGTGTTTCAAAATGGCAAATGTGACTTTATGTCAGATTGTTGTGTCTTATGTAGAGAACGGTGTTCAGTGCATTTATAAAGCGCCATTTTGAATTGTAAAATGTGTTTAGAGTATCGGAGACTTGAGAAGAGGTTTGCTCTCTGTGTCTCAGTAAAAATAATTGTGTTATGTAATTGTAATTTTTGTGTGTTGGCAATTGGAAAAAAAACTGTAAATAAAATGCTGCTCACAAATCAAAAACTCTGCAGATCAATGGTCAGGTCCATACAGTCCTGATCTGAATCTATATTGTGTCTGTGCTCTTTGCTCTGGATGAACCTTACCCTCATTGGCTCGTCGGGGTGGCCGGCCTTCATTGGTCGCTCCTGTCTCTTACTGCGGAGAAGCTGCTTAGCGAAGCTCTCTTTGATGATAGGGTTGGCATCTGAGGGACAGAGAAAGATAAGAGGTTATCTGCAGGAGGATGACATGTTTACTCATGTCTTGTGATACACAAATCCCGTGATGCCACTGGTGCTTGGAAATGAGTTATTGATTTACGTTGATGAAAAAAACAGGTTATCACTTTAAAACCAACCACCCTTTATAAAGCACAAGTAAGCATTAGTAAATACTTAACTTATCAACTAAAAAGCAAAATTAAATAATTTATGTCATTTATGAGCGCAGCTATAAACGATTTACTGATGCATTACTAAAGCATTCGTTCAGGATCAGGGTGATTGATTTGTGTAAATATTGCAGAAACTTACAGCTAAACGTGATCAGGGGCTGGAGCCTATCCCAGCTGACATTAGGTGAGAAGCGGTATTCAGCTTTGACTGGTTGCTAACCACAGACAACCATTCACCCACACACCCACACCTAAGGGTAATGCAAAGTCATTAATTCACTTGATAAACATATTTTGGTCTTTGGGAGGAGTGCAGAGTACCCAGACAAAACCCTCCCATGCACAGGGAGAGTATGCAAACTTCACACAGAAAGGCTCCATCTGAACAAGGAGTTGATCCAGCAACTGTTTTGCTGTGCTAACCACTGTATCATTTTGCAGCCAAAGAAGCAGCATATAAATGTGGCAAAGGGTTAGTATGGCAGGAACAGGAAGTCTTACAAGCACCTGTGATCAACTGACAGCCCACAGGTTTAATTTTGTCTCTGACTCATCCAGTCACAGCACATTTCTCTAAGCAATGTGGTCTATTTAAACACAGTGACCACCGCTGCTAAAGAGCTTAGCCTCCACCACCCTCCTCCATTTAACAGTAAGAGCCCATATTTTGCCTAAATCTGGCTCTAATATTTGATTTTGATGACTGCTAGAGTATGTTCATATTGATCTGGCTCAAAAACCTGCTAGTTTTCACATCCTGAGTACCCCTGATTCAGCTGTGTTCTCTCTCTATCTGAGGTGCTCTGTTGAAGCTCCTGCCGATCAAAGTTTCAGGCACCTACTGGCACTGTAAACAGGGGAAGGGGGAGTAGTCCTGATGTTGTAGACTTTTTGTCTTGTGCGTAGAAGTACTCTATTACAAGGAGGAGACATATTAAATACAATGAAGGGTAAATAAACTCGAGAGAGCACAACATTTAGCACAAGGTTTTAATGCACTCCCTGGAAAGTCAAAGCACGCTGCCTGGCTAATCCAGTGCCAAGTAACTAATCCAACACTGCAGAGCCTGCACCACCAGGCAGATCTGTTTGTCCATTTTGTAATAAATAGTGAAACCTATGACTTGAGTGTTCCTGACTGGAGAAGAAATAAAATCAGACCTTAAGCTTAACCTTATGATGGACCACAGGTAATGGCAGAGGTAAAGAATGAGTGATTACCGATAGTGACCCAAAAATTCACTCTAAAAGATGAAAACAGACCTGATACACTGAAAATAAACAATAATTTCTTTTTATTGGTCTGCAGAAAATTCCAGAAGGCAAAAATGTAGTTTTTGGCCAAAATACATTAAGTTTGTACTTGACTGACAAATAAAGAGTTATGAATTTTGACAACAACAAGTATGAATCTTACTTAACTGCTCAGGTATGCACTCTGTTCTAATGTCAGAACCACAAAGTTTACTGTGCTTATTATCTTAAGCACTGACATTTCTATAAAGTTTTCCAGCCATGTTTTGTTTGCTCTTGTTGTTTGGCTGAAAGTGTAGATGAGCCATTAAGCTATTTTCCTCTCTGCGGCACTGAGCTCAGCTCCCACCCTGACTAGGGGTCTCAAGGGCCAACCAGGACCCCCTGAGATCTGATTGGCTGCCCAAAAATCCTAACTTCAGAGCCCTACTGTCTGTGGATTTTTCGGGATGTGGTCCTCAGTAAAAGCTGTTTGGGAACACCTGTTTTAGACAATGAGAGCAGGGTTTACTAAAGCTTTACTGCTGTCCCAATAACACAAACATTTACAGCACTTTATATGATAAATGTAAATCTTTAGTAACGTTTCACGAATGATAATTAAGCATTGACTGATGCTTTAATATTGCACACTTGCGTTCTGTCGGTTCAAAATGGTGTATCAGAACTGGAAAGAGAGGGGAGTGGGATTTATGTCATATCCTAGCAAGACACGCTCCAGTTGCGAGCTGGTAAAGCTGGGGTAGCTGAAGATTGTCTGACTTCGAAGTGGGGGACAGGGCTGAACGATTTACCATTTTTGGATCGAAATCGCAATTTCAGACCACACAATCATGTGATCGCCAAAGCTGACATTTTTCAAAGTGCTTCTGACTGACCCAGGATCTGTTATGTCAACTGTTTTACACATATTATTTTACAAATTTGCAGGCAATTTGCAATTACAGAAGTGCTGGTAAGCAGGTCAACAATACAAAGCCTCTGTTTAGGAGTAGAAGTTGGAGTATCCCTTAAATAATGACAATAGATTATTTATCATCAATATTAGATGATGAATAATGAGTTATGTGCTTTTGATGATTGATTTCTTTACTGTTGTTTATACTGTAAACATAATGAATATTGCACTGAAGTTTGATTTGAAGAATATTGGGAATCAAATTGAAATCGCAATAACTGCTAGAAAAATTGCAATTAAATCTTTTCCTGAAATCGTTCAACCCTAGTGGGAAATTCCAACCAAAGAAGGCATTCCCAGTAACATCATCTAATTTGCAACATGAACTATCCCAGTTCCAATATCAACTGGAATACTTCATAATATTCGTACTCACTTTATTTAGGACACCCATAATCTAAGCCTGTCTGCTCTCAGTTTAACTCCTGCCTGAGTTATATTGATTGTTTGTTTTGACTCTGAACAACAGCTGTTTGCTTTCTGGCAGAGTATTGACTCATCAGGCTGAAATTCCTCTCACTGGGGGCTGTGTTCAGACCACGAATACACCTCTGACCACTATCTGCTGCTGCTGGGCTGTGGCTGACCTGCTCTGTTTAGTCAGCCCATGTGAGGATGTTAATTTGCCAACGCCAGTCCCAAGGGAGCAACTGAAACACACACACACACACACACACTGGCCTCTGCAGAGTGAGGGCTCTCTGTCTCCCTCTCTCTAACACAAGCTTGCATAAGAAGGCAGCCTATTTAGCTGGAAGGTAACAAAGTGCTCATTCATCCTCATGTCTCCCCGGGGAGTCGGTTCCACGCAGCACATGACCCCAGCAGGCCACCAAGGCCAACTCGCTCTGCCTCTCCTGCCAGAGGGAGCTGCTGTGAGCGAGCCCAGCTCTGTCAACATGAGGGCCGAGCTGCTGCCTCTGCTGCTGCTGGGCCCCCACAGCGACGTGGCAAAACACGCTCCAGTGGTCTTGTTGAAAAAAGGGGCTTGAGCACATTTTGAGACTTGAACTATTTATTTAGAGCTGATGTTATGCAGTTGATTATTAAAAATGTTTCAGTAGCAGTTTTATTTATAGAGCACATTTTACTTCAGGTAAGATTGATGGGCTTTGCACTAAGAGTAAAAGTATGAATATCAGTGACGTCATAAACAGGATTTAAACATCTGCATACAAGATCACAAATGGCTGGTTTACTTCTTTAACATATAACAAACACTACTGTCTACATCTGGTTGAGTAATTTGAAATAAGGCTACTCTACCATGCCAAAATCCTTGTGATGATTATTTCAATCAATACTGAGATCATGACAATTTAGTAAACTTTTTAATTTTACAATAACAATCACATGCGTTTGTCACACTTGTAAACAATCAGAGCATTTTGAATAAAGCAGCAAATGAAAATAAATTGACATGAAATAATAAAATACATAGAAAATAATTATACAGAACTGATGAAAATTATATTAATCAGTTGTTGTCTCATCTTGTTTTTATCATCATGTGGATCTGAAATCATAACTGCAGTTGTAACTTGATTTAATGCCCCCTAATTGCTCAAGCATTAAAACTTCTGAACAGACTGAAATTAAGTGATTCATTAATGTTGCAAATCATGCCTGTCAAATTTAACTTTGACTGAAACACTCAACAAAATACACATGCACTGAATTCGTGCAGACCTTTTGCATGTGCCCTGTAGGTCTGAGAGACATCAAAAAGGTCTTTTTGGTGTCTCTCTTTGTAATGCAACATACTTCTCTTAGTGTTTCCTACCTGTGTAGATGGTCAGCAGGACCAGGCACAGCAAAAACACCACCAGCTTCTGCATCTTCTCCACCTTTCCCTGCCTGAGCCTTCCTTGCTCTGAGGTCTAGACCAGAGTCCAAAGGGGGTAAAGGGGGAGACCCTCCTCCTTCTCCTGCATGCTGGCCCAAACTGTTGCAGCTCTTTGCTCAAATAACAGGGGAGATATAGACAGTGCACCATTACTGGTGATTCATGTGGTTTCACAGAACTGAATATCACGTTTCTTTTTATATCTTAACTAGAAAAGCACTCAGAGAGCGTAGACCTCCGCCAAGCAGCTTCTGTCCACTTTGGCGAAAACGGTCCTATCTGGCAATGTTAAAGAATCCTCCAAAAAATTCCTGGATCTGGATGGTGATCCGGATCAGTCCCAAAATCTAATCATTTCTTCCTTATCCCATTCCACACATTTCATGAAAATTTCATCCAAATCCGTCCATAACTTTTCAAGTTATCTTGAACACAGACAGACAAACAAACAGACAAACAAACTAACCAACGGCGGCAAAAACATAACCTCGGAGGTAATGATAGTCGCGCAAGAATGATTTTAAAGGACACAGTATCAAGGCTTGTGATGCAAGGAGATGACTGTCCACTAGATGGGGATGTTGTCATTCTGTGAAAGAGGAGGCACTGAGGATTGTTACAGACATGTATTTAATAAAGACGAGGTCAGATTATTTCAGACTAATTTACATTTATCAAAGGGAGTATTTGTGTAATGTACTGAATAAGAATATATACATTTTGAAAAAGGAGGTTGACAAAGTCAACATAGTGACATAGTAAATCAGCTGCATATGGCCTTTAGTGTGGGCATTTCAAAAAGTTATGGACTTAGGGCTGGACAATAAATCCATTTTTTAACATTAAAGGGGGCAGAATTAAATACTCACTGCAAAGTTTTTGTTGGGACATTTTGATCCACCTAACCTCTTTTATTTTGATGATAAATACTCAGTTTAAAGAGTCGATTGTGTCTGGATATCTTTTTTTTCAAAAATTAAAATGAAAATGTACATTTTAACAAGTCTAAATATCCTTTTTTCACGGTGTAATTTAACATCACATGGGCAATGTGGACTCATTTTAATACAATATTTAAATAGATCATTTATCTAACATATTAAACCATGTCTACTGTTATTAGGTGGTATTTTTTTTGTCTTAATGCAGTGCAAAAGTGTTAATAATGTTGTTGCTACTTGACACCCTGAGGAGAGCTTTCCACAAGCACCAGCTGCCAGCCAAACAGTCGAGTACTCACATAATTAAAGCTGTCTGAGTTTTCCTTTTGTTGACTTAACTCTTAAATAGGTATGAATGTATAGGTAAGATAGTTTTGAATATTAATCTATTGCTTTTATTTCCCTAATTCATCAAAGCAAAGAACACACAATCATACCCCTTTTCAAAGCATGACACCTATTTTAAATTTATAGGCCATATCTCTCTGATACGTTGCCCATTTTGAGTATCAATTTCTACGCTGATTAAGTACCACCTTCATGAACATAGCTATAACGAGCAATTGGTTGGTGCCTTTCATTCATTTTTTAGATGGACAGATAGATAGATAGATAGACAGATAGATAGTGTGTAGTGTAACAACTTCACTTTCACTTGCATTTTTTCTGGAGTTGTATCAATGATTAAAATTCTGGTATTGGAACAATCACTTATTCTGTGTTTTCAGAAGACATTAATAGGATAATAATGTTGTAATGTCAATAAGTTGGTCCATACTGCCCAGACCCTCTTTGGATCTATTGATCTATCTTATATTTACATATGTATCTTCAGGGTATAGCAGAGAAAGTAAACAATAGACTAAGGAGTAATTTTAAAATAAGTGGGCCTAGTGTAATGGTTCTTATGTAAGGTTTAAGAATAACAGCGATGTGTAGTTGATTAAGTTTTAGCCTTGAGTGTAAACATTTGCAGAGTTTATGTGACATATCAGCCAGTTATCAAAATTCCAGATGTGCCAAAATGTATTTTTAGGTTACCTCCGCATACAATTAAAGGGTTTTTTATGCTTTATTTCCCCTGGTTTTCACCATTTTATTTATGGCACTATGAGTGCTCCACTGAAGTACGAAATTTTACGTCCGTAAGAACGTCTAGTATGCTTGTCTTTTTCCTTTTTAAGAAAATTTACATAGCTGGGGTTTATATTTTGAGTATTTTTTATCATTAATAAAGTCAACATACATGCACTTTCAGCAGAGAGGCTGGATAGACTGTAGCCACATCAGGGTGTAATCAAAGCGCCCCCAAAGAGGACAGCGGTCTAACCACCCACCTGAGAGGTTTGGCAAATTGCCTTTTACTTAGGCTATGTATTTCACTTCTGCCAGTGACGTATATGAGACGACGTCACTGTGCGTCATTGCTTCCGCTTCCTGCAGCCCCCCCCCCGCCTCACGCGTCTGTCTTTACTCCTGTGCACACTTATATAAAAATGTTGGATTAATTCCTGGAGCAGAGAAAGCTTTTGTTCAGTCACTGTGATTATCTGACACGCTAGGAGGTCGCTGCAAATGGAGTGCGCATGCGCAACGCCCAGCAGCTGTACGTACGTCAGAGACTGTTGGTCAGAGATGGTAAACGGAGCGAGAGGTTCACTGAGTTTTTTCTATGGTTGTTTTAAAACGTCACTATCACTTACCTTTCCCTCCACCAAGGAGGTTATGTTTTTGCCGGCGGTGGTTAGTCTGTTCGTCTGTGTTCAAGATAACTTGAAAAGTTATGGACGGATTTGAATGAAAATGGAAATGTGTGGAATGGGATAAGGAAGAAATGATTAGATTTTGGGACTGATCCGGATCACCATCCAGATACAGGAATTTTTTAAAGGTTTCTTTAACATTGCCAGATAGGACAATTTTCGCCAAAATGGACTGAAGCTGCTTGGCAGAGGTCTGCACTCTCTGAGTGCTTTTCTAGTTACCGCTTTTTTCCACTAATAGCATCGTTTATTTCTTTATGGCTTTTTCGTTGCCTTATAATCCCTTCAGAGCTCATAATTATGACTTTTCCCCATGACTTATGCAGTAGGGTGCGGGGTTGACATTTTTGTAGGCCAGCCTGGAAGTTAGTACTGCACTGGTTCCCTTGACTGTAAGTTCACTTAAAGCTGGTGGGATTTTTCACTGTGTGTTGGATCATTGTTGATAAAAGTAACTTACGAAACATCTGAAACTTAGATGTTCTGCTCTTCTAATCTTACCAAATGAATTTACTTTTCACAATGCTTTAAGCTTAAACGTAATTGGTGAGAGTGATAAGCTATTGGTAAGTAATCAGACTGCCACATGGCGGTTTGACTTAGAAGCCTGTTCAGTGTCTCCAATGTAAAACATCTTGCTGTGCCTTCTTCTTTGAGAATTTTCTTAATTGGAAAACCTTGTCAAGTTGGTCCTCTGCTGTGGCAATATTGTATGAATAATTGATTATAAAAAAAAGTAATGAGAATTGCTTGCCGACCGGGCCCTGGCCATTTTTGTAGTCCTTGTTTGCAGTTCGTTAGCAACCGTCATTTTAAACACACAAAAACAGTTTAAGGCCCAAAAGCAGGCAACATCAGATGCATTTTATTATTTCCCATTAAACATTAAAAATCTCACCCATGTCTGTTTACCACAAATCTTATTTCAGGTGCTTAAATGAAACCAGTGTTTTGAATCCCATTTACTCTGAAGGGTTAAGAACCAGGGAAGTGCTAAATGCTAACTCACTTCTGCGTTATTGAATCATTCCTGCACTCTATTAAAATTATATTAAAATGGTCTTGTCCTTATAATTTAAAAATACTGAAATAACTCTATTTTTGAGGGAACAAATTTGTAACTCTTGTATTAAATGATTAAAAAAACAGCTCAAATAATCTGAGTTATTAGCAGGGGCAGAGGCAAAACTTTGGCTATGCTGTTGCTGCAGTTACTCTAAACACATTGGAAGTCCTGAATTTGAGATTTATGCAATGGTATTTACAGCCACTTCCTGTGCATCCAGTGCTCAGTAACTTCTTGGGTTTGGTCTTGTTTCCATTTAATGATATAATTGGGGGTGGAAACTTTACACAATGATTGAAATCGGTAAGGGCCAGTGACAGTTGGAGGGCCACATAGGGAGCCAATCAGTTCTCAGGAGGGGAGGTGCCCTCCTTTGCCACCATGGTAGCTCCGCCCCTGGTTATTTGGCATATGTTGAATTATTTAATTTTGCCCCAGTATCCCCTGTTCTAAAAATACTCAGTAATTTAAGCTCATTTAGAGAAAAGGTTTTTTTTCACTGTTGCGTAAGTAGATCAACAAAGTGCTTCTTTCTCTTTTCACTGGGCACATTTTTTTTCATCATAGTAACTGTAGTTCAACATTCGTGCAATATCTCTGAACTCTGTCGACACCGCTTTATGGTTGTGCGCGCATGCGTGTTGGGCTTGTTGGTGAGGTGAACTATCTTGTCTTAAGACGGTCTCTGCTGAAGCTATGGTAGCGAGGTAGCTCATTGGCTCGACGTCACGTTTCTGTTACTTGTTTATGGCTCGTTGTACCTTTGCGTTGTACTCATAGATGTTCACACTTCAGCTGGGCTAAATGCTAACACCATGGTGACTAAAGTGAACATGGGTGCCGCAGAGAAAAGGTGGCGTACGTCCTGTTTGTTCTCGCTGTTGTTGACGTAGTTCTCCCCTGTACACCAGTTTCCGCTCTCTAACATCACCCTCGCCTGCTCCTCCATCCCAGCGGCAGCAGCGATGTGCAGGGAGGGGGACGAAGCTCGGGATGACTGCGGCTCTCAGGAGGAGTGGACCCTCCTCTTCTGGACCTCCGTGGCCGTCATCGTGCCGGTCATCATCACCCTGTGGTGCAACGCTCAGCGGACCAAGAGGAAAACACACATGAAGGACTTCTTCCGCAAGAGCAAGCATGGCTGGCATTACACCGACCTGTTCAACAAGCCCACCTACTGCTGCGTCTGCTCCCAGCACATCCTCCAGGGCGCTTTCTGCGACTGCTGCGGGGTGTGTGCAGACGAGCTGTGCCTGCGCCGAGCGGACCGGAGCCTGCCGTGCAAGGAGATCATGGCCCCCTCTGGGCCACACGGAGCCATGGAGCACCGCTGGGTCCGAGGAAATGTCCCCCTGGCCAGCTACTGTGCAGTGTGCAAACAGCAGTGTGGGACCCAGCCCAAGCTCTGTGACTTCAGGTAAGAGCAGATGCCACAGGTGTAGGGGACCAACATGGGCTTTGTAAAGTTAGATGTGTGATTGTGCGAGTCTACTGACTCAGAGAGCCCCCAGGCCAAATGTAAACCAGTACATCATACAGAAATGTACCTGTTAAGGACCCCGAACCCCTGACCCCTTACTTAGGTTCAAGCCCCTTAAAACCCTTACAATGTAGTCAAAGAAAGCTATAAGACAGACAAAGGGCACATCTTTACTGTCAGGGGTGGACAGAGAACGCATTTAATATACTTAAGTAAAGTGCAGTCACTTTGATAAAGTTCTAGGTACTAAAACACATCACTTCATGAATTTACTCAAATTCAATTGAAATCTTTTGTATTTAAAATGTTCTTTATCCAGAATATTTTGAGTACACTTTGTCCCAAGCAAAAGGAGAACAGCTCGAGCTGGCCAATTCTGTGTTCTGCTATGGTTATAGTAAAATTTGATTTGGAAAATGTAATGTGGCCACATGATCAGACCCTGCACTGATATTAATGAAACTTAGTATCAGTTATGTCAGCAGAATGAATATGACATAAAACAGGGCTTTTGTCAATCACTGTTAATAATAAATGTATATTATATGAACATCAATGAAGAATCTGCCCTTATGAATATCAGATCACTCAAAAGGTAATGTGGTATGCAAAAGAAACACTCTCCAATGTTTGCAAAAAAAACTTGTCCATTGAATCCTCAGCCCTATGATTGTAGTGGTGTGAACCCCCAGGCAAAGCCACCAACACCCCCAAAAAGTCCTCACAAAGGTAAAAATTCACATTTAAGCAACTCATCTACAGTAAAACCTTAAGTTAATTTCCAACCCCGACAAAAAGGCATGTAAACACAGAGCACAGAGTGCATCAGAGGAGTTTCATCATACATGAATTTAATCTGGTAAAGATGCCTAACTGAGGTTCAAGACCCTGAAAAAGGTTTTGAAAAAGATTTGGGGTTTTTTAAGCGGATGAGGTACGGGAAAATCTATGTAGGAATATCACAGAAAAATGTGTGGATGTCTTCGGGGTTAAATGGCATAAGAAAGGAAAATAAATGACTAGTGATAGCTTTTAGCAGAATGGAGAAGGGACTGATTCTGCAATCCAATCCAACCCAGCTGTATTTATTTATAGAGCACATTTTATAAAAAGCAATGCTCAGTAAAGTGCTTTACGTTGCTCAAAATACTATTATCACATGTTAAAATAGCTGTAAGATGAAACCAAGTGAGATATGAAATTGATATGATAAAGCTTAAAAGAGAAATACAAACAATATTTGAAAATGAAAACAACAGAGAAAATGAAACAGTTTAAAGGGTGATATACCAAGAACAGACCACACTCATGCTGAGCTAAAAATTAGGACTTTAAAATTAGTTTGAAGATGAGTTATAAACTAAGCATCTGGGGGGCGGGGCAGTCTGAAAAATAACTTAGTCATCAAGTTTGCTTCAAACACAAAAGAGAAGACAACGTACTGTATTAGTAATTAAAAACAAATACTATATTCCTGTTTTGATGGATGCTCAATATTCACTTATGGCCTTAAGTTGTGTCTGTAGTGTGGCTAAAAGCAACAGGACAATGGAGGCAGTGAATTGTAAACAGAGAGAGATGTCTGACTAATGCCGGGATAAAAATCATTACAGAGTTCTAGACAAATCTACTGCTCTTTGCCTGGGGCCTCATGATTACTAAAACTGCCCCTGGAGACCAACATGTTAATGTTAAATGCAGATGTGAGTCTGCCTGTGAGCATTAAATTCTCTATTATTAAGACTATGGTGCTTTCTAAGGCAAATTTAGGAACACAGAATCCACAGACATGCAAGTCCTACCGATAAGACATTAAAGAAAATGCATCAGCTGTCTGAATTCTGCTTTGACCTTCGAACATTCTGTTCTGCTCATCCTCATTTCACTGTAATCCATCTTTCATTTACTCTAATGGACTGCTTCTGCTCTCTGGGAGAGAAGGGCAAAGGCTGTCATAATCTCATATTGTCCGATAGATTGCTCAGCTAATCCTATTAACGCCAGCTTCTGGGGTCAAAGGTCAGTGCCACAGACAGATCAACACCCCTGTAGCTAGCGTGGGGTCAAAACTTTTGCTCCTCTCAGCAGGAGAGTCTTTTGTGTGTTTTTTATCCACGTGCTTTTGTTCTCCCTCAGATGCGTGTGGTGTCAGACCACGGTGCATGACGACTGCGTAGAGAGTCTGAGGGATTCAGATCTGTGTGACCTGGGCGAGTTCCACAGCCTCATCATCCCTCCTCACTACCTCTACAGGGTCAACAAGCTCCGTCGCCGGCACCCTGACGAGTACAGCAAGGTGCTCAATATGTGAAGGACCACAGAGCAGACGGTTTTATGTACTGCACCTGAGCTGCTTTAATGTCAGACTTGTTTGTGTTGCGCATTTGTTTGTGTAGCTGGCATCAACCTGCGGCAGTGGCTGGACTCCAGTGTTGGTCTTAGCAAACACACGGAGCGGGAACAACATGGGAGAGGCCCTGCTGGGAGAATTTCGCACCCTCCTGAATCCAGTGCAGGTCAGTCTGAAGTTAAAGAGATGTACCGTATAGTCTGTCATATGAGGGGCGTCAGTGGCGCAGTGTGATAGTGCTCTTGGTCAGTAATTGGAAGGTTGCAGGTCCGAGCCCATTTCAGGGTGTCACATTGCAATGTGTCCTTGGGCAAGACACTTAACCCCAAGTTGCTCCCACTGGTGGGTGAATGTGTTAGCTGATACTGATGGACAACTGACATGGTTACTTAAACCATCGGTGAGTTAATGTGAGAGTGAATGGGAAGATGTGACCTGCAGTTTAAAACAGCTTTGAGTTGTCAAAAACTAGAAAAGTGCTATATAAGCTCAAGTCCATTTACCATTTACACTGTGTCTATGACTCCTGAAAATTTCAGCAAAATCTATCCAGTAGTTTTTGTGTAATCTTGCTAACAGACAAACAGATAGACGGACAAACAAATGGGGCCAAAAACATAACCACAGAAACTTGCAAGCTCTTTTCCTAATGTGAGGTATCCGGGGACAGATGCTAGCTGATTAATAGCAGTACACAGTGACACCAAAAGCCTCTTAATCAGGTGCTTTGTTGAGGAAAAGTTAAACGCTGTAAAGGATCTTATTGTAGCGTCTTGTCAAGCCAGTGTTGTTTATTGGGTAGTTATAACCTAAAAGTTGGTTAATTACAAGGCTTTGGTGGCACCATTTATTGATATACATTGGCTAATGGATATTGTATATAATCCTGAACAATCCCTTTAATGATACATTGAGGGAAAAACTATTTAAAGGTGGTACTAGCTAAGTCTATGTTGTTTTGCAACACTAATAGTGATGGGCAGCAGATCAGCATTAATAACATCACCTGTTGTTTTTCAGACAGAAAATAGATTTTTAGGTCACCTGTTACTGGAGTTTGGCTTGTCCTAAAAACTCTGTTTCAACTCTGCCCAGGAAATTGTCATAGGCTGTCTGACCACACCCCTCTCAAGTAATAATTTGGCATCGGCTTTCAGGAGCTGGACTCTAATGTTTACTGCAGCAGTACATATTTCACTTCATTAAAATACACATACAAAGATACAAAATGAGGTACATGTACAAAAAGTGAGCAGCATGTTGGGTCAGGTACAAGGTGCACGGTCTACAGACTGCAAGTCAGTTTAAATAGATAAAAGAATAAAAAGATAAATAAACGGCAGATTAAAAAAAGCGCAGAAATAGCATCATTGTGATTACCTCCTCCTTTTTGCTGTGTTTAGGGCCCGGATGGAGAGCAGTACAAAGGAGAACTTGTACCTATTTTTGGTAGCAGGCAGAATGGTTAGTCGGAGACCAGAAGGAGTAGTTTCTATTCATTGTTAAGAGGATGAGTATAGTATAGCAGATACATGCCTAGACATGGTCCTTACACTGAAGCTGCATGTGGACCAAACAACTTCCTAACTCAGGTGGAACAAGCAACAGACAGGGAGGAAGGATTTTTCTCATGTTGTGGGAAACATATTTTTATAGACACCGTTCAAATTTGTATTTTGTCAAAGAGCAGAGCCAGGCTCTGACCAACAAACGCTGTGGTGACCGTGTGTTAAGCGTTGCTCTGTGTTTAAAATTATCACAAGTTACTGCGCAGCATTGTAGTAGACATATGTTCTCTCCTCTCCAAAGTTTAATACCTGCAACATTTGGAGTAGCTATTTGAAGTCTGTATATTCACTTAACAGAGTGTCTCCATTGTTGCTTCTCCGTTACAACAGCTCAGAAAACTGCTTAAAGGTGTATTTAAACCCATGACTTGCCCGTTTTAAGTCCACAATGGTACAAAGAAGTCGGCTGGATGCCAAACATTGGTGAAAGAACAAAATCAATGACTTGACAAGTTTATTGATGTGGGCTTGTTTTCAAGTCTGCTTTACCTCTGCAAGGGCACCCTCAAGTCTTTACAGCTGCAGCAAGTACCAGAGTTTTGTGGTGTGACATCACTTAAAGGCGACAAAGCATCGCTTCATGCACTTCTCAGAAATGGTAGGCTTACGAATGTTGGACAGTCCAATAACATTTCAATACAGCTTTAACCAACCCTTTGTTTATTTTCACAATGGAAACCAGTCCAAAAGAATTTAAATCAATCCGTTAACCTTAACATGTATAGCAACAATAAATTTAAAAATGTTATCTTATGACACTGTACGAAAGAGTCGGTCTAATTCATTCCCTAATTTACTCATATGAACTTAAAGTACTCATCATTTAACTCACCCTGCACCTCTCGTCTTTCTTTCTTGTATAAGTCAAGAAAGAACTTTATAACACTGACATGTACTTTCCTCTCTATCTTGTAGGTGTTTGACCTGTCTGAGTTAACTCCCTCCAAAGCCCTCCAGCTTTGCACCCTGCTGCCCCCCAGCAGTGTCAGGGTGCTCGTGTGTGGGGGTGATGGCACAGTGGGCTGGGTGTTGGATGCCATTGATACTATGAAGCTCAAGGTGAGACAAACTTCATGATATGTATCTCCCCTTGTCAGCATTTCAACTTTGCATCACCTCGTAATGTATCCTCCCTATCTTCTGTCAGGGTCAGGACCAGTTTATGCCACAGGTGACCATCCTGCCCCTGGGGACAGGAAATGATCTGTCCAACACTTTAGGCTGGGGTGCAGGGTATGCTGGAGAGATCCCTGTGGAGCAGGTTCTCAGAAACATCCTGGATGCAGAGGTGGTCAAAATGGACAGGTGAGGCACTGCAGCTGCCCCCAGACTCTGATTTGGGCAGAGCTTCACCGTTTTAAATATTCTCCTTAGTATGAAAATATTCTGTTAATAAACCTCACATAGTAAGCTGTTGAAGGAAGCATTATTATTCATTGAAAAAGCTTTATAAAGTCTTCAGATATGTTGTTGTTTGTGGGATGTTGTGGGATAAAATTGGAGGTTCTTATCGAGCGGTGCAGGGATGTATTTTCATAGGCCAATGCAGAGGTTAGCATTGAGCTGGACTGCCTATGAGATTTTTCACTCTGCTTTGGATCACTGCTGATAATAAGCTGCATGGAGAACAAAAAAATTACAAATTGGTGATAATCTTAACAGATTAACCCACTTTTCAGAAATTTTAAAGCTTAAATGTGATCAGTGAGTGTAAAAAGCTATTAGTAAGCTTGAACCCAACCCTAGAGAGGCTTGGGGGGACCTCCAGTGGCTGTAACAGGCTGGAAGTTGGCAGGCAGCTGGCTGGGAGGGGGAAATTGATGCGGCTGGATCTGTATATTAACCATGTGTTTTGGTGTGAGGTTTGGTTTTCTCTTCAATCAGTTGCCAGTCTGTTCAAAAGCGAAGTATTAATATCCCTGAACCATTTAAATAGTTCATTTGATATGCTTATGTGGGCTACTTAAATTATGACCTTCTTATTAAGAAATATTTCTCTCCAAGCAGAGGCTTATTTTTCAGTGTCTCTTTGCTAATGTGTTGTAATTCCCATTTTCCTCACTTAATAGACTGCCTAACAGCAATAATTGATTATTTTCTTCTTTTCTTGTGACAGTGTTATTTTTCAGCTCAGAGAAGTTTCTTCTTTTTTCAATGTGTTGGGGCATATTATTTCAATGACAGTTGTTTTCAGCCGCCACATTTATCAACAGCTGCTTGTTTGTATGCTGGGAATGGCCAAAAACAAGCGCTTCACAAAACACATGTGGGAACTGGTGTAAGGTGACTTCTTTACACAAACCTTTGAGGGTTTCTACACCAGATGGATACATAAGGACCAATGACCCTGAAGGGCAAGCATTGAAAAATATCCAGGCCTGATTTTAGTGTTTTTGTTGAATGTTTTTGAAGAGCACTTAATGGCTTTGTATTCATGACTTCCATTTATCCAAAAAATAATCCTCTTCAGGTGGAAAGTGCAGGTGGCTTCTAAAGGCCTCTACTTTCGCAAGCCTAAGGTGAGCTCTACCCCTTATTTACACTTTGTTTTGTAATTTCCTTCACGCATACTTGCATTTATTTTTATCAAAGCCTGCTGTGTGGCCTCTGGTTATGTCAGAACAAACTTTTTCCTCATCCCCCTTAGGTTCTGTCTATGAACAATTACTTCTCTGTGGGTCCCGATGCTCTGATGGCACTTAACTTCCACACACATCGTGAGAAAACTCCCTCCTTCTTTTCCAGCCGGATCATCAACAAGGTCAGAGAGTCTGAACCACAGCATCTGAATACACGAATCACATACAAATGTTGACAGAATTTGATTATTAATACAGAGGTCCTGCCTGTGAATGTGTCTGTTTCCTCACTGGATATTTTCTGTTTAAGTAAAACCTCCTTTTCTGTTTCCCAGGCGGTGTATTTCCTGTATGGCACCAAAGATTGTTTAGTTCAGGAATGTAAAGATCTGGATAAGAGGATTGAGGTACAGTAGCCTTCTTTATAACACTTGTGCTGGTTATTCTTCACGCTGTCTCAAAGAACCCTTGGCAGAAAAAGGTCATGTTTGCAATAAGGCTGGGAATAGCCAGCCATAACCATTAACCCTTTAAAACCTGAAAACACAAATTATAGGCAGAAAATTATAATGAAGCTGAAATGTTTATTTCACTTTCTACTGAAATCCCCCCAAAAATCAAAATTTCCTTAAAATTTAACATATATATTTTTTGTATCTCATTTGATACATTTGGTGTTTTTGGCGACTGATAATCCACTTGAGGACATTTTCTATCATTTATCTGATTGTTCTCAGATGTTTTTTTTAGTAATTTGTTGATCATATTGATTAGCTAGAGGTATCATAAAAGTTTGTATTAAATATGATACAACAGGCTTTAAGGGGTTAAAAAACTATAATTAAGATTAAAGGATCACCGAAGAGCATTGTTACTTATTCCTATTTTATTCATTTTGCATATATCATTTTTTCAGGTTATATTTTTGCTTTACTGTCAGTGTGTTTAAAGTGTGAACATTTAAGAGTGTTCATTAACAACAAAAACATGAGATGCACGGCATTAATGTGTAATTGTGTTTAACTATGTATAACAGTCAAAATAATCATCATTCTGACATAATCAAGCAGCCCTGGAGTTCACTGATTGATCATGCTGCTAACTAATCGATACTCCATGTCTGTGTGTCTGTTTGCGTGTTTCTGTGACAGCTGGAGCTGGACGGGGAGCGAGTCGTGCTGCCCAGTCTGGAGGGCATCATCGTCTGTAACATTGGTTACTGGGGTGGAGGTTGCAGACTCTGGGAGGGTATGGGGGATGAACCCTGCCCCCCTACACGGTAAGACAAAAACTACCATGATAACTGCTGTTTGTATAAATAGATGTGTGCTCTGCTCTCTCATCCATCCTCTTTGAGTGAGAAAGGTTTGGATGTTTTTTAAAGGCTTTGATGGAGCTGGAGATGTAGAAAGTTTTGAGATATGTCTGTGTTTTTGAATAAGATTTAGGGTATTACAATATTTTTTTTATATTTAGAACATTTATTTTTACATTGATGTAGAAAAAAGGTGTCCCCACCTCATGTTCAGTAATTCCCACTAACATTAAAAAGTTTATTGACCACAAGATAATGTATTTGAATCGTTAAGTCGAAATTTAGAGTTAACCTTAAATTCATTTAACTTGATTCAAGAGCATTCACACATGCCATCCATTCTAAAAGTTACACTTTCTCAAAACCTCTGAAGAGTAAATAGCTTATCATCTAATCACCTGGCCGCAACTTAATGTATTTAGTGTGTAGACGTGATCAAGACAACCTGCTGAAGTTCAAACAGAGCATCAGAATGGAGAAGAAAGGTGCTTCAAGTGATTTTGAACATGGTGTGGTTGTTGGTGCCGGAGAGGCCTGAGTATTTCAAAAACTGCTAAGTTACCCACACACCCATCTTTAGGCTTTAGAGAGAATGGTCAGTAAACGAGGAAATATCCAGTGAGCGGCAGTTGCCAGAGGTCAGAGGAGAATGGCAATAGCGACTCAAATGAACCCCTTTCTACAAGACCAGTGAAAAATGAAGAGTTTTGAACATAAAATGATGGATCCATCCTGCCTTGTGTCAATGGTTCAGGCTAGTGAAGGTCTGCAGGATATTTTCTTTGCACATTTTGGCCTCTTTGTACCAGTCAAGCGTGGTCTAAATGCCACAGCCTATCTGAGTATTGTCGGTGACCATGTTCAACCCTTTATGGCCACAGTGTGCTCATCCCCTAATGGCTGCTTCAGTAGGGTGATGCTCCACATCATAAAGCTCAAATAATCACAAATTTGTTTCTGCAACATGAAAATGAGTTCACCGTACTCAAGTAGCCTAAACAGTCACCAGATCTCAATCCAATAGAGTACCGTTAGGGTGTGGAGTACAGAGATATTAGATTGTAGATGTGGGGCTGACAAATCTGAAAAAAAGCATGATGCTAACATGTCACTTGAGACCAAAATCTCAAAGGAATGCTTCCAACCCCTTGTTGAATGTATGCCATGAAGTTTTTAGGCAGTTGTGAAGGTTAAAGGTGGTCCAACATGTTTTTAGCAAGGTATGGCTAATAAAGTGGCCAGTAAGTGCATGTTACTGGGTCTTCCTTGCTCGTCATTAGTTCAGCCATCTCCTCTAGATGTTGCCAAATTTTGTGTCTAGGACTTTTATTTTTGTTGCTGTGGTATAAAAAACATTTGATTTTTACTGGAATCATATTGTTTGTAATTCTGGTACTGTGACAGTTTTATTTTTTTCCTCTACAATTTGTGGTGATAGTAATTTTGGTTTAATCTTTCCTACCATAGGCTCTGACATAAGCACTTATTTGATTATACAAAGTACTCCAGGTTACCATGAAAACAAGCGGCGTCTGTGTCATTACCGTCGTTCATTCCTCTCTGCAGGCTGGATGATGGTCTACTGGAGGTGGTAGGAGTGTTCGGCTCCTTCCACTGTGCCCAGATCCAGGTCAAGCTGGCCAATCCTGTACGCCTGGGACAGGCCCACACTGTCAGGGTGAGGAAATACCACACACACTCACACACACCCACACACTGACTCTTACAAACAGGCATGGATCTGCCACATACTTCCTATTTACCTCTGTAAGTGGGCTTTTAGAGAGACTGCCAATTTGCTATTTGTACCATCGCAGCACAGGAAAATGAAATCTCTACAAATCACAGCACAGCCTTCATAAATGGATATATCATCTGCTTGTTGTTATGTTTTTGATATTAACCTCTAGCCAAGGTGAAAGAGAACATACAATATATAAAACACACTTAAACAGCTGTGTTACATTCTTGATTCTAAATGTTCAGTTATGCTGTATCCTCTATAGATCAGTGTTGTTGCAGCAAATGAATCCTTCTCAACAGAAGCTCGAGGCTTGAACACATTGTGAAGGTTGCTAGTAAAATCATTACCATACAGTTACCTGATCTGTCCCAAACCTTTGTATGAGTGAGCTTCATTAAGGATCAGGACTTCATACAGTTTCCTGACCGTCCTCTCCATGCCGAGTTTGAACTCCAGGAGATTAATCACCAAAGGCCAAATCAATCAGTAGAAAAAATTATTTTATCTTCCAAGCCATTGCTCAACTGAATCTTGAAAATGACCCAGCATGAGCCTGTTCATTTATTTTTTTGCTGACTGAACTGACTGAGCTGATCAATTACCACAGTGTAATCCAGTCAACCAGGGGAAACAGACCGGGGGCCATGTGGGGAAAAGGGCCTTAAAGTGACAGGAGCTCCAACAGAACTTCTCAAAATGAGAAAAGAGGTGGATCAGGGGTAGTCAGGGTGTGAAATCTGCGGTTTTTGAACATCAGTGATTGTGTACATTCCCTAGCAGCCATCAAAATGAAATACACAAACCGCCTTTATAAGGACAAGACCAAAACAGGGCAATCTGCTCTTTCATGAGTTCAACATGTTTGATGCCCCTCATATAAAGCAGAACATGATCTGTCTTTTATTTTGTTACATATGAGAAACGTTGTTAACACCTCATGACTCATGTTGCCTTAAACACCTTAACTAATGTGTTTATTAATGTCTAAAATCAAGCCAAAGACATGTGCATGATTGCTATTTCATAAACAGTACAAAAATATTGTTTTTTTTAATTCACTTTTTTCATGTATGGACCCAGGCGTAAAATCTATGATATTTTATAGACTCTAAAGCAGTGTGTTACCATGGTAATCAAAGCCTCCTACACAAAGAAAATGACAGTTTTCCTTCAAAAGAAAGCATTTGTCTGCAACAACCTTTACAAAAAAAAGAATCAGGCCAAACTGAATGAACTTTGATTGAATCGTCTAAAACAGACTATGCTTTAATCAGAAATATGAATTTGAACAGCATATATGTGTGTGTGTGTGTTATATTAGTATATAATATGACCATTGAGAGCAGTGTGACATTAAAGCAGTGAGGAGAGTTTGGTGCACAGGTCCTTCATGGCAGCTGTTGCAGTGCATTGTGGGATTTATAGGACAGTAAGTGGGAGTGCTATTTAACGGAAGGCCGTTAATAGTAGACGTATGAAATTATCCTGCGGGCCGTATTTAATAATAACCTTGGCCAGATTTGGCCTGCAGTCCTTGAATTTGACATGTCTGTCTTAGCAGAGCTCTAAAGATTTACAGGCTTGCACAGCTTAAGACAGGAAAACAGTTGTGATATCTGCATTTAACAAACCTAAACAAATTTAAAACCAGCTTGCCTGAGAAGACAAAAGAGGTGTCACAGTCAGTTAATGCTACTGTCAAAAACTGAAATAAAGGATATGTTGCCTAAAATTTTAATTTAATTAAGGTTTGTAAACAGAAAATACATTTTTAAACTTGTTTTTTTATTTTAGTTTCAGTCAACAAAATATATTTTTATTACTTTTGGTTTGATAATTCATTCGCTTTGCTTACTGATAATTACCTTGAGGGTTCGAACAATCTATCAGTCAATCAGTCTTTATTTGTATAGAGCTTGTTCATAATAAATGTTATGACCAGAAAAAAAACTCTTCTCTGATTAATTTAATATTCAGAGTCTCTTTCTGTTCCACCAGCTGGTTCTCAAAAGCTCCAAGATGCCCATGCAGGTGGATGGAGAGCCATGGGCCCAGGGTCCCTGCACCATCACAATCACCCATAAGACCCAGGCCCTCATGCTGTACCACAGCGCCGAGCAGACAGACGATGACGACGATGAATCAAGCGGCTCTGAGACTGAGAGTGCCACGCCACAAGACTCACCGCGTCCTCCGGGGCCGGCCTCTGCTCGTGCATGACCCACACCAAACCTCACGATTTAAAGCTCTCTTTATCTTCTCTCTCCAGCCCAGTTTTCATTTATCCCTCATTTGCTATGGTTCTTATTTGCCTTTATTTTAGATCTCAATCCTTAAATCACACTGATGGGATTAGGTCTGATTTTCCTGCATGATCTTACCAATTGTTCTTAGAGGATCTCAGCTCTTAGAAAGCTTGGTTTGGAATTGGGTTGGTAGGATTTGGTTTTTGGTTTCTTATATCCGCCATTTATTGTAACTTACAGCTCAGGCAGCTCCCTCTCCACAGGTGGGACAGTCAGGAGGAGGTATGTTTACCAGAAAGATTGCTGTTTATTGCACTGATCCTTTGTGCCATTGATATCTGTAGTTACTTTATTTATTATACATGCCCAACACAACTCTGCAAGCAGTAGTGACACATTTAAACAAGAAGCTCAAAGTCACTTCACTTTTTAAATCCATGTCTAAGTTAACAGCAGGGAATGCAGTGAAGACCAATATGTGAAGTATGCTTTACGGTTTGTAAGTTATTTTTTTTTAACATGAATGAGAGCACAAAAAAATCAGCACACATTTAAAGCCCAATTCAGACCAAAGATTTGAGAAGAGTGTTGGGGGCAACCACAGATGGTGGATGATACTGGACAAAGTCAGAGTGACATTAGCCCAAGCCCACATGTTAAAAATGCAGTCTCATAAGAAAATTCAGTGCCCATACAGAGAGTGAGGACAGAAAGACGCATGCTATTCAGACCAAAACCATTTTAACCTGAATGTAGATTAGTTTATTTCTGCATCTTTTAAACATGGAGAGAGTACATGATTTCTGACGTCTCAGCAGCCAGTCCCAAGTGGACACTAAAGAAACTGAAAATTTTTTAACTACAACATTGGTTTCATTTTTCTGCACTGGAGCTGGCTACTTGGGAGTAACGGGTTACAGTAGGACCATAAGTTGGGGTACTTATAACAAGCATCATCACAAGTCATCTTGCAGTTCATGTAGTGCATTTGTCAAAACTTCTTTTTAGAAAAGTAACATGTCATTGGGAAAGCTGCCTTGTGTCTTCGTACTCATTGTAGAAAATAGCTGCAGTATTTTCATTATCTCCTTTCTTTTGGAACATTGACAAAAGTATTACAGATGATGGATGGATGGAACTTTGTCTAATACTGTTTTACCCTGCACAGTTTGTCAGACTGTTGGCATAATACAATGCTGTTGTGGTTATTAAATTTTCTATAGTCTATAAAGACCGTAAAGGAGGCTGTAGATTGATGGTAGAGTCCAAACACTGAAAGGCAGACAATCTGTTACAGTTTTAATACTGACTCACGGATCAGGTAGTTTAAAGCTTTTAATCGTTGCGGACTCAGAAGTTCAACAGCAAATCACTTTTCTCAGTATGTACATAGTGACATGACAAAGGAGCATGGCAGTAGTTATAGAAAATTGCTGGAGATTGATGCAGAGCTGATGCCACATTCACATCAGGCCAGCTGATGGTGTTGACTGTGAGTTTGTCAAGTTCTCATCGGCTTGTTTCAAATCACAGGGCATGCCATGTGTTTCAAGAGCTGGTCAGTGCCTCCAAGAACAGGCAGTATGTGTTTATTAACGACTATGGCTCATAAATCACCATGAGGATAAGCTGTATCATCAAGCTGTTCCCCTGGTGGACTCTTAAGGCCTAGAGCCACACTACTGATGATGTGAATAAATGGCATGAAATTATGAGTATTAAATTTAATATATATATGGTGCACATTCTACAAAAAGTGTGGGATTAAAATCACACTCAAAATCAGAATCAGGTGACAAGGACTCTGTGCTCATTTTAATGGAAGAGATACTAAGCTAACTTTAGGGGTACATCTTGGTGAATTTCTCTGTTTAATTCAGGAGCTGAAACTGTTCCACAGCCACTTTTAATCACCATGGTCATGCTGCAGCTTCAACATTGTCTCCATTTAGACTTTACCTTTTAATTCATTCTTGTAATTTTTTAGAATTTTTTTCAAATACAACAGGATGCTCTGGAAAAAACGCAATCAGCGTCATAACCATGTTGAAGTTTTGACTGTAGCGTAAGTGCCAATACTGAGTGCTTTAATTGTTGGCTTGCCCAATGCAAAAATTACAAAATCAAACATAGTTTGAATAAGTAAAAGCTAAAGTGTGTAAGGCTACTTTGAAGTGCTATGCTCAGGAAAAAAAATGCATGCAAATTTTTCATGCCAAAAATATGCATCTGGTTTGCAAAGCTCTTTAATAGTTAGTGTTTGCTTACCAGGTCCTCTAAATAACAAAACTGCTCCAGGAACAGCAGGTAGAAATTTTCCAAAGATGGGATACCTCCAGTCTCATCTCACAGCGAGTCAGTCACAGATGCTCCCGAGTCCTGCTCCTGCCTTTTCTGGCAGAATTGGAACCATAGCAAGAATTCACTATCACCGTTCTTATTTATGTTGTACTCTACAAGTTCATTGCAGCTACAAGACATGATAAGAGGAAGTGTATACTTAGGCACAGAAAGTTGTTACTATGGAAACAATCTCCCTTTACTGCTGGGGATTTCAGAAGCAACTCCCATTGCAAGCAAGTTTCAGCTCATCTCATGATGAATCTTTGGTCTGAACTGGGCTTTAGACTTTTATTAATGAAAGCGTAACTGTCATATATATGTTTTAACTACTCATTAAGTCTAATCAGCACAACATTGAACTTTTTTAAGTCTCCTGTGAATTTCTCTGCCATTATTAAAATGTGTGCATGACATCTCAGCAGAGCAACACCGTAAACAAAGACTAACAAGGGAGGACATCTAGCAATGTGTGGGCCAAAAGAAAAAATACACCCACAGTTTTGGCACAGATTCTTGAGACCTCAAATGAGGAAGTGACAATTCCTTTGACCAATCACCAGACTGCAGTGTGGCCCTTTGGGGTCAGATTGGTTGTGTAGTACCCCAACAGAAGGGTGCCAAAAGCAGTTCAGTGAGACTGCTTCTTTAGATGCATTTCCAAGCATTTCATTTGCAACATTTTTAGTCAGGTTAGGTTCCCTATTGCCGAGCGCATCCTTGTGTGTCTTTGAAATGTGGAAGCCTAAATATTTATGCAGGTCCTTATTTTTTGGGAGAAGATCTTCGTCAATGCAGTTTGCGAATCTGTGTGAAGTGTCCAGTTCTCTATAGAGGGACTATTTGTGAAATGAGGGTGTGTGTATTGTGCACCCCCTTTTTAAATAGTCACAGCATTTCACAGATAGCCATCAATGTCTTTCTACATTGTTGTTAAAAGTAAATTACAGAGAAAGTTGTGTTAAATTGTTGTATATTACGACATGTATTACAGCATATATTCAGCTTTATTTAATACCTGCATCTGTTGTGGTAAGATGTCACTGCAGTGAAGGTAAATTATCAGTCTCTGTTTGTTTTTACTCATTTATGGCCAAAAGGAAGTGATGGCTCTGTTAATACAGAGCAGATGTGTTGTCAGTCACTGGACACTGGTTCTGGTCTGTTTACTTCATGACGCACTGTCTCAAGTAGCTCATCAAACTGTTAATTGTTACTTTGATGCAGTCCTGAAATGATAATTAACTTTCCTGTAGCTTCTACAGGAACAAGCGTGACATTTTGTCTTTATGAAATGACTGAAACGTCATCTGGAGGGTTCATTTTGCCGACCTGTTAAGCCTTGTGTTTCTCCCCTCTTTACCTTTCTCCTGCTGTTTACATGTTTTGCTGCACTGTTTTGGCACTTACACTGATAAATACTTAAACTATGTTTAGGACACAGGACACATGCGGTTTTATGCTGACCTTTAGTGATGGTGATAACTGCTGATGAGATTAAGCTCTCCTTTATGTTTAATGTTATCCAAGTAACCCCTTTGCTTTTTATGTTTTTTTGTTTTGCCAAATAGTCACCACAGGGTGGCAGTCTACAACAGTGATTTTATTTTAAGGCAGACTGAGTAAAGCTGAACCTAACATGACAGTTTCATGTCAAAGCCCCTGTGAGGCGTTTTTAGTAGTCTGTTATCAAATAGGCAGAAACAATTTATGATACTTCTTTATGCCCTTTAAAAGCAAGCAAGACTATTGGCTCAAGGATAATTATCTGCATTTTTTGTTTTAATGTCCGAGACTGTTGCCATGAGTTAACTTTTAAAAAGGACATTTACTTATTTTAAACCCTCAAGGAGTAATTTATCCTGAATGAAACTCCTGCAAACACCGTCTGTCCGAAAAACATACATGAACAGATCCTGTGGACAGGCACTTATGGAGAGAGAGAGAGCGACGCTAGAGTACACATTCAGGGGCAGTTTCCTGATTCAGGCTGTGTTCAAACCACTTACCGATGTATCATGTGCAGTAAATACCAAATCCAGAAGAATTGGGACGTTGTGTAAATATGAACAAATACAGAACATAATGATTTGCAAATCCTTGTCAAACAATTGAATACAGCACAAAGACAAGGACTTTTCAATCCCCTGGACTAAAAAGGGAAAAAGTACCATCCATGTCATTATCAACATTACTTCAAAAGTCAGCATCTGTGATGGTTTTGGGGTGTAAATGTGCCCATGGCATGGGTAACTTGCCCAGCTGTGAAATGTACCATTATTACTGAGAGGTTCATACAAGCTGTGGAGCAACATTTGTTTCCACCAACACGATGTGTTAGTTCAGGGACACCCCTGCGTATTTTGTAAAGACAATGCAGGTCACATTCTGTGCACGTCACAGCAGCATGGCATCACATTAAATCAGAGCAGTTACTAGACTGGACCTACATGCATTCCAGACCCTTCTCCCAATGAAAATGACATGTATTTTTTCAGTCCACAGGATCAACACATGTTGAGATAAACAGTTTTGCCCTAAATTCCTCACAGGAGCTTTGACATCCTCAGAGATATGTGCATTCAGTTCATTGCAGTGGTTCTCAGATGGTTTAGTCTCAGGACCCCCCACATACCTCGGCAATGAAAATTCATGACCCCAATTTCTGAAAATGTTCAAGTTGTAGTTATTTATGATAAATTGTTGTAGTTTGGATCATAGATTGAAGAAATCATATGACTGAACAAAGAGACAAGATGAAAAATGTATAAAAAGCACAGTGTTACAGAAGCCCCGAGAGGACATGCACTCGCACATTTTGTTTCACTCCATTTTCCTCTGATTGTGTGTAAACTATAGCTGTTTCTCATAGATCTTTAAGTATTTACCTGTGACTGTGGGGAAACCAGCTTTGATAGTCCAAGAAAAAGACAAAAAGAAGTCAAAAACTCAAATAAGCAACAAAAACATACAAGCTATTATGGAAAACTAACCTGACACACCAGACAAATTGTTTCACATATCAGTGAGACATGTTTCACATCCATCTGGGAAACATCCCAATCTAAAGTTAGTGGGAGGGCCAAGACATGGCAAGAATAACTGGAGGACGACTGCATGAATGTTTTGTTTGTCAGATTGATTTTGAACAAGTCAGAGGCTTAAGATCGCTTCTTGCTTTTGGCACAACTAAACCAGGTTCATACGACTGCCACTTTGTCCTTAAAAAGGATGCAGAAAAGCCTGGTCATTTCCTGACTGGGCACAGCTGTTTCAGCTTAAAGATTTGCAAGGTGGATCTGCCTGATGACAGGATGGATTTGCCAGATTCCATATCTTGCTAAAAAAAAAGTTTTGAGAAGTTAACATAAAGCCATTAAATTAAAATGCAAGGATGTTTGTCCACTTAGGGCTCCCGTACATGACACTTTTGTGATCTGTGACTCACTTCGGGTTCTGACCCACCAGTTGAGTACTACTGCTTTACTGTGTTGTGTTCTGGCTATACTGACATGTTTATTGACTGCTTTTGCACTCTACAGCGAGGGTATACAAGACTGTGTAATTCTTCCTGTGTTACATTTGCTGTCGTGTTCCTTTACGTGACATTTCAGTATTGTCACTTTGTGCTCAGAGTCGTATCAGAGAAGTCTGTACAGAATGTTTGTTTGGTTTCTTATGGACCCAGAGCTGATGTGCTGCCCAGGGTTAGGCTGAGGGAGGATTTGTTTGCTGTGTGATGCCTATGCTTTGGCCTGATCAAGCCTGTTGTTCTTATTACTCTGTTTGTTTGGTAAATGGACACTGGCCTGATCTTTGACCTTCTTAATGTTTACCACAGCTGTTTGTCCACTGGCAGACATCATCACACTGAGACGTTGACTGTGTTTTTGTTTCTGCTGCTCCTTGTTCAACTCTGTCAGTTTATTTATTCAGTCTAGGTCGACATTGTTTAGCATAGATGTAAGATGAATTTGGCACCCTTTGCTTGCAACGTGATACTTTCATTATGATTCAAAATACAAACCTCAGTTTCAAAAAGAGGTGGGATGTGTAAAGTGTGACTAAAAAGCAGAATACAGCGATTTGCAGTTAATTCATTCAGTCTTTTTTTTTTTATGAAGTTCAGCATCAAAGTGTTGAATGTTGTATCTTATAAAGTAAAATGTCTTTTTGAAAACAGCACACATTCTGAATTTCAAAATCAGTGGATACTGCTAGTGTAGTATGCGGTTTGTCCTGAGGAGCAATGATGACGGGCTTGTTGTGGGACTTTAGCGTAAATGCGCTGTTAAAAAGGCTATTGTGGACTTAGTAACGCTTAAGAAAACAATTATCAGTATATCACTGCAAGGCCATACCCATGCAAAACAAGAAATTGGTGGTGCAACATCCAGAAGCACCACCTACTTCTCTTGGGACTAAGCTCATTTGAAATGTATTGATCTAAGCTTAGAAGTGTGCTGTAGTCTGCTTTTTAGATTTTAGTTTTTTTTTTTTTTTTTTTTTAATAACAGCCCACCAGTCCTCTAGGCTACACTGTCCATGCATTTGAGAAGTACAGAAAGTGTTTTTCCCATTCTTGCCTGATGTACATCTTGAGTTGAACATCAGTGTAAAATCCCTGAATTCTGTTTGTATTTGCGTTTAACACAGTGTCCCTAATCTTTTGGAACTGGAATGGTTTTTTTGAATGATGCTTATTTTTGTACTTCTGAGTTTTTGTTTGAAGAAAGTGTTTGCAGAACATAAATGTTTAGGTGTGGCCCCCTAAGAGGAAGCCTTATGTCATCTTAGCTTAAGAGGAAATACAAAAGCAAAACTGTCAAAGACAGAAAGGCTTTTATTGCAAACAGTCATGTTAAAATGAAAAGAATGACTGTTCAATGAGGTTGTTAAACTGGCCACACAGAACATCGATTTGATTAAACTGAATGTAATGAAATGATCTTTTGAATTTCCCATTCCCATAAATATTTTCTATAGAATCCCTGTGTCTGTGGTTTTATCTGGTCATGTTGTAATGAGTGGGGGAGGGTTTGAGGGGGAAGGGAAACAATGTCCATCATGTGATATCCGCTGTTTTGTTCCAGTCATTACAGCATTAGTAACAATGAGTAATTTGTGAAACTAAGGCAGGATAAGATTATTTTGTCATAAAATCACCACCACACATTCAGTCAGTGTGCAAATATGCGTGTACTGCATGTAATCCCATTAAAATGTAGAAGAAAGAAGAAAAGAGGGTTTGGTAAAGTTGGTACAGCCGACACACAAAACTGGTGATCCTTTGAATTTTAATATATTTCCATGATTACTTGTATAAAATTCTGGTGTCTCTAGTTTTTCTGGCTCTTTTGTGAAGTCCTTAGAGGTCACATATTCGAAGTACACTTTTTAATGTTATTATGCCAAAAAATGTGTCCATGACCTGTCTACAAACCCCCCCATAAGATGAGACAATCCTCCCTCAGAAAATGTGTGCTCAAACAGTCATTTTGAAAACTGTTCCCCTAATGATGTATTTAAGGAATACACAACCTCTCCTAATCAAGAACATTCCCTGAGCTAAATGTTTCTTCAGCCCACAGGAGGGGTCATGTACAAGCATGTCTGTTCAACCACAGTAAACAGAAGAGCACAGTGCTGGAAGGCTCAAGCTAGATGCACTACATAAGGGGAGTGTGGCCAGACATAGCTCACGATGATTTACACCAACTCAGCCTGTTCTCATCAGGACTGAGACAGGCAGACACCCTGGAAACACCCTGATCCAGTATGTGAGCGTCCTGTTTTAGGCAGGAAGACTCAAAAATAGGTCTAGGGGACATCGCACCTGTTTTTATCTTATTATTTCTGTTTAGATTTAGACGTGAAGGACGTGACTGACATGGCTACGCGTCCATACCGAGTCTCTATTGGTCAGGCAGCTGGATGTCACACTTTAGCAAGGCCTCTACATCTGTGAGCAGGTTGAGCAAAATGAAGCTTAGTGAAAACTCAAATAGAAAGGCCTACAGTACATATCCATTCAGTCGCCTTACTATTTCCTCATTCTGCCTACCTGCACAGGTGATTCACATCCGTAGCTGATATGAAGCATACACTCGCTTAAGCACTGACTCAACCAGATCTGTCACCACGCGTCTGGCCAATCGTCCTGGTGCTGTCATATTTTCAAATCGTTCGTCCCAGCAAGGCAAGGCAAGTTTATTTGTAGAGCACAATTCGTACACAAGGTAATTCAAAGTGCTTTACAGAACAAGAAAAATGCATTAAAATCACAATACAAAACAAAAACAATAATATTCATTATAAAATGAACTTTAAAAGAAAGAGAAGGGTGCAGATAAGATCCTTTCAGTCATATGCACAGTTAAATAGAGCTGATTTGAGCCTAGATTTGAACATTGTCAGTGTAGAGGCCTGTCTCACATCTTCAGGAAGACTGTTCCAGATTTTAGCCGAATAAAACTGGAGCCCTGATTCCCCATGTTTAGTCCTGACTCTGGGCACCAGCAGGAGGCCGGTCCCTGAGGTCTTCAGAGTCCGAGATGGTTCATATGGCACTAACATGTCAGAGATGTACTTTGGTGCTAAGCCATGGAGAGACTTGTACACAAGCAGAGCTGCTTTAAAGTCTATTCTCTGAGCCACAGGAAGCCAGTGTAGGGACCTGAGCACAGGACTAATGTGCTTGTACCTCCTGGTTCTGGTCAGGACCCGAGCAGCAGCATTCTGGATGAACTGCAGCTGTCTTACAGCTCGTTTGGAGAGGCCAGTGAGCAGGCCGTTACAGTAGTCTAACCTACTGGAGACAAATGCATGGATAAGTCTCTCCAAGTCAGGTTTAGACACTATACCTTTGATTTTGGCAATGTTTTTTAGCTGCTCAGAAGTCTGCTTCTCATATTATCCTGTATTTCTCACCACCACCAGTGTCATACCACCTTGTATAATAAATAACTGTTCACTCAGATTTGGTCTCTCCTGATTGAACTATTGGTTGAGATGTCATGCCCAGTATGGCAGTGCCCATTACGACCATAAACTGTAAAGAACTGGACGAAGCCATATGACATGAGCCATGTGATTGTCAAAGGAGCCCTAAAGGGCGCTGCTATACTGCATGTGCCATCTCAACCAAACTTTAGCTTAACCTCCTGACAGACAGGCTGTGTTGAGGCAGGACTTAAGGCCATCTGACTAATAGTGACTCTGCATTTCCAAAACCAGAAATCCTCAATAAAAGAAAAACGGGCGTGATATAAAAAAAAAAAAAATCACCCCCTCACAGCGAGAGCACATAGATGTATTAAAGTTTTAAACAGAAGCAGTCTTTTAAACCAGGCTGTAAATATAAGTATTAACGTCATAAAATTGTATATTCCCCACATACAATCATTAAAGTGTCAGGTTACTGCAGCCAGCCTCAAGTGGACATTCTGGGTTCAACAAGTTTTGGTACCTCTGCCTGGGCCTCCATTTTCAGTGCCATTCAATGCCGGTTACAACATGTGCACAACGGTCCAAAGGCTCTTTTGAGAATCAAACGGCTGACATGACATGGCTTCATCCAATTATTTTAATAGTCTATAGTTACTACACAATATATGCATGCTGTGTTCAGAGATGCGTTTAATTTCCAGTCGGTAATACTGATGTGTTATTTTGGTTTTGGTAAAATGAGTACCTGAGAAAGCTAAGAACATTAGGTGTTTAAATGTAATTGACAGAGCTGGAGATTTAACTTTTGGCTGAACCTTGGCTAAATACTGTTGAGTGGAATGAAATAATTAAATCAGTTATATATTTTTTTAATTGTGTTATGTTGCCTCAGTCTAATAGACCATTAGTCTGTTTGCGCTAATTTTACCTGTTGGATAAAATAGTTTTGGTCAGTCTGTCAATAATTTTGTTGGTTCACAAAAATAAAAACAACTAACTAGTAAGCAATCGGAGAGCTCAGACCTCCGCCAAGATAGCTCACACATTGCTGTTACATCTGTAAGCAACAGGTCCATGATAAAGTTTCCATCATAATATGATTCATTGACCCTGAAAACTCACACCTAGCACTCAGAATCATGTTGATATCTTAATTAGTTAGACAGTTACAGAAATGATTGTTTGCAAATGGCGGTTATCTGGATCACCACCAAAATCAATCATTTTTAAGTTGGGCCATTCCCAACATTCCCTGAAAACTTCAGCCAAATCCGTAGTAGTAGATTTTTTGCAATCTTACTAACAAAAAAACAAACAGGGCCAAAAACATAACCTCCTTGGTGGAGGTAATAAGAGAGTCATTTCATTGTGTAATTCAGATGTCCTTACTGTACAATACTTCATTGCATTGCCCCTTGACATCTTCTTGTACTGCTTTTATGAGCAATGAAAACATTATTGATGTCGATATTGGTATCGTCCAGTTGAACAAACAGGTGGTCAGTATCAGTTAAGAAAAGTCTGACAACTTTGAACATACAGTAAAGTATATACAGTATATACTCTGGGTCAAAGAAGAACTGATTCAGTTTTGGAGATCAACAACCAAGTTCATGAAGCCCCATGGTCATCATTTTGCCATAGTGGAAATAAGTTAAAATTTGTTTTAACTTTTGGGGCACCACTTTCTCTATGAGAAAGAAATAATTCATATAAACAAACCAGGCTCATCAGAAGTCAGTGAACACTGACTTAATGTGTACCTAAACAAAGTTCCCAAGACAAGCTCTTAATTTTTATGAGTTGTAATGGAAAAAAAATAAAAATGGTTACACAGATATATTATTTCTCACAAGGGGGGTGCCATGCATCCTTGGGTGCCTTTTGGATATGTCAGGGGTGTCTTGGAAATACACAACAATTTAAGAAGGTGTTATTATGATTACCGGTATGCTAGTTATTGCCTCTGCCAAGGAGGATATGTTGTTGGCCCCATTATTTTGTTTGTCTGTTTGTTTGTTTGTTTGTTAGCAATGTTAAACAAAAACTACTGGATGGATTTTGCTGAAATTTTCTGGGGATATTGGTGATGGCCCAACTTAAAAATGATTCGATTTTGGTGGTGATCCAGGTAACCACCATTTGCGAACAATAGTTTTTGCTCAATAACTGTCTAACTAATAATGATATCAACATGATTCTGAGTGCTAGACGTGGGTATTCCAGGTCAAGGAAACTTTATCATGGAACTGTTGTGTATAGATGTAACAGCAATATGTGTGCTACCTTGGCGGAGGTTTGGCTCTCTGAGTGCTTTCTAGTTGGTATTTGTTTTGATACAAAGTTTTTTTCAAATGCCCTCACTCCTGAAATCACAATTCTAATGCCTGACTAAGTAAATAAAATGTCTCACATTAGCAGCATTATTCAAATAACACACATTTTTTTTTGCTGCCAGGTGTTTGTGGAGTTTGCCAGTAAACCTAAGCAACAGAACAAGCAAGGATTTTCATCATCATAACTCTGAATCTTAGCCACCACCTTCATCATCTGGTACTCCAGCAGTGACTGAAGATAAAATAATGATTTTAAGCTTCATGGTAAAGTGCAAAAATGACTTGCTGTAAAAAAAAAAAAAAAAAAAATGTGTGTAGGGTTGGTTGGCCAGAGGAACGTAGAATGTTAAATTTATTGTGAGTACATTTTGACAGGGGTGCCTCTACAGAAAAAAAAAGGTTGAGAAACACTCTAATCTTCTAAGATTGTCCTGAAACAAGCACAAAATTAAAGACAACAATTAAACAAACAGGCATCAGATGTTCATCAGTAACAGGCATCAGTAATGTTTCGGTGTGTTAACTGGCTGGAAAAGTTCATCTGGACGTCTCGAGTGGTCGAAGGCTGATCAAGAGATCAACAGATAACCCTTTGCTTCTCATTTACTTTGCTTCCTCCAGACACTGCCTGCATTCGCAAACAACAAATGCTGCCTTGGGATGTGTTGTGAATCATAGAGTCCTGGTTTTTCATCCACCCTCCTATTCTGGGGGGTAACGGTCTGAGAACGGGCAGGGTTAAAACATGTCCCTATTGGTGAAAGGTGGTTCCTGTTAATGTGATCAGCCGTTGAGGATAATCGGGGTTGGTGTTGTTTAAGGCTGAAAAATGTAGGTACATGAGCTCCAACACACGGGTCTGCATCGGCTCATTGATGCTGCAGTGTTTTTGTGAGCATGACGTTTCAAAAACACTCTGAGGGCTTAAGGTCAAGTTTGCATCAACATGCACTCTGACTCGCGTGAGCTGATTGAAATGTGAAGGTCATGGATGCATTCATGGAGCCTCATGTTCATTCATTGCTCAAGAATGTGATATTTTTGTACGTTTACCCACTCCGACAGAAAGACGAATTTATTTCATTTTGAAGATCTTGCTTATGAATGTTGTTTCATGAATGATTTGATGGATTTTTGTCAAATTTTGTACAAATAAACTCTCTTACAGAAGGATGAAATGAGGAGTGTTTCTGCACAAATGTCCACATTGACTTAAGCTTTAACTGAAAAGATTTTACATGTCAAAGTTAAATGACGTCATGCCTAATGTTCAACATGTATAAGATTTCTTTAAATCAAATGACAAAAACAAATGAAAAAAAAAAAAAACATCCATTCCTTTTTCTTATCTCTGCCACTGTCTGGCATATAAAAACCAAATAGTTCTGGTCAGTAAAAACAAAACATATTACTATGAAACATTATAACTGGTTATCTACATCGGGGATGGGCAACCTAGGTTAATCAGTTTTGTCTGTAATTTAACAAAACAATAAATATCTTGACTATCAAAATTTTCAAGTTAAAAACCAAAAAGTAAAGCTACATTTAATGAGATCAGGAAGGAGTCTCTGGCATTTCAGCCACTCGAGGTTGATGCTCTCAGAACAGGACCAAAGAATATGAAAAAAGCTTCAATGGATTCCCAAAAGAAAAGCATTTTGAAGCAACAACTGGAGCACAAAAGTCACTTTAGATGTTTTATTCAAGTGCAAACATTTTCAATACCCTCTGTGTCTTCATCAAAGTTAAACGGTATAGACATGATATGAAAAACTTATATACCCTCCTCCTAAATGAGACCCATCTTTGATTGGATGAAAGGAGAATTAGTTAAGGATTAAAGTATGAAGTATAAAGATTTAGTAGGCTTAACATGGTATTAAAGTAATTACAGATACTTTTTCAAGGCACTAAACTAGTATTGGTTCTTATAAAGTCCCATAAAATAAAAAAACATATTTCATTTCAACATACTTAATTTTCATTGTCATTTCAAGTTGTCTGCCCAAGGAAGCAGTTGAAAAATCTTTATTAGTGGTTATTTATGTTTGACAATTTTTTCCCCAAAAGCACTCAAAATTCTTTACAAAAGATCTTACAGAAACTGTTACAGCAAATAATATCTTTCTTTTTTTTAAAGGACTTTTTTAAAAGCCAATTATTCATGACCACTGCAGAAATATTTTCAGTTTTAATGTTGTAAATCACTTTTCCTGTGTACATGGTGTTAAAGAGGCATACTACTCTGAATACCCCCACGACAGACTCTTTTCATCTTTAAGGTCGGTTGAAGAGGAGGGCCACATAAGGCCCCGGGCTGCAAGTTGCCCACCCTTGGTCTCCATTGTTAATCATAAGCACATATTTGATTAATCATTTATTGACAAGTTGCTTTGCAGTTAACTCTTTATTGTACTTGTAAAGCAGCAAACAGTTCACTCCCCATTATGTGATGGACTGATAGCCTCCACCTGCAGGAGCAAACAAGCTGTCCCTGCATCTACTTTTTGTGAGATGGAGGATGGCCCGTCTTTGTGGAAGTAAAGCCCTTGCCGCCTGGTTTACCTCCACCAGGGTGACTGCTGCCTGATTTACCTCCGCCAGGGTGTCCTCCACCTGGTTTACCTCTGCCAGGGTGTCCTCCGCCAGGGTGTCCTCCGCCAGAGTGTCCTCCACCTGGTTGTCCTCCACCTGGTTTACCTCCGCCGGGGTGTCCTCCGCCAGAGTGTCCTCCACCTGGTTTACCTCCGCCAGGGTGTCCTCCGCCAGAGTGTCCTCCACCTGGTTTACCTCTGCCAGGGTTTCCTCCACCTGGGGAATAAACCAATAAATGAACTAACAGCTGACGTCATTTTGAGATTGAGTCACGTCAGATATTTATGATCAAATATGCGCTACAAACTCTCCTGGTCTAAAGTGAGGTTGGACGACTGAGACCAAAGATCAAATCTGGATATTTTCTACTGCATAACAATAATCCCAGATACATCTTTATTTTGTTTTCATCTGAAGGCATGACAAAAACAACGTCAATTCTGGGTCAAATCTACATGGGCACGTCATAAATAAAGCATCGATCATTTTTAAACACTTTAGTTTGATGTCTGAAGTCCTGCATGAGATCCTGCGAATTCACATGTATCACTGATATTTAATCATAAATACATGAGTGAATTCATGATTATTCATTGATCATATATGTTACTGTGGTACTCGATGTTCTTATTTGTTGGAGTATTTCATTCACCCAAATTACTTCATTAAAAGTTGCACTCATCAGTCTCATCAGATTAAGTCAGAGGACACATTTGTTACTTTAATTCAACACTAATAATGATATTAGATTAATTGTCTTGCCATATTTTTTATTTAAAAATATGTGCATACATATTTTTAAAACTTGATACGTCTTTATTAAATGTAGTTGCACACACACAGAATTTACATACATTTACACTTGTTATTGAACTGTATCAAACACAACCGATTAACAAGAACAATTTGTGAGAAGAGTTAACAAAGTCATTTGTTTAGTTGATCATTTACAGTGTTATAGTGCCACAAACTAAGAAGTAGGGAATTATCCTCAATCAATTGTTTCTTAACAACAACTCCAAAAAAAGCCATCTGTTTTACTGAAATATTTCCTTTTTTTATATTTTAAATTATAAAAACTTTCCAGGCAAATTTGGTGAGGGTGTTATTTAAACTAAATGCATTAACCTAACAAAAACAGTCTGCCTCAATAACACAAAAGAAATATTCATAAATTCAAACTCTAAAACAATAATGTCTAAAAATTGTGTGACATGTTGTAGGATAGCTTGTGACTAAAGTTACTTCTCATGTCTGCAGAGGGACTAAATTTAAAAAAAAAAAAAAAATGTACATGAGACCTGACTGAAAGGGTTAAAATTATCTCAGTGAAACAAAGAGTGTAAAAATTACTACAAAAAAACATATATTACACATATATATAAGAATATGCTGCAGATGTCAAACATTTTTTATTAAACTAGTTGATCAAAATTCAAAGTTTGAGTGCAAACTTGGATAAAAAGAGTTAGTTCTGTACTTTGATGTGTATTTTGATGAGCGTGCTGTTTGTGAGCTAAAATGCATGATCATCTTTTCTGAAAAATCAAGGTATACACTCTAAAATGTAACTGATGTGATTAAAAAAACATATTTTCCATCTTACTGGATTATTTGAATCATCCTGTCATCATCTTTACTTCAGTGACCGTATGTTTGTCTTAATTATCTTACCTGTCTTTTGTCCTCCTTTGAAAGGAGGACCTTTATGAGGGCCGGAGGAGTGTGCATACTGAGGGGAATTCCAGGGCTGTTGTGGACTGTGAATGTAAACTGGGACAGGAACTGTCTGATAGATGGGTTGGATGGGTGGAGACACTGGATGGTGGGACCTGGGTGGTTCTGGCGGGCCTGGAGAAATGAAAGCAGTGAAATTTTAGGACACCCAAGAGTGCTCTATCACGCAGTAAAGATCTGAGGGGTTTAGATATTTGTTAAGCTGTTGAACAGAATTTCAACCTCAAAAAAAGTCCAAAACATGTTTCAATTACAGAAAAAGTAGGTCTGTAAAATTCTAATTTCATCATCAACAGCATAATAATCTAGGGATGGGGTTGTCCTCAATAGCACTAATGCCTTATGCTGTCGATATTCACATCAGCAAAGACATTCCAAACATCCCAACCTTGAGAGTGGAATTGCTTCTACACAACATTTAAACATGCATGAAGTGACACTGTCTAACAGCATCTGGACCACATTTATTTATTAATGAAAAACAAAAAACACTGAGCAGTTCTTGATATAAAGAACATTTCTGTTCCACTTACAAAATGGTTTGCAGAGAGTTTTTCCAACAAAGTGGCTCACATTTTATACTTTACAAGGGGGCAGTAGTGCCTGCATCTACAGTTTGATTGGTCCGTAATGAATGTGATGGATGGAACGATTGACCAATCACCTGCCAGATATGTTTTTTGAAGGATTCGACCCATTTCCAAAAACTTTCTATCGGTTGTTTTCCAGATGGACAAGTGAAATATATTTAACAGTCCATTTGGCATGTCGGGTTATGCTGTACAGGCATCTTAGGTCAAAATGTTCACATACTACATACTGTATTTTGGTAAAAGCACCACATACAGCTAACATAGCAAGTGCTTTCAAACACAGCTAACTAACTCATCATGATATTGTGCCTAACGGGTTTATTAGACCACCACCCAATTCAAGGTTTATGCCACAGCTGCCCTAAATTAACAGCAATGATTATTACCAAAATATCTTTTTTATGTTTATGTGATGGTTAATACACCAGCATGTAGAAGCTCTTTATCCAAAATTGTGTTTTCAATGCTAAAATATAATTGTTGTTATCAATGAATTTACAAATTGACTATTTTGCAAAAAAAAAAATAGCAAAGTACATTGTTATTTCTTGATTAAGATGTCATATTATATTTATCTACCTGTATTGCTAAACATCAAAAAATGTAGGCTGAATGTTAAGCTTGATTAACGTCTGACTTCTCATAGAAGCTCAGTGAGACGGCGTGATTTTGGGAACAAAAAGTGAATTCAGTTTGAAAGTCTTCATACCTGTTCAAAATGCATGTCCAATAAAATTTTCAATTTTAAACTTTTAAACAATTGTTTTTGAAAGGTTTCTAAGATATCCAAGTTTTCTTGTTTTTATGACAGGTGGTCTAATAAATTTGTTAAGCAGTGAACATGATGCAGAAAGTCCTCTGATATAATCCCACAGTCACTCCTGGGATGGTTCAGAGGTCAGGATCAGAACTAGCTTCTGAATAACACTGTGTATTTGTCTGAACACAGCAGATATAATATGCATACAACACCTCTGCATGTCAACAAGTTAGGAGATCGAGGAGTTACTCCATGACCAGATAAGTTTGAGAGATTCAGTTAAACAGAGGAATGTTTCATTTTAAGGTTATTACTCTACTCAGGAAAGTCACTGTGATATTTATGTCTGAGAAACAGTTTGTCCAGATTTTTCTTTGAATATTTTAAACTCACCCACTCTGTACACAGTTTTCACATAAATAACTGCAATTACAAAGAAACAAGTTTGCATCAGGGTTGTCGCCTGATAGTTTTTTTTATTCACCAAAGAATCAAATGAGAGAAAAACTTCAATCTTTACGGCCTAATTGTGAGGATCTTTAACATTAATGAGACTTCTCTCGTTGTGCACTTTTAAAGATTTTGCTGTAGAGATGAACATACCAGGTTTGGGTCCAGCACTTGCAGAACTTTCAGATTTTGTGATGGGTGCTGGTATTTCATCTGTGAACAGAAAACAAACAGAATTTATTTCCTGATTTTGACTCATCTTTCATTCTCCTAATTCACTTGCATCAAAATTACAGAGGGTAAGCTCACAGTTGCATCAGTGTCCATACATAGCCCACTAAATAAACTCAAAAAATGTGAGAGAGGACATCCTTTATGAAAAAATTTATTCATCTGTTGGACGACGGAATAAGGATCCTGATCAAACGTCATTTTAAGAGCCAATGTGTTAATGTTTTAATTGGAACAGTTTTGTCTCTTACTGTATAGCTCTGCTCAGTTCACTTTCAGACCAAAGGCATGATTAAGGCTATTAATGTTTTTATGACTTCAGGTTTTCATGTTATTACACCTCAGAGTGACAGATTATAGGTTGTTATTTCAGCTGAGCAATGATGGTTTTAGTCAACAGTCAAAGGCAAACATACAGTGAGCTTTGTGCCATCTGGACAATATAACCCATGAAAGGGGCTTTTATTCTGATTATGTAACAGGTTACACATTAATTAGATTTTTTATGATGTAGTGATGCAACATGTCACTTTTAAATAGCATTAATACTTTCATAGTAAATTGCAAAAGTTATTCTATTCCAGTCTGGTAACACATGATACTGTATACTTCATCTTAAATTCTCATCATACACTCCTAATCAAAATCTTAAGACCAGTTGAAAAACTGCAAGAACTCGCATTTTGCACTGTTGGATCTTAAGAAAGTAGAGCTTCAAAATGCAAAATACAAAATGCAAAAAAAAAAAAAAAAAAAGGGAGAAGACAAAAAAAAATTGAGCCAGCAATTTATTGAAACAACAATTAAACTGAAATAGGCTGTTCATCAGCTGATCAAAACTGTAAGACCACCAATCTCTCAGAACAGAAAAAGAGAGGTGAAAAAATGACTCAATAATGACCAGCTCCACCGTTGTTGTAAAAAAAATATGTTTGGGCAAGCTTGATGCAAGTGTTTCCAGAAGGCTAGTGGGAATGTTGCTCCAAGTGGTGACGATGGCTTTACCACTGACTGGAACTGATGTCCAGTTTTGTAAACTTCCTTTGCCATCCATCCCAAATGTCCTCAATTGGTTTTAGATCAGGGCAACACAGAGGATGGTCCAAAAGAGTGAAGTTATTCCTCTGTCCTGTTGAAAAACTCGGTCATTACCACGCAGACGAGGGCCTTCAGTCATGAGGGATGCCCGCTGCAACATCTCCACATAGCCAGCCACTGTTTGATTCCCCTGCACAACCTGAAGCTCCATTGCTTCATTGAAGGAAAAAGCAGCCCAGTCTCTCGCTCCCATTTCTTCTTTTTGTATTTTGAAGCTCTGCTCAGAACCTTTTTAAAACTGGTCTTAGGATTTTGATCGTAAGTGTATTAGTCATATTCCATTATCATTACAGTTCCTGATGTTAACTTCAGAGAGATCAACAAAATTAATAAATACATGGTAGTTTCTGCAATCAGCACACATGTATGGTCGTGACCAGTGGTGGTCTGTCAATAGGGGGCGCTGGGGCGCTGCCCCCTTCAAAATTCGACAGAGAAAGTCCACTTAAACACAGCATAATTTGTCTTTAAATTATAAAAAATAACGGATAAAAACATTTATTTCTACCACATAGTAATAGTCTGTTAGCAGCACCTGTCACCATTCAATAAAAGGGGTTTCACAATGTTTTTACTTAGTAACTGTGTTGTGAATACACAGTTTACGTACAGAGGGGCGCTGGCCTAATGGGTGTCTATGCAAGTCCTTAAACTTTTGCTCAGCATGTGACCTGAGGCGTCTTTGGGATTGGCCGCTTAGACTTTGCCTCCGGGGCGCAGGCAGGTGCGCCCTGCACACTCCCACTTTGACTGGCATCGAATCAGTATTGTTCTGGTGTTTCTTTTCCTCATGTGACTGGACAACAAGCGCTGTCAATCATATCGACACGTCACCGCAGCAGATATGATCTACTCATGCGCAAGCATCTCACGCACCCTCACGCGTCCGACCAACGCTCCCATACACCGAAGATGCGTCAGGTACTCCGTCCAGAGAACAGTCAGAGGAGGATATATATATATATATATATATATATATATATATATATATATATATATATATATATATATATATATATATATATATATATAAGCCATACAAATAAAGATTGATCTCCAAATGAAAAGTCTCTCATGTCTGTAGGGTTACTCACCTGGATTAAGAGTTAGAAGTCGGGCTTCAACAGGCTGCTTAAGGATCTCCGTCAGATGCTCCTTCAGTGCTGCGGCACAGGCCTGTGTTGTTGTCACTTTCTTGGAGTCTAAGTTGATTCGAGGGGGATGAGGGTCAAAGTTTACAACCCTCGGCATTTCATATGAGGCCTAAGAGGAACAAGAGGAAGTTAATACTCAAGTTGTATCGTGAATTGCTTTCTCTCAGTTTTTTGTTGTTGCTGATAGTACTTCTCAGAAAGCTTCTAATGTTGAAAATATTTTTAGTTCATGAAATTATTCATTAAGCTTTCAATTCATTGAGAAATTACTATGAAAAAGTACATTTATACCCAACAACCAAAGATGCTGTGCATAAATTGCTCTTTTATTTCCTAAATAACCACCAAAACAACAATCATGTGATCATAAATGACATAGAAAAGCATCAAAGCCAAATTCTTGAGCGCTTGAAACTGTAACATGTTTGGTCTCACAGCCTCAAATCAACAGCTCTGACACAGCCAAAGCATTGTGGAACGACACTTTAGGCTCTAATTTCGTAGACCAGGCGCAGGTGGGGTGCACCTGCCCTGCGCCGCGCCAACGGGGTGTGTCCAGGGCATTTTGCAAGTTTCGTGCACGACGCAGTCTGGCACAGGGAGTCGCACCCACGCCTCCGTCTCTCCCAGCAGCGCAAGTAGCAGAGAGGGAGGAGAGAAGGCGTGAGTGGGTTTAACACAGCCGAGTGCAATCTTCACCAATCAAATGAACGCCTCTCCTCGCCTTTAAATGCGCCGCGGGCAAGACGCAGTGACAATTTCACCTCGGTGGCGAGGATGGTCAGAGCCGCTGTCACTTTTGCAGCAACTGGGAGAGCGCAGGGGCCACCGGCCGCACATAGGAGACCACGGTGCGCGTCACCGTGTGGACCACCTCACGGGACAGATGTAATCTATCCCTGTCTGATTAATATGAGTATAAAATTAAGTGATAATTACATTTAAACACAGCAGCAGGCTAATCCATTCATCATGCTTGTGATCCACCTGCATTCCTGGTCTGTCATCGCTAAATAGCAGAACCTTTGGTGAAATAATCCCCCCGATATCTCCTCCTCATCCTCCTTGTAATAATGTACTCCATCTTTTTAGATCACGTTACGAATAAAGATTAAAACAAAGAAATATGGACAATCACAGGTAAATCCTTAAGACACTGAGTGACTTACATTTCTTCAGCAAGCGTCTCTGTCTTTTTTCTTTTCTTTTGAATTTCATGAGATGAGAGAAGCCAGATACTCCGTATCGGATGATGTGGCTGTTTGTGGTTGGCTGAGAGATGTGAACTCGTTAGTTATGACAAACGTCTCTGATCTGACATCAGATGTGACGGGACAATTAATATAAATACAAATGTATGTGCTGGTTCAGACGGTTACATTAAATAGTGGTTGCTGTGATTGTTTATTGCATTGAAATGTGCCTGACACTCTGGATACCTGCCTGTGAGGTTTTGGTGACGTGTGCGCACTGTGCGCCTGTCAGCCAAATTACCACTGCCCTGGGTGCGCCTCATCTGTGCCGAGAATAGACCAGGTTGGAGCTGGCGGGCTTTCAGCGCACCTTCCGTGCAGTTTTTTGGCACAAAATTGTCACTGCGCCAAGCTGAATCTTTCGACACCTCCCCCTGGTGCGCCGTCACACCCATCTCAGCGCAGCTGGTCTACCAAATTGCCAAATTGGCTGCGCACGGCGATGTGCCAGACGAAATTACCACTGCGCGGGGTGCGCCAGGCTGCGCCACCCTACGCCACCCTGAGTTGCGCCAGGAAATTAGAGCCCCAGGTTGGAGCTGGCGGGCTTTCAGCGCACCTTCCACACAGTTTTTTGGCACAAAATTGTCACTGCGCCAATTTGAATCTTTCGACACCTCCCCCTGGTGCGCCGTAACACCCACCTCGGCCCAGCCGGTCCACCAAATAGCCAAATTGGCTGCGCACTGCGGTGCGCCGGACAAAATTACCACTGCGCGGGGTGCGCCAGGCTGCGCCACCCTGAGTTGCGCCAGGAAATTAGAGCCCTTTGTTGCACGAACTACAACTGTATGAAGTTCTACTTCCAAATGTGGTGGCTGGACAACATACATCTTAATCCTAATTCCCTTGTACTGAAGTAACACCAACTTGATATTCTCTCTTTTTTGGACCATCCTCTGTAATACCCAGAGATACTTGTGCATGAAAATCCAAGTGGATCGGCAGTTTCTGACATAATCAGATCAGCCCGTCTTGCACCAACACTCATGCCATGTTGTCAGTCACGTAAACCCTCTTTCTTCCCCATTCTGATACTTGGTTCCTCTTGATCAAGTTTATATACATTAAGTTACTGGCTGATTAGCTATTTAAGTCAACAAATGGTAACCAGGTGTACCTGATGCAGTGGCCATGTGAATATTTTCATAGTTTGGAGATTTTTTGTCATAGCTGATGTTTTATATGTATGTATTGTGTATCTTGCTGTCAAATCTTAATTCTCTATTTGATAATGTAACAATACGGAGAGACTTGGGTCAGGGATGCTGTAAAATCTGACAAGATCATGACAACAAGGTGAGGCAAGCACGAGTCACAGCTGAATTTATCGCACACTATCCTACCTGTAGAAAGGCCATGGTCTGGGACTGACTGAGCAGACCTCTGACGTCTTCTCTGGCTTTTTTCATGTTCTCAGAGTTATCGGTAAACCTCTTCATGAGGTCCTGCAGTTTGGTCTGACAGATCTCCAGCTCACGGTCCACCTCATGCTGAGCCTCGCGTTCCTCTGAGACCAACAAATCCCTCATCTGCTGATACAGGGCTGCCAATGCCGACTTTCTTGTGACTGATGCATCCTAGGGCAGAATTAATACAAAAGTAGCAGATACAACCAGAAGTGCAGGGAGACATTGATCACATTTTCCTGTTAAAGCAAAATGCTTGTTGTCTTGTGTGAAAAAAATACTGTTTTGTGATGGATTACCCTCAGCTTGCTCTGCATGTCTTTCATGTAAAACAGGACCGTCTCAGTCCTCTCAATCTTCACATTCAGCAAACCCAGCTTTTCTTTGAAGTTGGACTGCAAAAAGAAGCAGAAAACCATCTGATCATAACTTTATATTTTGGAAATGTTTTTTCCCCCAAAGTGTTACACTAATGCACCAATCCCATAATTAGGCAAAAGCTAGAGATTGCCTGGGGCCCTGTGCTCTAGGAGGCATCAATGATACAGTCATTTTAGATGTGAATCAAAAATTAGATTTACGTCTAAATCAGGGATGGGCAAGGATACCAAGAGAGCCACATTGAAATTACCTACACTGCCACACTGTAAAGCCTAATTTGTGCAAGTTGAAGGGAACTAGGGGGGGCAAATGTATATCTGGACTTCGGCAGAGTATAGTCACTTTTATTGGGTTTTTATTGGTTTTACTGGTTATTAAACATATTTATACTGCATTTTTTGTTTGTTTTATTGCTTTTATTGTTTTTTTATTGCTCTTACTGTTTTTTATTATTTTACTGTTTTATATCATGTCTGCCTTTTCTACTTTAAAGCACTTTAGTAGGCCACTGGCTGTTTAAACGTGCTATATAAATAAAGCTGACATTGACATCATGTCACAAGAGGGTACTTAACATCTATATATATATTCAAACACAAATGCATTTACCAATACTTTATCTAAAAGGCTAAACTGAGTTTACGCCGTTTTTATGCTTGATGCAAATAACGTACATAATCATTAGTGAAGATACTTTTTTTTCATATTTAAAAAAACGTACTGGTGGGCCAAGATTAGCAGGGCTGCAAGTGCTAAAGGTGGTTTAAAAAGATCAATCAATCAATCAAACTTTATTTGTATAGCACTTTTCATACAAAAAATTTGTAGTACAAAGTGCTTCACACAAGGAATAAAATGAAAGGACATAAAAAGTAGAAAACTGCATACAAAGAAAATAAAAGACCCCACCCACTCTCGCAATTCACATACAACACCTACAGTAAATTAATCAAATGCACACCGACATAAAAGGAAATTCTAAACAGAAACAGAATTAAAAGACTGAGGAGACTGAGGAAACGCTATCTTTACTTAAAAATGAGGAAACACAGGAGCTAATACTTAAATTATAATTAAAAATCATAAGAGATTAGATAAAAATACTTTAGGGAAAGGAAGGTAAATAAATAAATGAACTAACATAATAAAATTTAAATAAATATGATAAAATGAAATAACCTAAAAACATATGTGTAATAAAATCAGCTAAAGTAGGATGGTAAAAAGAAAAGCAGTTAACAGAGAATAAAATTCCAGATAAGAAATCTGAACTGAAACATGGAAATAAAACAGATTAAGAGGATTAAAAATAAATAAAAAGGTAATAAGAAATAATAATAACCATAATCATCTAAAAGCTAGAGTAAATAGGTAGGTCTTGAGTTTGCCTTTAAAAATATGAACAGTAGGTGCTGCCCTCAGATCCTCAGGTAGACTGTTCCACAGGCGGGGGCCGTAATAACAAAAAGAGGCTTCACCGTATGCTTTAGTTCTGACTTTGGGTACAGTTAAAAGACCCGTACCTGAAGACCTGAGGGCTCTACTGGGCTCATAGGGTAAAAGCAAATCTGATAAATACGAAGGACCAAGACCATTAAGAGATTTATAAACTAATAAAAGAACCTTAAAATCAATTCTAAAAGATACAGGAAGCCAGTGCAGAGACTTTAAAATCGGGGTGATGTGGGCTCTCTTTCTGGTCTTAGTCAGCATGCGTGCAGCTGAATTTTGAAGCAGCTGAAGCTGTGAAATTTTCTTTTTGGGAAGACCAGAAAGAAGAGCATTACAATAATCAATCCTACAGGTAATAAAAGCATGGATAAGAGTCTCTGCATTGGCCTGAGAGAGAAACTGGCGCACTCTGGAAATGTTCTTTAAATGATAAAATGACTTTTTTGTTACATCCCTTATGTGCAGGTCGAAGCTGAGGTCTGAATCAAATATAACACCAAGATTTTTGGCCTGCTGACATGGACTAAAAGACAGTGCTTGGAGTTTGCTCTCCAGTTTTTCTCTCTGAGGACCTGTACCAATAACTAAAACCTGAGTTTTGTCCTGGTTGAGCTGAAGGAAGTTGTCCGCCACCCAGGACCTGACGTCTAAAATACAATTAAAAAGGGCATCAATGGGCCCTGTGTCATCAGGAGACACGGCGATGTAAAGCTGAGTGTCATCAGCATAGCTGTGAAAGTTGATGCAGTGTCTCCTGATGACGTCGCCTAAAGGCAACATATAAATATTAAAAAGTGTAGGACCTAAAATTGAACCCTGGGGGACGCCACAGTTAACACTGTAGAGTCCTGACTGGCATTCCCCCATGTTCACATAAAACTTTCTTTCTGTAAGGTATGAATTAAACCAATTAAAAACAGTGTCAGAAAGTCCAATCAAACCATTGAGTCTATTTAAAAGAATTTGGTGATCTTCAGTATCAAATGCTGCACTCAGGTCGAGCAGCACAAGCACAGAGAGCATTTTTTGATCCATATTTGACCTGAGATCATTCAATATTTTAACTAATGCCGTCTCTGTGCTGTGGCCGGCCCTAAAGCCAGACTGATACATTTCACCAATGTTTAAAGTTTTCATAAAATCATTTAATTGGTTAAAAACAAGTTTTTCTAAAATTTTACTTAAAAATGGCAGATTGGGAACTGGCCTGTAGTTATCTAAAATCGATGGGTCCAAATTATTTCTCTTCAGAAGGGGCTTGACCACTGCTGTTTTAAAAGTAGTAGGAAAAACGCCCGTCTGAAGAGAATAATTAAAAATATTAAGAATATCAGATTTAAAAAATGTATAAATCTGTTTAAAAAAAGGATGTGGGGATAGGATCTAAAAGACATGTTGCTGGTCTTAGCTGGGAGACAACTTTGTCAAGCATTTCAGCATCAACCAGGACAAACTTCTCCAGTGTTTCCTCATTAAAGAATAAAATTTGGGGCGTGCTAAAAGTTTCACTCTTGGTGTTTGATAAACTTGATCTAATTAACTCAGTTTTACTGCTGAAGTGGGGAGTCTGTGGTCAGATGTTGGGGGTGATTAAAAACTGGATTAATTAAACGGTCAGTGGTTGAGAATAAGATTTTAGGGTTGTTGTAACTGTCAAAGATTAATTTTGAAAAATGGTTTCTTCTTGCTTTTTTGATGGCATTGGTTATACTTTTTCATTTGTTCTTGGAAAATTTGCCTTTAAAGATTATTGTGATATGGGTTTCACAAGTTCACAGGCAAAGGATGATCATGGAAGTCGATTACCTTGACCTCTGATCATTGACCTGAGAATCTAATGAGAGTTTCTTTAAGTAAGAGTTTACATTTGAGCAAAAAATCTTGAATGTTCATATAATCTTGCATAACAAAACTAAAAGATGACAATTGCATGACATGACCTTGACCATTGTCCTAATACCTTCAAAATCATATTTTAATTTCACATTACTTTTTCACATTTTTGCAAAGTTTGATAAAGCTTGTCCATCAGCTTTATCAAACAATCGAAGCCCCTAAATTAGATAATGTCTAATTTAGGGGCTTCGATTTCTGGCCCCGTCGGCTACTATGGCATGAGAAAGAAACGCTGTCGGATGGATCTAAATTGCTCAAAAACGGCTCCGAGCATCGCCAAAATTGTCTGGGTGAGTCTACGAGCGTATTTAATCCTAAAAATAAGGTCCAGGTGTCAAAAAAACGAACTTATCCTCTAAGGTGAAACTGAGCCTACATTGAATTTATCTCGCCTGGTGCAACACCTGAGATGCTTGCCGAGCATAAACTCAACTCTAAATAAGAACTCACATTCAAACTAGGGTATATTAACTCGAACATAGTCTGTGGTGCAACTCATATCTTTAATAAACAGTGGCGTGTCACTGTACAGTGTGTCAGTAATAAGACAAACCTCTTTGTGGCTCCTCTGCTCATCAGGGGCGATGAAGGAGCACTGTCTGTGGACCTGCTGCAGACAAAGGCTGCAGATTGGACGGTTGTGCCCACTGCAGAAGAACTCGATCAACTTTTGGTGGTCCTGACAGACACGTTCTGACATGTCCCTTGAAGGCTCACACAGCTCATGGGTGCTGAACTTTGGATTTTCACGGTGAGGTTTCAGGTGCTCCTCACAGAAACAGGCCATGCAGGTGAGACAGGTCTTGGACGCCTCTGCCTCCATGCATGTATCACAGCGAATCACATCCTCAACCTTCTCCTCTTCACTCTCCTCTGTGACTTCATCGGCTTCTGTTTTATTCCACTTCAAGCTGAAGGTCTCCACAACGGTGCTGAGGACGGTGTTTTTCTTCAGCTCGGGTCTGTTGGGGAAGAGGGTGCGACACTGAGGACAGCTGTACGAGTCCTCCCAGTGGGACAGCAGGCAGTTCTGGCAAAAATTGTGTCCACAGGGGAGAGTGACAGGACAGTCAAAGGTGTTAAGACAGATGCTGCAGGTCAGCTCTTCCTCCAGACTCGTGAGAGAAAACGGACTTTCGTCCATGTCCGCCATGATGAGAGCTCGGGCGAGTCTGTGAGGGAGAAATGAAACTTATCGAGTTCATCAAAAACGAAAATAAAGACATGAGCTCACATTAGAGGGGTGAGGGGAGAACAAACTCCCCCTTTTCGAAAACCATAGTGGAAAACATGTATTGTCTTCAACAGTGCTTTTCAACTAGTCAAGCAGAGGGCCCACAAAACCCACACAGTGGCAAATCGGGACCATTTTTTTAAGTCAACCACTCATATTTATTTAGTAAAAAATGAGGCAGTTTGGACCTGAGATAAAAACGAATCATGTTATTGGACAAATTGGCAGATAGGAGCCAAAGATGGACAGATAAGTTTGAACCTTGTGTAAGATATCTTAGGTTAAACTAGAAAAGCACTCAGACAGCGCAGACCTCCGCCAAGCAGCTTCAGTCCACTTTGGCGAAAATGGTCCTATCTCGCAATGTTAAAGAATCCATAAAAAAATGCCTGGATCCGGATGGTGATTCGGATCAGTCCCAAAATGTAATCATTTCTTCCTTATCCCATTCCACACATTTCCTGAAAATTTCATCCAAATCCGTCCATAACTTTTCAAGTTATCTTAAACACAGACAAACAGACAAACTAACCAACAAAAACATAACCTCCTTGGAGGAGGTAAAAATTACCCACTCATATAACTTCTTTTATCATTTTCTTATACTGTTGTGATCTCTGGAGGCGTTTAAAAATGGTAATGTTAAAAGATTAAAAGAGGTTACCCTGTGCTCATGTTTGTAGTGTGGTAGTCTTGCTCTTGAAGAGAATAATGTAAATCCAAAAAGAAATACAGACAGGGCTGTCAGAAGGAGTCATGTAAGAAGGCTTTAGTGGGTCAGGGCATAATTAAAGAAACAAGTAAACAATCAGGAGGGGAAAACAAAAAATAACAACCGGTTTTGACCTGCACAGGTTCTTCATCAGTGCCTGATGAAACACCTTCACAGGTGAGGTTAATTTTTAAGCAATCTCATGTGACACTCTTCTGGACTGGGACCCAGAGGCACAAAACACAAAACAGGGTGATCAACTTCTCCCCTTTTGAACTAACACCACATCAGACTAAGGCACTGTCCAAGGGTTTATCCTTTGTGCCCACTTTTAGTACCAATAGTTTTGAAACCAAAGTTGATTTATTCAGATTTTATAGGAATTTAGATTCCCCCCACACTTCAGAGAGAGCACTTAAGTCCCTTTTTTTTTTCTTTTGATCCCTGTAAACAATCTGAGCCCGAAAAATATGAAGACATTGGCTCATAATTTCCCCATTAAAACTATACGTTAAAGCTAATTGCTGTTTCAAAATATTCTGATGTTTTTATGGCAAAACATTAACTTTCAGTCATCCGAGCCCCTTCTTCATTTTCATGAGATGGTTCGGTGAGAAACAGTCAGTTTTTAGCCAGCAACAAATATTTGATATCAAAATATTCACCACAGTCTGTAGATTTATCTGATATCTCTAGTTTATCCAGCTGCCTCCTTAACTGATTAATATAGCCTCTTAATATGGCTGAATAGGAAGTTATATTAAGTTTTTCATGAATGCCAGAGGAGCTTTTATTTAAAATTATGAACAATAAAACATACATTTAGACAAAAATTGATAAGCAAATTTGAAATTGCTTTCAAGATTTTATGTTCCACCCTTTGCCTGACTGACTGTATGACCTATTTAAATACAATAGAGTCACAGACTGTACCATGAAAAATAAACAAAACAGTTAAATGTTTGGCATGCAAGGCTTTCTTATCTGTCAGTGAGCTTTGAATCATAGTCTTGTGGACCTTTTTAGAAAAAAATTGAAATAAACATTTGAGATGAAACAGCAGAAATATATACAGGTCTGGAATAGTTCCACTACAAAGAGACTTACTATCCTAAAGGTGAAGCATTGTAAATGTGTTCAGCAGTGAACAATCACTCTGAAGCTGTTTTGTTGGTTTGCTCTTTCCTAAAATTTAGTCAATTGTGCTGAGATCTTGGCCCCATCTGAAACAATGTATAGCCTAACCTCTGTGTGGGTTCTCTTCTTCCAGTGTCAGAGCTGATCAAAGTAACCAGTCCTATTGAAATAAATCTCACATAAACTCACTTAAAAACTTAAAACTTCATTCAAGACTCAAGAGTTATATAATGTTTTACCACAGAAACCCTGAGAGATCATATTAACACCCTTTATTCTTCTATTTAAAAAAATATAAAAGGATTTAAGCACTTCAATACATCGTAAGTGTTTTCCACAATTTTTAGGCACACGTAGGAGCACCTGATGTCGCTCTGACACCCACTGCAGAGCCTCTTTGTTAGGAACACTTGTAGAGGCTATGATAGGAGAAACACATTTTAAGCTTCTCTTAGTCGTGGCCTCTTTAGCCACACTAAACTTTCTCAGGAATATTCACTTGTTGGAGTAAATGTGCAATCAACACAAATCTTGACAAGATTTCTGCCTAAATACAACATTATTTGCAAATATATGTAATGCTTCATCTTGCCTTCACATACCTTTTCTCGCAGGTGCAGCGAACTCCACATCACCCACAGAACTGTACGCTTGATCTGTGAGAACAAAACTTGTGACAGAGTCAAAGCAGCAGTTTCCCCACTCTCTCTCTCTCTCTCTGGCTCATGTGATCATGGGTGGGTGTGTTTCTGTGTGTTTGAGTGTGTGTTTCTCTGTGTGTCTGTCCACGTCAATTCAAAACCCGTTGATAAAGTATCAGCACCATCAGGTGAAAGCGTGCAGGGAAACTTTGCTCAAGTAAAAGTACTTAAATAAAAATGTACTCAAATACAAGTTAAGGTATCTATGAGGATAGGGGCCCCTGAAAAAAAAATACAGATTGATAGTTTTTACTTGTGGAAGAAGTCAGTCTTTCTTCACAAACTCAGTTTTTTTTTTTCAAACTGTATTTTTTTAGTGGCCCTAATATTCTTCCATATCTGTGAATGTATTTGAGTAAAAATTGCTTAAAATTTATACAAAGCACTGGCTAATGTGCACTGATGTTCCCTGCAGTCTGCATGGACAGAAAGGTAATATATAACTTTAAATTATTCATTGCTTTTGATAATAAAAACTTAAGATAGTTATTAATATTAGAGAGGGGGATTCCTTGGTAACTTGCCCATCGAAAGTTAATGAAATTCTAAATTCAATTCAATTCTATTCCCACTGCAAGAGAGCCTCATTCTTAAAAATCATCTCAGACATTAAACATGTATAACGTAAAAATACAATAAATATACTTAAAGCTTTCATTAAAAATAATTTTACCGTCATTTAGATTTTAAGCCTTAATGCAAACAGAAATGCTTGATTTAATAAGCAAAAATTTTCATTTATTAAATGAACAGAGTTTTACAAAAGTATATTTTGTAAGCATCTGTTTTTAAAGCTGTTTGTCATAGAGACGACTGTATAACCACTTATATCCTCTTTTTTATGAAAAACAAAAAAAGTACTAGAAATTTTACAGGGTTTTATAATAATTATTTGTAATTCTAATTTCCTGTAGTGTTTTATTGATAGTTTTCACGTGGTGGCACTCACTGAACTCTCCAATCTGCTTTACAGAATGGACAAGTTTATGTCACTGTTGAAAACATGCAGTCTGTAACCTGTCTGTCGCTACAGTCACTTCACTGTTCTTTACTTGAGGAAAACTTTAAGGGAAATCTTTGTATCTATACACCACAGTATTTGAGAGACAAAAAATGTATTCTTTACTCCACATTATTATAAATGTTGTAGAAGCTAAGTAAACAGTCTGAGTAGACAGATTTTGATAGCTATCACCAGTGTTATACTCTAAATTCATGTCCCACATTTTGTAAAAAAAAGAAACATCCTACTAAAGAGGAAGTGCCTGTGTTATAGACTTCTCTGATGTATTTAGTACTTTTGAATTAGACCTTTTGTATTTTCAGGCACTCAACTTCTGCTGCTTGGCCTGTGTCATGAACGTATGATATGTAAAATATATCATAAATAATATAAAAAATATTGGTGATAGAAAGCCCATCAAACTAACAGCCTGTGCAGATATGGACCTCAATGGTGAATTAAATACACCGAAAAATACTTTGCATTTTCACGTTTCAGCTGCTACTGCTTGAAGTTTTTGTTCACCTTCATCAACAGTCTCCCATTTACATTTTCATTATGATTCTAAAATCTGAAAATGAATCAGTTACACTTTTTCCTAAAGGTCACAAAGGTGTAATGGGAGGGATTCTTCCTTTGTGTCAGATTTGGAGGTGACAAGTGAAATGTGACAGGAGCACATGGAGCCTGCACAGGGGTAGGAAGAGGAAGACAGTATTTTCATATGTGTGCAGATGTCTGACGGTTTATCTGCTGTTCCTTCACAACAGACATTGACACTATTATGATGACTGATGACTCAGTCTGAAAGAGCCCATATTGTGCTTTTCCAAGTTTTGTATGCCCTTTAAGTGTGTTTAACATGTCTCCTCTGTATAAAAGAGTACTTGTATACATAAGAAAAAGTAATCTGGACTTCCTTCCCTCACTGTTTGTGGCGCCCTAGATGCCCGACACAGCTCATTTCCCCGACCCCTCCAATAGACCAACAAGTGTTAACTCTTACTACTGTTCTGTCTGCTGATCAAGCCCACTAGCTCAGAGTAACATGCCAGCTGCAGAGCATGGATGTAGAACAAATGTAAAAACCAGATTTTCATAGTACAGCACTGTACTAACGACCCCAGAATAGGCTGTCAACCAATCAGAGCAGACTGGGGCCTTGTGGGAAAGCCTAAGAAGCTTTAACAGAGCATCTCAGACTGAGAAAGAACACAGCTGGATACCTAGTCCGTGATTTTTTTTCCTGAATATTAGTGATTGTGAACAGACTTTCTGAAATTGATATGAACTCAAATTAAGGTTGAAATATGGACTCACTGAGGGATAATGATGGGGGCTTATGGGATGGAGTTAAGGGTCATCTCTTGTAGTGTGCATCGATAAGACCACAAAAAAAATCCTAAAATGTTTTCTGCTCTTTAAAAGGTTGTAGCAATTTTTTGTAGATTTTTAAGAGAAACAAGTGTTTGACTGCAGAAATGATCTTTTATTTACAATAACTGGTTATCATACAATACAGGGTAATTTTTTTCATACATTTGACAAAGCAATAATTCAATTTTGAACACAAACATGTACATTAAGTGAAAACATTTCAATGCAGAAGACAAAAAGTAAAGATGCGACAAACAAACCATAGCTCCAGTGAGGCAACAATTTAAACGCTGTGAAAATTAACATTCTCTCATTCAACAATGCACGTTATGTCTGTGATGTTACAATGGGCTAAAAGGGTAAACAAAATTTCCCCATAAGGTGAAAGCTCTCGATCATTTTAAACAACATCCCGATCAACAAGCATCAATTGGATCAATAAGGAATTGCAAACAGTGGAAGCAGCGGTGAAGACCTGAAGATTCCAGGAAGTCAATTTCTTTCCCTATAAATCTTTCTTTCAAACAGACAAAGAAGCAGAGCATGTTTAAACCAGCTGGCGCCCTCCAGTGTTCAAAACTAAAGCCAATGCAGAAGTACAAAAAAACCCTCTGGGAACTGCAGAAGCATGTCATGAACATGAATCAAGGAAGTAACATTTAAAGTCTGGCTCAATAATAGACATAATAAATGCTGTTAATGGTTCATTGCTTGACTTTTTTTTTTTTTTTACACATCCATATGTTTTTTTGTTTTCCAAGGAAAACAACTGAAAGAGGGCCTGGTTGTTCAGACTGATGGGCAAGTGTGATGCTGGTTGTAAGAAGGCTCAAAACCCGTCTAAAAGTTAATTTGGGACAGGCTTTTCCCTATCACTGCCTCTGATGAACTTGTTTTAGGGGCCAATGGGCTGACATTACTAAGACTGGGTCCATATCATACAGTCGATGGCTCTGATACATCACTTGGATATGGCCAGGTATTACATAAAGAAATGAAAAGTTTTAAATCAACAAAATTTAAAAAAAGATATGACCACAATCCCTGACACAACGGTTCAAAGCAGCAATCAACAACTACAAAAACAACACCCACTAAGTCTATGACAGGAATGTCAAAAATCAGAATAGCTTTCCTCTTTTCTGTTACCAATGTCACAACTTCCTCGGCTGGCACATGTGGCAATGCACGTCAAGAGTGCTTCGCATTTAATTAAAAAAAAAAACAAAACCTGATATTCTGGTATGAGAATCAACAATCACAAGCCACTGGGATAGTTAGTGTACAAATCATGCTAACCTCTTATGAAAACATAACTTTGTTCAATGCACTCAAAAACACAAAAGCCAAAGCCTGAAAGACCTGTTTTTCCAACTTCCCATCACAAAGCTACCAGTGAACAAAAGGATTTTGAGAGTACATGAAACAGCAAAAATGAAACATGAACAGATGACCAGGTGAACAAACACACCAAGATCAGACAAACGTCATGGTTCAAGTCTATTACCTAATGAAGCCTTAAAACCTGAAACCTTATCATTGAAAAACTGCTATTTTGAAAAATCAGAAGTAATTAATGCTGAGAAACATGTAATTTGACTTATTTTAATGCCAAAAGGATGTGCATGCATGTTGTACATCTTAGTTTGATAAGTAACCTTTAAACTTACAGCTGATGTACTTCCTTGTTTCATCAGAAATCAAATCAGCATGATTAAAAGAATAGTTGGTATTAAGTGGGGATCTGCCACCTCTGTTTCCTCCTTTGTTGTTGTGAGAATATCAATGAAGTTTTGCACAGCCATGCTATGACAGCCTCACAAACCTTAAAGAAGTAAAGTCACAGTCTATAGGCCTATTGTAATAGATAATGTTGCTGGTAGTATTCAAACTGTGTAGTAGAGTCGAGTTATGCAGTTACCATGGATGGAAAAGGAACATTAGTTCGCTTTCCCCTCAGTTAACTTCATTACTCTGAGCTCTTGGCCTACACAGTAACGACAGACAGCTTAGCTTCCATACCAGTTTTCTCATAACAGTGGCAGAGCTGAGCAGCATTGCTGTGGCTAAAGTATTTACTATTGTCATGAACATTATACAACTCCCTTACTAAATAAACCAAATCATCCCAATGTCTGAATACTTCAGTGACCATAGCCCTCATGGTGGGGTTAACTTGGTCTGTTATACCCTGTGAAACTAGACATCTTACTGTTTCCTCCTACCCGCTTACATCCAACAGAACCCCATGGTTGTGTTGCTACCATAGATGCACAATAAAGTAAAACATGCATGAAACCACCTGTTTAAATCATTGTTGCATTACTAAACATACAACACCATCACAAGCTAGCAGGCAGCAAAGAAGTTCAAACAATGTTTTAAGCTGTTGTTGGGTGACAAAAAAGAGAGATAGTAATGGCTCTCACAGCTGAAATACACAGGTCTGCTATTATCGTTTCCTTATTGAAAGCATGCTCTGTGCTGGCCCTGCCCTTCTGCTCCTCTGAAACACACAATAAAAACACACACCGTGAATGACTGCACACAGTGTGCATCTTAAGAACACGTGGTTACATATGTTAAGCTGTTGTTTATCTTCAACTGTTGTAATGGTTTGCTGCTCTTGTGATTTATTTGTGCATTTGTCATGATGATTTATTGGGATTCCTTTGTAAGTCACATTCCCTCTACAGATATGCTCCAGGGTTGTCACACAGAGGCACACACAAGGGTAAGATGTGCCAGTCTAAAAAACCACTCTTTGTCGAGGATATGTGGAAAGGCTATTTTCAGCAGGAGCCACATCAAGCCTTCATCATTCTCCACTAAACAGATCGACCCATATAGGAAGTCATACATGGTGCACAGAGCATTCTGTGAATTTAAAAACAGAATTACAGACTGTCTCAACAGCAAACAAACAGCAAACCAGCCAAGGAGGGCGCAGTAACCTGCCATTTGTATGTATTTGTCTGTACTGAGGGGTGTTGGTGGCTCAGTCTGATTGTGCACTCTATCAGTAACCGAAAGATTGCAGGTTTGAGCCCAGCTCAGGTAGTCCCCTGCTGATGTGTCCTTGGGCAAAACAAGTTGCTTCCACTGATCCATCAGTGGCTTGTAAATGGGTATGAAAGGGTGTGGATATGTTAGCCAACACTGATGGACAATGCACACAAACTCTGAACCATCAGATTGAAAGGGTGTAAAAGGGTAGATGTGACCAGTGGTGTAAAACGCTTTGATTAGCCAGAGACTAGAAAAGCATTATACTGTATAAGCTCAAGTCCATTTACCATTTGCATCCCCCATAAGAGCTTATGATCTTGTGGCCCATCTACTCTGCTTTCCTCTGTTGCAGCCACTCTCCACCCCTGTAATTCACCTGGGGTTGAAGGCATGCACCATCGGATGGACAAAACTATAGTGGGCACAGAACACTGTGTACATGTACTATGTGGACTTTGTTGAAGTGTAGCTTCAGTCTGCCATGATCATCTTTTTCGCATCTGACTTGCTGCATCACCAATAATGTAATCTTTGATATAGATTACATAGTCTAAGTGAGGTTAGATCCACAGGCATTTGCTGACATCTGGAACCAGACAGCAGGGCCTGAAAATTGACATGCCTCATCTAATCCACAAATCCCAATAATGAAGGCTAGTGTCCCACAGTTAAACCAATTTTTGAAACCCAAGACTATCAGCAAGTGTTACATCCTGCTTCTATGCATACCGTATGCAAACGTATCATTTGCAAGGACAACAGCAGCATGTACTAACAAAGGTAACACAAACTGATTTCCAACCCAGGGGCTGCTTTGCTATCAAAATTTATAAATTTTAAATATGACAGCTTAACAGCCACCAGTACCATCTATGGAGAACATGCAAGATGTATTTTTACCAGCCAAGAATTTGAAGTACTATCACCAAAAATTCAGATGCTGTGAAGAAAACCGAGCTCATGACATCAGCCTAAATCCTAGCTACATCATATATTAGCTCTGTGTTTTCATTTCAGTTGTACTCGCATATCCTTACATGTTTACGCTAAAGCAGACATAAAAGGTATCTTAGCAGGGAGCAGAGTTTAACAGCACAAACAACCATTAATTTGTCACCCAAAACACAGCAAAGATGTTCTACCATCAAAAGAAGGCAACACTCCAGACAGGAATGTAACTGGTCAGCCTCTTGACAGGTATATTTACCTTTTTATCACCAAGCTTTGTACGAATCAGCTGAGATAGGCAAACTATGTAGGAACAGTAGACAAGATAGGAGCCATCTGTACTGCCTTTCTATTCAAATACCACAACTCTATAGGAGAGCACTAGAGAGAGAGGAGCACCTTTATGATCATTACAAACCCTGTGTTAGTAATTTTAGTCTCCCGTTCTTGTAAACTTGCTTGCTGGCACTGGCTTGTGAAAGACTAAAGAGTTCAGGGAAGAGTGCATGCAGGTTAATGGCTGTGAAAAGGTTAACACTTTTATTATTAGTATTTTATCTTGATGTTGTACATGACAAAAGTTTCTCACCATCCCATTTTTTATAACAACAAAGGCCACTTGTATCAAGGCATTGTCATCTTAATGCCTGTAGTACAAAGTATAATAATACTGGCGGTTGTAATAATCAATAGTGGGGATCAATGGCTTAGTCAGGCTGTATGTTCTACCATCAACTGAAAAGTCAAGGGTTCAAGCCCAGCTCCAGCTGTCGCATGTTGATGTGTCTTTGGGCAAGACATTTAACCTGAGGTTGCTCCCACGACTGCCTCAATGGTGCATAAATGGTAATAAAGGGGCATTCGTTTGTTAACTAGTGCTGCTAAGAAACTTGAGTAGAAACTCAGAACTATCAGTGAGTGACTGTGAGAGGGGATGGGATGTGGCCTGCAGTGTAACAGCACTTCAAGTATTAAGAAAGTCTAGAAAAAGTGCTTTGTAAGCTCATTTCCATTTACTTTTTGATATCAATCAACTCAAATGATGCAATACCTGTTAGTTTTAGGTTTTATACCACAGAAAAGCACAGAAGTTGTTAAGTAAATAGATAAACAGATGTATGTACAAGTCTTTGCTGCCATGAAAGCAGAGAAAGAAAGAGTGCAACGGTGGATGACCAGCACTGAGATTGGGTAGAGAAAGGGAGTGTCCCTTGTTACAAAGCCATGATACAGGGAAAACGGTTACTTTCTGATTGTTTTACAGCTGTTAGGCTCTAAAGAAGTCAACATGTGAGCACAAAATGCTGAAAGGTGCAAAATATTGTTCAATTTCTTCTATGTCAAGCACATTCCTGCCCACTGCATGAATTTCTTCTCCACTCTCTGCCTACAGTTAAATGCTTTCAGTAACCAACATTTAAAAGTAGTTTTGAAGACCCTTAAGTATCCGACCGAGCAAGTTAATGTCAGTCTGCTGCAGACAGAAAGATGAGAACAAGACTTTTATGTCATATGGGTTGCAAGTTTTTCTCTAGCTTGAACAGGAGACTGAGGACAATGTAATCCCCATCCCTGAAGATACCAAGAGGTGCCCTTGTAAAAAAAAAAAATCCAGAAAGCCAAATCAGTGCAAGCACTTCTTCTGAACTTAAAATTGAGTTAATTATTTTAATTTGGGAAGCCATAATTTTTTGGGGGGAAAATCATATTTAGTCGATGTCTCATTACTTCAAACAGTGTTTCAATGTTGAATTATGGTCAGTGATCCTTTTTAATGTACAGACTGGGAGTAAATCACTCAATCACTTTGGTTTTAGTGCAGTTATCAATATTGTTTGATTTTTCACAAGTATACAATCCAAATTCAGTACTCTAGAATCATCTACTGCAGCTTGCACAAGGAGATAGTGGAGCCGCTGGAAAAGATCCAGAAAGCTGGATAAACAGCCTCAGTAAAAGGAATCACAAAGGAGTGGATGGGATAAGCCCTATCTGCCACATTATAGAACGTAGCTGCTCCTTTGTCACAATCCAGCAGCACACCTATGCGCTTTGAGTTTGGGTTTTCAAGCACAGTCTCCCTGTTGTTAAACCATGCTGACAGCTTGACATTGAACCACTCAACACACCAGGAATGGGCATTGCGGCCTAGTCTACTGGAGGGACCTTTGCGGTCGATTTTGTTGTAAGCCAAGCCGATGCCAACAAAGTTGTTGCTGCTCAGGCGGACCTCCCAATAATGGCGCCCTCTGGAGAAACCTTTTGAGGCGAGCACCTGGGAGCAGACGGAGAAACGTTCAGGGCAGTCAGGGTAGTCAGCATGTTCATCTGACACAGAAGCCACAGTGTGGCCCTCTTTGAGAGTGATGCGTTTGTGAGCCGTCTTTGGGTCCAGAGTGAGTATAGTGCCGTCTGGTAAGTAAAGAAAAACACCATTTCGATTTCAATCATTTTTACAACAAAAATACAGAATAGAACACGTGTGTAGCATCCAAACACTTACATTTCAGAAGTTCAGATCTTTTTTCAGCAGATGAAATGTTTGGAGAAATGTCTGAAGTGTCTACAACAAAACAAAAAAGATTTCACAAAAAATTCAAGATTCAAGATGTTTATTGTCATATACACACTAAAACACAGCAGTCACTAAAGGGCAATGAAACTCTTCTTTTGCGATCCCACCACCACCCACCACATAACCCAACATAAAAATAAAATATAAAAAACCTAAAATAGAATATAAACACCTGACGTATAAAATGTGAAATATAAAGTGCACATATACAATAAAAAGGACAGTTCAAATGTGCAAAAGTCAGTAATTGTGCAAAAAAACTAGAAATTACAACCCAACCTATCTTTGTACATGAAAGTTTGCTAATAATTCAGGATACTAAATGTGTGACAATAAGAAATAAAAAAAACAGTTCCAGTTGAAAATCGATAAATGGCAAGAGGAACCAATATCATTAGTTTTTCTGCTGAACAATTCCAAAAATCAATGCCCTCCACTAAGTTGCAAATCAAGGATGTCACGCTCTCATCAGAGGCAGACAACAAAGAAGTCAAAGAAGTAATCATGGCAGATAGGAGACCGAAGCAGTCAACTGTATGGCTTAAACTTACACATTACACCATATAGTTCCATTTTGGGGTTTTAACACTATCTCTCACTTTTGTTTAGATCAAAAAGGCCAAAGGATGTCACACTACTCAAACCTTACGTGTGTAGTGTGACATCCTTAAATAAAAGTTATGTGCCGACAGCTCTCTCACTGTGTGACACAGATATCTGCCACCGATCAGGCTTTCATGTCAATGCTCCCATTTCTCATGTCATCAGTCAAGAACAAAAAATTAATAAAACTTGAAAAAATAAAATTTGAGAGAGGACTAAAGCCACAAGCTAAATCATATAGACTTCCCCAACAGTGACTTTCAAAGAATAGAAGCTTTTGGGTAGTTCTGACCTGTTGAGTCTGCCTTACAAGCCAAATCAAAAACATATGTGTGTATGCCACACAAGAACACTCCTGGAATTTGCTGAATGCATGTTGAAGGACAGATAAACCAGCAATGAGTATTAGCCTTGCCTAAGTACAGCTGTTTCATGTAGTTTTCAAGAGCCCATATTTTCCTTAGCTCAGGTTCATGTGTTCAACAACTGCTAGGTTTTGTGAACAATTGCTAATGTTCAAAAAACTCTTCAGTTTAAATATACTGAATACCCCTGATCCAGCTGTATTCTCAGTCTCTGAGATGCTCTGTTGGAGCTGCTGTCACTTTAAGGCCCGTTTAAGGGTCTACTCTGCTCTGGTTGACCTTTCTAGTCTGTAGTAATTGGTCAGTTCAGCATTGCTCAGTGCCATGTTTCAGTGGTTCTATGCTCTACCTCAGGCGTGCTCCCATAAGGTAAAAGGCTTCACATAATGACATAACAATGGTAGGATGTCACACTGGTAGGTCTATTTGGGGGGAGGGCAGCTACGGGCACTGCATTGAGGCTCTGGTACATAATGAAAGACATGTAAAACATACTAATAGACATAGAAATCATATTACAGCTGTCTTAGTTGAGGTCTCAATGTAATACTGCAATACAGGAATTTCATGCATGAGACAATGCATGAAAATTAAGAAAGCGAGCACTCACTGTGAAATACTAGTAATATTACATGTTGTTTCATCAGTAACATATATTTATTCTGACTTAATGCATGTGTAACCATGGTAAATCAGTCATTGTGAATTATGAGTTGTAAATGATGTTCATGATATTTAACAGAACTGAAGACAGTGCTCTGCTTGAAGGGTCAACAAACATGTAGCTATAAAGAACTCATGCCTAATAGCTACGATTACAATGCTTCAAATTCAGTTTTTTTGTCTTGTTTTCTTTATTTATACATTGATGGACATGGCAGCTCAAGCATAAAATACAGTGAATATATTTGTTTTACTGATATCTAATGAATTTTAACAGGCATTTCTACTTTATTATGAAGACATGATAATTTTTTTATTTGGACCCTGTGCTAAAGTGTTGTCATTTTTTTAATACAGACTAACAATTACAGGAGTAAAACTTTTAATTGTGTCCATATTTAGTTTCGGATTAGTTTTGCTATGGTCAAGGCCAAATCAGCTACTACTAGGAAAACAACTCCATGTTAGCAATGATAGGCAAATTACTAGTAAAATGCAGAAAGTTAAGTTACGAGTTTCTCATTAAAAAAAATTAACTTCTCTACACTAAAGCTTCACCCTGGTGAAAAGTAACAAGCTAAGTTACAGCATGACAAAAGGTGCTCACTACATCTAAGCTATTTTCATCAACAAAACCCAAAACCAGTGAAGTTGGCACGTTGTGTAAATCGTAAATAAAAACAGAATACAATGATTTGCAAATCCCTTTCAACCTATATTCAATTGAATACACAGCAAAGACAAGATACTTAACGTTCCAACTGGTAAACTGTGTTATTTTTTGCAAATATTAGCTCATTTTGAATTTGATGCCTGCAACATGTTTCAAAAAAGCTGGCACAAGTGGCAAAAAAGACTGAGAAAGTTGAGGGAATGCTCATCAAACACTTATTTGGAACATCCCACAGGTGAACAGGCTAATTGAGAACAGGTGGGTGCCATGATTGGGTATAAAATGCAGCTTCCTGAAATGGTCAGTCATTCACAAACAAGGATGGGGGTGAGGGTCACCACTTTGTGAACAAATGCGTGAGCAAATTGTCGAGCAGTTTAAGAACAACATTTCTCAACGAGCTATTGCAAGAAATTTAGGGATTTCATCATCTACGGTCCGTAATATCAAAAGGTTCAGAGAATCTGGAGAAATTACTGCACGTAAGCGGCAAGGCCGAAAACCAACATTGAATGCCCGTGACCTTCGATCCCTCAGGGCGGTACTGCATCAAAAACCGGCATCACTGTGTAAAGGGTATCACCACATGGGCTCAGGAACACTTCAGAAAACCACTGTCAGTAACTACAGTTCGTCGCTACATCTGTAAGTGCAAGTTAAAACTCTACTATGCAAAGCGAAAGCCATTTATCAACAACACCCAGAACCGCCACCGCTTTGCTGGGCCCCGAGCTCATCTAAGATGGACTGATGCAAAGTGGAAAAGTGTTCTGTGGTCTGAACGAGTCCACATTTCAAATTGTTTTTGGAAAGTGTGGTCGTCGTGTCCTCCGGACCAAAGAGGAAAAGAACCAGCCGGACTGTTATAGGGCGCAAAGTTCAAAAGCCAGCATCTGTGATGGTATGGGGGGTGTATTAGTGCCCAAGGCGTGGGGTAACTTACACATCTGTGAAGGCACCATTAATGCTGAAAGGTACATACAGGTTTTGGAGCAACATATGTTGCCATCCAAGCAACGTCTTTTTCATGGACGCCCCTGCTTATTTCAGCAAGACAATGCCAAGCCACATTCTGCACGTGTTACAACAGCGTGGCTTCGTAGTAAAAGAGTGCAGGTACTAGACTGGCCTGCTGTAGTCCAGACCTGTCCCCCATTGAAAATGTGTGGCGCATTATGAAGCGTAAAATACAACAACGGAGACCCCGGACTGTTGAAGAACTTAAGCTGTACATCAAGCAAGAATGGGAAAGAATTCCACCCGAAAAGCTTCAAAAATTGGTCGCCTCAGTTCCCAAACGTTTACTGAGTGTTGTTAAAAGGAAAGGTGATGTAAACACAGTGGTAAAAATGCCCCTGTGCCAACTTTTTTGCAATGTGTTGCTGCCATTAAATTCTAAGTTGATGATTATTTGCAAAAGAAAATAAAGTTTCTCAGTTCGAACATTAAATATCTTGTCTTTGCAGTGTATTCAATTGAATATAAGTTGAAAAGGATTTGCAGTCATTGTATTCTGTTTTTATTTAACAATTTACACAACGTGCCAACTTCACTGGTTTTGGGTTTTGTATTTTGCAGAGACCGTCATCATCAGAATTATTATTATTATCATTATTGTTGTGATATTTGTACCGTTATTACATCCACACATGCTTTTCTTCATATTTGTGGGGCTGTTTCGTTTGTTTAACTTATCTATATCTGTTATCATATTTTCTGTTGTATCTCTTTAATTTGACTTTTCAAGTAGTTATACTGATGTGTAGTTCTGCTTTTCTAGAAACTTTATTTAACCAGAAGACCCTCACTGAGATTAAAATCTCATTTACAAGAGTGTCCTGGCCAAGACAGGCAGCAGCACATTTACAAACTTACAGACATAAAACAATTACAGACACAGATATAGACCAAAAGGTCCTGTATGAAGTGGTGCAGGGATGACATATTTTTGTAGGTCAACCCAGAGGTTAGCATAATCTGTTCCCTCAACGGCAAGCCTACTAACAGCCTATGGGATTTTACTGTGTTGGATTATTGCAGATAATGAGCTCTGTAGCGAACAAAATAATTATGAGCCCTACATGTTCTGCTCTTTGTAGCAATCTTTACAAACAAAGCTACTTTTCACGATTTTTTTTTAGCTTAAATGTAATCCATGAAAGTGAAAAGCCATTATTAAGCTACTATGAAACTACAACATGGAGGTTCAGCTTAGAAGCAACAATGTTTCCAATGTATAGCATCTTATTGTGACTTCTTCTTTTTTCTCATAATCCAATGGCCTGATCAAATTGGTCCTTGTGGCTGTGGTAATAGAGTCTGAATAATTAATTAATTATTAAAAAAACATCAGAAATGCTTTCTGTTTGGTCCCCAGCCCATTTTTGCTGTCCTTATTAGCAGTTTGTTAGCAACCATCATATAAAACAAACAACAACGGTTAAAGCTTCAAAAGCAGGCAATATCAGAAGCATGACATTATTTCCAATTTAACATTAAAAATCTCATACGTGTTCACCACAAAACCTTATTTTAGGTATTAATCCAAAACCAGTATTTTAAATCCCATTTACTTTGGGGGGCTGGAAAACAGGAAGTGCTAAATGCTAATGCACTCCTTTCAAAAAAATAATTTTAATCAGATACAAAAATCAACCTTATATGATGGAGGTAATAAAACAAGTGCTTAATTGCCCTAACTCAAACAGGTTTAATATGCCTGTCACTAAATAAAGACCTACGTAAGCATTTTTCAGATATCTGAAATCATGTTTTGTGGGTAAACAGCCTGATAAACAGTCCAAACACTGTCAATAAAAACAAAACAAGCTCACAAAGTTGCCCGTTAATAACATGAGGCTGCTTGTTTCACCTCATTGGTTCACCTTGTCCCTGTTTCTCTTTATCTGAATCCAACTTCTTCACTATTACCTTACGAATTATGCTCCTCCTCTCTCCTCTACGCTCAGCAGTTAGTGACTGAGAGACTGCCAGCTGACCTTTAGATTCACTGGTGATGGGTAACTTAATCCGTGTTTGTTTTGTGATTAATTTGTGAATCCTTCAGCTCATGAGTTCAGCTGCAGCATGGACACTGGAGGTGTAAAGGATTGGGCAGTGGTGTCACCATCATGTGGAAATAAACTTTCCTGGTTCACCTACACGCCCACGTGTCAGCTCACGTCATGCACTCATCCTTGACAGTGTTTTGGACTGTGACAGAGATCTGTTGCTAATCTCCCTCTTTGTGAGAAACGTATAGCTTGTTTAGGCACTACCGTGATTCCTCATCAATAAAATAACTAAGCTACTGAAAAACTATTTGACTCAGAAAAAACAGATTGTATTTGTCATTTATGGAGTGCTGTGTTTACCTGCTGTCTGTTTGAACTCAGCTGCAGATGTCGGTTGTCCTGGTTTGCTTTTCTCATTACCATCCAACAGGTCTCCACTGAAAGGGTCCCGGACTGTTATTTCCCATTCGGTCCTCTGTGGACTGGGAGTTCTTATTTTTTTCTAAAGAAACAATAACATTTATTTAGTAATTGCAGTTAGAAAAATTAATTGAAATTACTTGTGCACCAACAGAACATTGTTACCAAATGAAAATTTAATCTGAGCTGCCTCTGACACTGATATCAGTATGATCCAAGCAAACACTTCACAAATCAACAGCAGCAAAACTACAGCTTTCAAGGTTAGTGCTGTAAACAACGTAATACATTGGCTCAACATATCTATCCCGCCATGTGACTGTCACTTGTGTGTGTGTGTGTGTGTGTTGGTGTGTCTGTGTCTGGGTGTGTGTGTGTGTGTGTGTGTGTGTGCTGAATGTGTGCTGAATGTGAGTTGGGAGATCGGGTGGGGTTTGTATTTTATTTGAAGCCTCTGAAACTTATCTGCTTGTGTTTTTGAATGAAAAGCACTTTGTGCTACTTTTTTTTTTAATGGAAAATTGCTTTAGGAATAAAGTTTGATTAATTTATTTCCGTTACATTTAACCATTTTTAACCTCAGAGCAATGTAACCTTTGACAGAGTAAGCCTTGTCCTAATTGCATAACAAGGGTATGCTGAGGACCCAAAGGTCAATGAACAGTCTATGACCTGAAATGGTTCGTTGAGTGCAGACTATTGCTTTAATTTAAACTAACCAGTGAGATTGGAAAAACAAAACTTATATAAGAGCTGATGCAGGTGCTCTTATGTCATTGTCAGACAGTTTTTTTAAGGTTGTTATCAAAATAAGCTTAATACTAATACTAAGGTTTGAAATGTGCAACAATCTATTGCCAGGTCATGTTACGATGAATCAGCACCTTTCTCACACTGAAACAGTGAGATGTTTTTTAAGTATTACTGTAAAATCCAGGGAATGAGACACACATAAAAAATAAATGAATAAACAAAAAAACAAAGGGCTGCATGGTGGAGCAGCAGGTTTGTGCATGTGTTGAGCTCCCTGTGCCAGTCTGTTTCAGTGTTGACTGCATGTTCTCCCTGTGTATGTGTGGGTTTTCTCCAGATACTCAACTTTCCTCCCACAGCCACAGAAATGTTCATTAGGTTGATATGTGACTCTAAGTTGCCCATGTTGCCCATAGGTGTACAGTGTATGTGTGTGTGTGTGTGTGTGTGAATGACTGTCCATCTCTCTATGTTGGCCCTGTGATCAGCTGGTGACCAGTCCATGGTGCACCCCACCGTCTCATATAAGATGAAATAATCCAGAGGCGCAGACTCCATCTGGTTAAACAGACTGCACTGACAGAGTAGACACAGCAGGTGTAGAAATTACAAGTTGTGAAGTTTCTTGACCCCAATCTGAACCATTAAATAGGACTGAGGTTCAGACATTTTTTCCTCAACGAGACCCCCAAAACAGACTGTAGTGATTGCAAAAGAGCAAATCATTTCCAGGATTTCCTGATAGCTTAGATTGATGTACCTAATAAACAGTGTTTCATTAGGTACATCAGGTATGTTAGGTATCATCTATTTGGCCTGTTGACAAATGGACATTTTCTTACTTCCGTGTTCTCTTCTTTTGGGCTTCTGTTGCCTGAGATTCAGGGCTTATGGGCCTGGGGAGCAAGGGACCCTCCAATGAACCACTGTGATTCTCAAAACCAGAGAAGCGAGTAAATACATTTTAATAATGAACTAGAAAGACTGGGTCTGGTCTTTTACCCAAGAGTATGAAATGTTATGTCAAAGTTTTTATGTAACATTTTATAAGGAAAATAATAAGGTTAAAAAAGGTGTACCCCAAGGAAAAATATAATGTAGTATTTAGGGATGCAAAGAATCTTCAACATAGTAGAAAAAATTAAATAAAATAAACGGTCAATTACAGATTTTATCATCGGATAGTCATTCAATTCAAAGATAGGAATCTTTGATGGGGCATCATACAGTGACCACAGAGCATTAGAAAAACAACACAGCACAGCTTTTCATCCTTTACACTGATAGAGGACTTAAATGTCCTCACAGTCTCTATCGTGTCAGGAGGCACACTGGAGACTTATTTATCAGATCCAAGGCTGAAGTTGCAGATCTAACAGGACTAAAGTTGTGGCTAATTTGAGAGCTAACCCCATCTCCATCAACAGCTGCCGTGAGCAGACACGAGCACTTACCTCACATACAGCACTGTGCAAACTGGGCAGATGGCTGCTTACAGATAGAACTGAACATTTTTCTCATTTTTCTCATTATTTTTTGGCTATATTTAAATAAATGTGTGTAAGTATCTTTTTTTATTTTGCCACCTTTTGGTATTAGAGTATGTCAGCACTGTGAAAGCATTAAAGGAGAATGAACTTTGAAAATCACATTTACAAATCATAAACCATGCATCTCTTTAAAAGCCAAAATTAAAGCCTGCAATGTTTTTTCTTTCTCTGAAGTTGCATTCTCACCAAATGCGACTTGGGCGACCACTTTCCATGCAAAGTCAATGTACAGCCATGATTGGGGGGGGGCAGCCCTCACACGATGCGCCGGACGCAGCCTGGGCGATTTGGTCACGCTAGTGGGTCGTTCTGGACGAGACCAGGTCGTGTCGCTCAGTCGCCAAACTTGAATAATTTGAACTTTCAGGTGACATCACGTGTGGCTGTGCTGCAACATCCAATCAGAATTGTGTGTGTGTGTGTGTGTGTGTGTGAGACGACACCCATGACTGAATTGTTTTTATTCCAGCTCACATTAGAGTGACAATCCATGTCCATGTGGAAACATTAGTTAGTGAGGACATTAGTTCCACCTAGACAGGACCGTGGAGTACTCCCTACTCGTGCAGTTGACAGACAGTGCTGCAGCAGGGACAGCAGCAGAGACAGCAGGGCCTTCAGCTGCTGGTAGATGAATAAAAAGGATACAGTTGGAATGATGTCAGCTAACCCATACAAATATGTGTGTTTTTAATTACTTTGTAAAGTGTCCTTGAGTGTTCAGAAAGGCGCTTTAAAAATAAAATGTATTTTTATTACTACATGTGATATGATATATGATCGCCGTGAATCTCGAGCAGGCGCGACGTCACTGAGCGACACGACTGTTTAAAATTGGGCTATTTTATGGACAGTCGACGTGACTTGGGTGAGCGACGCAATCTTGGTCACCAAGTCGCGCTTGCTGTGAATGCACCTTTACATTGTAGTCCCCCTCCACTTATCTTTTTCTTCCTCCACTCCTATCACTAAACATTCAAGCAAAGTATAATCATATTAATATACAAAAGGTGATTACCAGGTAAACAAAAAAAAATCATCCATGTTAAGATAACAATAGTTGTGCTTTGAACATGAACAAAGTTTGGCTATAATTAAATCAAAACAGCACATTTTAAGTTTGAAAGAACATGGTCAAATGTAAGAAGGAACAAAAAATAAAAATAAGAAGAACTATTATATTGCATTATTATTCAATATAATATAATACTAAATCACAAAGCAATAATAAGATTTATAGGTTACTGTGGGGGCATCAAAGAAATAAAAGAAGCACCAGAATAGTTGTCTAATTGACCCAATAGTCAATGACTAGTCGATGATAGAAATAGTCATTATTTCCATCCCTAGCAGTAATGACATCTGAAAAAGAGTGTAGTCCAAGTCCCTCTCGATTTGTTTTTCTTAGCTCTGTGTTTACATCCCTCAGATTAAGGGTGTATGATATGACAATCGTAAAGAACTAGAATGCATTGGCAATCTTCATGACGCTGACATTGACTAAATTCATTCAATTTTTTTTTTTCAGAATGCAGAGAAATAACAAATTTATACCTATTAATTAAAATGAAGACCCCTACACCATTTTCCTCAATGGTTCCAACTTAAAGGGCAAATATTTAAAAACTCCATGTATTGACCAACATGTTCTTATCAAAGACAAGTTAAAGTCTGTGTAAATGACTTATATACTAATCTCAGTATTTGTACTTTTAAATAATATTTATGGATGCAAGTTTAGCTCTGGTCTGTAATTTGCAAATAAGTGTCAATAATGAGAACAAAAAGAATTGTGATAAAATCCAGATTGTGATACTGCCATAAAAAAAGATCATGATACCGTTTATTTCCACATCATCCAACCCTACTTCAGATTAAAGACCTGTTTAAGTTGTAAACAGCTTGTTTTAAACAGCTTGTTTATGAGTCATTTAAAAAGTTACATACATGTGCTATTTACCACCAAAAATCTGTCATTTTTATTAAAAGCCAATGGATGCTTTCACTCATACACTATAAAAGGAAACAGTAATACATTTTTGTCAAACAAACCTTGTTGGTTACTAGTTAGGCTGAAAAAAATAACTACATTTAGGATTAAAGTTATTTTCAAGTGATGTGCCATTTGTCAGTGGGTTGGTTCTATGAACAGCTTTTTTTTGTGTGTTTAGATTGGAGCCTGTTAAGAGTCGGTTAACATGATATAAAATAAAGAGCTATTTAGGAGCACAAAGAACTTAACGCTATTGAGTTGAGCAAAATGACATGGATCCGTAAAATGAGCCATAATTTTCATAATTTTCTGAACTGCATATGTGACTGGAGGAATGTTATTAACTCCCATGTGTGACCCATATAACAAGAAGTTACTATCCTGTTTATAAAGGTGTCTACAGTCTACACCCTGCCTGCTTGTGTCTGTCCTAACATAAAGTAAACCAGTTGTAAAAGCATGATGACCTACCCTGAACAAATGGAATTTGACCCCACCCATAGGCAGGACCTGGTGCTGGCTGGAGACTCCCCCCTTTAAACAGAGGACCTGGTGCTGGCTGGAGGAGAGGTGGAATAAGTGGGCGACCAGGGCTGTGGGACCTAGGATTTTTCTTCTGCTTCGGATTAATTGTACTATGAAGAAAATGTGGACTTTTTAGGACAGTTTCATAGATCATGCTTGAGTATGTTGAAACCAATCAAAATACATAGAAAGATATGTGATGTACAAAACAGATCGACATAAAAGTTTCTCTACCGTCAGGTAGATATTTGATTGTTTATCATACAAATGCAGATATTTTGCTTGGTAGAATATTTGTGTACATTAACACACCTGATTCAGGTTGCGATCCAGGTTCTTCACCCCCCAAACCAGAAGCTTCTTTTTTATCTGTAAATGGCAAAAACAGGAGTTAGGGGGCTCCATGATATGCCTTTATAAGGCCATCAACACACGTTTGTTTGTGTATGTTCATACACAAACAAACACATGGAAAGCCCAAGCAGTTCTTGTTAGTTTAAGTTAGCTGTTTTTGCTTGTCCAGCATGTTAAAATCTGCCTTAGTATCTCGCTTTTGTTTGAAATACTCAAGTGTTTTTTTCAGCAGAACTATACAACAATAGGGTCTGCATGGGGCCATGGGTTAGTACTGCTTCCTCACAACAAGAAGGTTCCTTGTTAAAATGCCAGACTGATCAAACAAGAATACATGTTAGTACATACTTAGAATTTCAAGGAATTAGTCAACAACCACAGAGCACATCAATTTGTTTCCCAGACTTTATCATTTTCATTATTTTTCACACAATGAACTCACCACATTCAATTACATCAGTGCTTAGCTCTGCAATAAAGTTAGACTGATGTTTTATACACTATCATAAAAGCTCTCACCGTATAAATTATCCCAATCTCTCTCATTAAGTTTACCTGATTTTAGTTTTTGAAGTCTAGCCTCAATGGGTAGCTGGAGGACATCTGTAAGATGCTGCCTCAGTGCACCTGCGAAGTCCTGAGCTGCAGTCACCTTCTTGGACTCGAGGCTGATCCGAGGGTGTGAGGGTCAAAGTTTGCAGCTTGAGGAAGGTCAAATGAAGCCTACGATAAGCGACAGATTTGGGTTTTATATTAGGACAAAGTTTATTTCAGAGAAGCTGCAGGAGTAAGTTTTACTACTTCAGCCAAACAATGAGGTGTAGTTTGCACTGATCAGTGTTTTCACAGAATCAAGGTATAACTGAGCTTCAGACAAAGTACATATTTTTAATTGAAAATACTTGAAAAATGACCCTAAAAACAAAACATAAGAATAGAAGTCCTACACCAAGCTGCAACTTCCAGGGCTGAAAAATGTCGAGTAGTTCCTTGATTGTCATATCACCCGCATTTTTGTCTTATTGAAGACTCTCTTTCAGGAAATTAGGGACATAACTGACATGTCCACAAGTCTGCGCTGAGTTGCTACTGGTCAGTCTCAAGTCCCGCCTCAACAAGGCCCCTAAGTACTGTGAGTAGATACACTATATTGCCAAAAGTATTTGTTCATTTGCCTTCACAAACATACGACCTTAAATGACATCCTGTTCTTAATCCATGGGGTTTAATATGATGATGGCCCACCCTTTGCAAATATAACAGCTTCAACTCTTCTGTGAAGGCTGTCCACAAGGTTTAAGACTGTTTATGGGAATTTTTGACCATTCTTCCAGAAGCACATTTATGAGGTCAGAAACTGATGTTGGACGAGAAGGCCAGGCTCGCAGTCTCCGCTCTAATTCATCTCAAAGGTGTTCTTCCAGGTTGAGGTCAGGACTCTGTGCAGGCCAGTCAAGTTCTTCCACAGCAAACTCCCTTATCCATGTTTTTGTGGACCTGCTTTGTGCACTGGTGTGTAGTCATGTTGGAACAGGAAGGACCCATCCCCAAACTGTTCCCACAAAGTTGGGAGCATGAAATTGTCCAAAATGTCTTGGTGTGCTGAAGCAGAGCTAATCTGAGGGCCACATGAAGTTTGGAGGTCTGTAACCGATGCCTCTGTAGATTGTTGGTGACCTCAGTGCACTAGGACCCTCAGCATCCACTGACCCTGCGCTGTGATTTTACGTGGTCTACCACTTCATGGCTGAGTCATTCCCAATCACTTCCACTTTGTTATAAGACCATTAACAGCTGGCTGTGTAATATTTAGTGGTGCGTAAATGTCATGACTGGACTTACTGCTCAGTGGCCTCCTATTACAGTACCACACTGGAATTCACTGAGCTCCTGAGACCAACCCATTTTTTCATAAATGTTTGTAGAAGCAGTCTGCATGTCTAGGTGCTTGGTTTTATAAATCTGTGGCCATGGAGGTGACTGGAACACCTGAATTCAGAGATTTAGATGGGTGAGTGAATACTTCTAGCAATATAGTGTAGCTCTAAAGTTCAGCTGAGATGATATTCAGTATGGCAGCATCTACATTTGTCATCAACTATCGTTAATATTTCAAAGACTCCTTCATAATCAAATGTTTGCCATCCCAGGGCTTCATTCAATTCTTTCTACAGTCTTTGGTTTTCTCTGTATCACAGCTTTGTAACAAGTGTCACTAACTTTCTTTACCTAACTCTATGGTGACCACTCACCATTGCACCCTTTCTCTGCTTTCATGGCAGCTTTGGGTTGGATGTGCATCTCATTATCTATTATTTACAGAATGTTGTCAATGGCCTACACAAACAGAAGTCAAACCACAAATCATTCTGAAAGCAAATTCTCATCTCTCTTAATCCAAACATCATGCATGACCTTTGTTTTAACGGACAATAAAATATTAATAGACCTAAGTATAAAACTTCCTTCCAGGCATTGGCAAGATGGCAGGTTCACATGAACCCTAAACTCAACCACCACCTGTTTATTCTCAAGTGCAGTCACACATGAGACAGCTGAGGATTTAAGTATCAACACAATGCCAAGAGAACACCAAAAGACATGTAAGGCAATAAGAAACATATTTAACATTACTGGGCTTTTCAACACATCATTGTTCAAATCTACAGGTTCATGTTAAACCATATCGACCTAAATGACCAACAATCAAGAGCAAGCTGGTGGAGGACAACCTCCACCACGAATTCTGAGGAAAAGAGCTCATCACTTGTCACCAAGAGGCTACAAAAACACAAACTCCCACTGACAGGACAGCTTTACACTAAGGTAGGGAAATAAAGGACTTCCTTTCACATTAAATTAATCATAAGGGAAAGTTGCTCAGTAATGGGCTACCTAGTCCTCTAGCCAGGTCATACTCTTTGGCTGGGAGTTTAACACTGCAACAGGTTTCTTGCTAATCTTTTCACAAAACATGCACTTTGCCAAATTGTATTTTCACCAATGACAGGGCAGATTTTGTTTTACTTACATGTAACTACAAACATTGACAAAAACAGTTTTCACCTGAAGAAAGACCAGAGTTTGGGACTGACTCAGCAGACTGTGAATTTCGTCTTTCGCTTTGTTCATAATATTGATGTTTCAGCAAACTTCTCTTCAATTGTATTGAGCTTGGTCTGCCCGCTCTCCAGCTCTCGGTCCACAGCAGTCAGGCATCTCGCTCCTCTCTGGCCAACATGTCCCGCATCTGCTGATACTCAGCTACCAAAGCTTTCTTCCTGTTGTCCTCTGAGTCCTTGACAGAATTATAAGGGACATTAAAATATAAGGAAAATAAACACATAGCTTGAATAAAGATACCAGACCACTAAAGTTAGCTGCTCACTAAACAATCCAGCTTTAAAATGAACAGAGTTACCTTTAGCTTTAGCTGCAGTCGGCCATTTCAGACAGAATAGTCTCATTCTTCCTGATTTTCCCATCCAGAACCAACAACTTCCCCTCAGATCAGACTGAAAAAGAAAAATAGAGAAGTGTAATGTAATGCATGACTGTATATAAGCACTGTGTAAATCACTGTTCTCAAACTGTTTTTACCAAGGCACACCTGAAGTCAAGCCAAACCCTCAAGGCACACCGTATTCAGAACTATTCAAAATAGCCTTTTGAACGTGTTATGACTTTAGCCTGTGCAAATTTAGCTTTTTAGACTCTAATGCTTAATCATTTTTGACAATTAACTGTGTTTTGTATAAAAAAAAAAAAAAAAAGTGTTGACAAGATTTTTCAAGAACTAGTGTGAATCTTTAAAGTTCATACATTTAGTGACATACATAAAAACTTGATAAATCAAAATTATAATACGACTGATCTCATGAATGGTAGACAGAAGTATTAACCTCCCCCACCCACTGATTCTTTGAACTATAAAGATGGCTTTGCCTGACTTGTAATCATTCAGAATGACTTCCTTATATTTGGAGAAGTTGCAGCTGTAAATGGAAAGACATGCATCGCAAGTTCTGATGAAGCAGGTTACAGGTTGAATAATTAGTTATTATATGGTTATTATGTGAACTTGTGGTTGTACAAAATCCTAGCACACCTAAGACTTGCCTCAAGGCACACCAGAGTGCACCACACCATATGAGAACCACTGGTCTAAATTATGTGTGGAGTTTAATTCTTGCTATCAGCTCAATGTCTTTTTTACAAAAAGCAGATCTGTTCAGAGTTTCTCCCCTCAGTTTTAAAATTTACTTTTGGCCTTCAGGTTGATCGATAGACAAACAGATGAGCAGACAGACACACAGACAGATATATAAGGGGTGTGAATCTCTCCTTTCAAAATGATCGGACCCGAATCTCAACACACAGGCCAAATGAATCCCAAAAATATCTTTTTTAAATTCTGATCTTAGAAAAAAAGGGGAAAGCTTGTCTTATTGTCTCGTTGAGAGTATGTTGTATCACTACTCTCTGTAAGTCCCAGAATAAAACAAGTTTCAGGTGCCTTTAAAAACTGTGACTGGGCAAAAGAGTTTATTACTTGGGTGTGTTAGTGCTACTGCTGCTTGCTGGTGCTAGTATCCTAGCCAAGCTTATCCTGCTATATCAACACGTGACATTTGTGCGCTGACATTTCATTTTGTAACTTCTGCTCTGAAGAACACAGACTGTCAGAAAGTTGAAAGTTTTCCATCTGCAATAATTAAGCCAAAATGGCTTGATTCCTGAAGTTGAGAACCACAAAACATTCCAGGGAACACAAGCATACTCTGTCACGGTGTCTGTCTAATAGTCTAATGAGAATCTTGGGGGCTTAGCAATAAAGATGCTGAGCAGTGAGAGGAATATGCAGGGCAGGCAGCATGACAGGCGGAGGAACCTCAGTAAACCATTTTTGACTTTATAGCAGAGTTGTTGTCTGGAATATGCAAGATTTTAGTCGATGCAGGGCCCTATCGACTGATGCACTTGCATTTTTAAAGTCATGATTACCAATTCAGATCAATTTATTTTTCATTACTTGTCAATTCAGATTTTTTAATGAATAATTTACATAGTGCAATTTTTAGGAAATTTACATCAATTTCTTGTTGATCAGATTGATGGTGGCCTACTGCTCAATAAAAACTGCAACGTGATTGACCAAGAGAAAGACAAAAGAACAAAACACATTTGAAATGAACATCAATACAGATTGTCTGCATGGACATGCATGTATGCATTATATTTTACTCCAATTCTTTTGATATCATGGACATTTTGTTGTTAAGAGATTTTAAGAGACAAACAACATTTCATACAAACTGCTTTGCAATGATAAACGGCATATATTCACTACTATCTCAAGAAACCCACTCAATATTCGAATATCCATACGAGCATGGGATTAAGTCTAATTTGAAGTTTAAATAAATATTGAATGTAAAAAATTAAGTGTAGCAGCACATCAGGGCGTGCAGAGCAGTGCCCTCTGTTGGATCAAACAGTCCACTGCTCTGGCGCCCTGATGTGCTGCTACACTTAAATTTTACATTCAAATATTTATTTAAACTTCAATATAGACTTAATCCCCATGCTCATGGATATTCGAATATTGAGTGGTGTTTCTTGAGATATTAGTGAATATATGCCGTTATCATTGCAAAGCAGTTTGTATGAAAATGTGTTTGTCTCTTAAAATCTCTTAAACAATCAAAATGTACCATGATATCAAAAGAAATGGAGTAAAATATAATGCATACATGCATGTCCATGCAGACAATCTGTATTGATGTTCATTTCAAATGTGTTTTGTTCTTTTGTTCTTTCTCTTGGTCCAATCACGTTGCAGCTTTTTATTGAGCAGTAGGCCCACCATCAACTCCTGATCAACAAGAAATTTGATGTAAATTTCCTAAAAATTGCAACTATGTAAATTATTCATTAAAAAATCTGAATTGACAAGTAATGAAAAATAAATTGATCTGAATTGGTAATCATGACTTTAAAAATGCAAGTGCATCAGTCGATAGGGCCCTGCATCGACTAAAATCTTGCATATTCCAGACAACAACTCTGCTATAAAGTCAAAACTGGTTTACTGAGGTTCCTCCGCCTGTCATGCTGCCTGCCCTGCATATTCCTCTCACTGCTCAGCATCTTTATTGCTAAGCCCCCAAGATTCTCATTAGACTATTAGACAGACACCGTGACAGAGTATGCTTGTGTCCCTGGAATGTTTTGTGGTTCTCAACTTCAGGAATCAAGCCATTTTGGCTTAATTATTGCAGATGGAAAACTTTCAACTTTCTGACAGTCTGTGTTCTTCAAGCAGAAGTTACAAAATGAAATGTCAGCGCACAAATGTCACGTGTTGATATAGCAGGATAAAGCTTGGCTAGGATACTAGCACCAGCAAGCAGCAGTAGCACTAACACACCCAAGTAAAAACTCTTTTGCCCAGTCACAGTTTTTAAAGGCACCTGAAACTTGTTTTATTCCTGGGACTTACAGAGAGTAGTGATACACATACTCTCAACGAGACAATAAGACAAGCTTTCCCCCTTTTTTTCTAAGATCAGAATTTAAAAAGATATTTTTGGGATTCATTTGGCCTGTGTGTTGAGATTCGGTCCGATCATTTTGAAAGGAGAGATTCACACCCCTTATATATCTGTCTGTGTGTCTGTCTCTCATCTGTTTGTCTATCGATCACCCTGAAGGCCAAAAGTAAATTTTAAAACTGAGGGGAGAAACTCTGAACAGATCTGCTTTTTGTAAAAAAACATTGAGCTGATAGCAAGAATTAAACTCCACACATAATTTAGACCAGTGGTTCTCATATGGTGTGGTGCACTCTGGTGTGCCTTGAGGCAAGTCTTAGGTTGCCTAGGATTTTGTACAACCACAAGTTCACATAATAACCATATAATAACTAATTATTCAACCTGTAACCTGCTTCATCAGAACTTGCGATGCATGTCTTTCCATTTACAGCTGCAACTTCTCCAAATATAAGGAAGTCATTCTGAATGATTACAAGTCAGGCAAAGCCATCTTTATAGTTCAAAGAATCAGTGGGTGGGGAGGTTAATACTTCTGTCTACCATTCATGAGATCAGTCGTATTATAATTTTGATTTATCAAGTTTTTATGTATGTCACTAAATGTATGAACTTTAAGATTCACACTAGTTCTTGAAAAATCTTGTCAACACTTTTTTTTTTTTTTTTTTTACCAAACACAGTTAATTGTCAAAAATGATTAAGCATTAGAGTCTAAAAAGCTAAATTTGCACAGGCTAAAGTCATAACACGTTCAAAAGGCTATTTTGAATAGTTTCTGAATACGGTGTGCCTTGAGGGTTTGGCTTGACTTCAGGTGTGCCTTGGTAAAAAACAGTTTGAGAACCAGTGATTTACACAGTGCTTATATACAGTCATGCATTACATTACACTTCTCTATTTTTCTTTTTCAGTCTGATCTGAGGGGAAAGTTGTTGGTTCTGGATGGGAAAATCAGGAAGAATGAGACTATTCTGTCTGAAATGGCCGACCTGCAGCTAAAGCTAAAGGTAACTCTGTTCATTTTAAAGCTGGATTGTTTAGTGAGCAGCTAACTTTAGTGGTCTGGTATCTTTATTCAAGCTATGTGTTTATTTTCCTTATATTTTAATGCTCCCCTTATAATTCTGTCCAAGACTCAGAGGACAACAGGAAGAAAGCTTTGGTAGCTGAGTATCAGCAGATGCGGACATGTTGGCCAGAGAGGAGCGAGATGCCCTGACTGCTGTGGACCGAGAGCTGGAGAGCGGGCAGACCAGGCTCAATACAATGAAGAAGAAGTTTGCTGAAAACATCAATATTATGAACAAAGCGAAAGACGAAATTCACAGTCTGCTGAGTCAGTCCCAAACTCTGGTCTTTCTTCAGGTGAAAACTGTTTTTGTCAATGTTTGTAGTTACATGTAAGTAAAACAAAATCTGCCCTGTCATTGGTGAAAATACAATTTGGCAAAGTGCATGTTTTGTGAAAAGATTAGCAAGAAACCTGTTGCAGTGTTAAACTCCCAGCCAAAGAGTATGACCTGGCTAGAGGACTAGGTAGCCCATTACTGAGCAACTTTCCCTTATGATTAATTTAATGTGAAAGGAAGTCCTTTATTTCCCTACCTTAGTGTAAAGCTGTCCTGTCAGTGGGAGTTTGTGTTTTTGTAGCCTCTTGGTGACAAGTGATGAGCTCTTTCTCCTCAGAATTCGTGGTGGAGGTTGTCCTCCACCAGCTTGCTCTTGATTGTTGGTCATTTAGGTCGATATGGTTTAACATGAACCTGTAGATTTGAACAATGATGTGTTGAAAAGCCCAGTAATGTTAAATATGTTTCTTATTGCCTTACATGTCTTTTGGTGTTCTCTTGGCATTGTGTTGATACTTAAATCCTCAGCTGTCTCATGTGTGACTGCACTTGAGAATAAACAGGTGGTGGTTGAGTTTAGGGTTCATGTGAACCTGCCATCTTGCCAATGCCTGGAAGGAAGTTTTATACTTAGGTCTATTAATATTTTATTGTCCGTTAAAACAAAGGTCATGCATGATGTTTGGATTAAGAGAGATGAGAATTTGCTTTCAGAATGATTTGTGGTTTGACTTCTGTTTGTGTAGGCCATTGACAACATTCTGTAAATAATAGATAATGAGATGCACATCCAACCCAAAGCTGCCATGAAAGCAGAGAAAGGGTGCAATGGTGAGTGGTCACCATAGAGTTAGGTAAAGAAAGTTAGTGACACTTGTTACAAAGCTGTGATACAGAGAAAACCAAAGACTGTAGAAAGAATTGAATGAAGCCCTGGGATGGCAAACATTTGATTATGAAGGAGTCTTTGAAATATTAACGATAGTTGATGACAAATGTAGATGCTGCCATACTGAATATCATCTCAGCTGAACTTTAGAGCTACACTATATTGCTAGAAGTATTCACTCACCCATCTAAATCTCTGAATTCAGGTGTTCCAGTCACCTCCATGGCCACAGATTTATAAAACCAAGCACCTAGACATGCAGACTGCTTCTACAAACATTTATGAAAAAATGGGTTGGTCTCAGGAGCTCAGTGAATTCCAGTGTGGTACTGTAATAGGAGGCCACCTGAGCAGTAAGTCCAGTCATGACATTTACGCACCACTAAATATTACACAGCCAGCTGTTAATGGTCTTATAACAAAGTGGAAGTGATTGGGAATGACTCAGCCATGAAGTGGTAGACCACGTAAAATCACAGCGCAGGGTCAGTGGATGCTGAGGGTCCTAGTGCACTGAGGTCACCAACAATCTACAGAGGCATCGGTTACAGACCTCCAAACTTCATGTGGCCCTCAGATTAGCTCTGCTTCAGCACACCAAGACATTTTGGACAATTTCATGCTCCCAACTTTGTGGGAACAGTTTGGGGATGGGTCCTTCCTGTTCCAACATGACTACACACCAGTGCACAAAGCAGGTCCACAAAAACATGGATAAGGGAGTTTGCTGTGGAAGAACTTGACTGGCCTGCACAGAGTCCTGACCTCAACCTGGAAGAACACCTTTGAGATGAATTAGAGCGGAGACTGCGAGCCTGGCCTTCTCGTCCAACATCAGTTTCTGACCTCATAAATGTGCTTCTGGAAGAATGGTCAAAAATTCCCATAAACAGTCTTAAACCTTGTGGACAGCCTTCACAGAAGAGTTGAAGCTGTTATATTTGCAAAGGGTGGGCCATCATCATATTAAACCCCATGGATTAAGAACAGGATGTCATTTAAGGTCGTATGTTTGTGAAGGCAAATGAACAAATACTTTTGGCAATATAGTGTATCTACTCACAGTACTTAGGGGCCTTGTTGAGGCGGGACTTGAGACTGACCAGTAGCAACTCAGCGCAGACTTGTGGACATGTCAGTTATGTCCCTAATTTCCTGAAAGAGAGTCTTCAATAAGACAAAAATGCGGGTGATATGACAATCAAGGAACTACTCGACATTTTTCAGCCCTGGAAGTTGCAGCTTGGTGTAGGACTTCTATTCTTATGTTTTGTTTTTAGGGTCATTTTTCAAGTATTTTCAATTAAAAATATGTACTTTGTCTGAAGCTCAGTTATACCTTGATTCTGTGAAAACACTGATCAGTGCAAACTACACCTCATTGTTTGGCTGAAGTAGTAAAACTTACTCCTGCAGCTTCTCTGAAATAAACTTTGTCCTAATATAAAACCCAAATCTGTCGCTTATCGTAGGCTTCATTTGACCTTCCTCAAGCTGCAAACTTTGACCCTCACACCCCTCGGATCAGCCTCGAGTCCAAGAAGGTGACTGCAGCTCAGGACTTCGCAGGTGCACTGAGGCAGCATCTTACAGATGTCCTCCAGCTACCCATTGAGGCTAGACTTCAAAAACTAAAATCAGGTAAACTTAATGAGAGAGATTGGGATAATTTATACGGTGAGAGCTTTTATGATAGTGTATAAAACATCAGTCTAACTTTATTGCAGAGCTAAGCACTGATGTAATTGAATGTGGTGAGTTCATTGTGTGAAAAATAATGAAAATGATAAAGTCTGGGGAACAAATTGATGTGCTCTGTGGTTGTTGACTAATTCCTTGAAATTCTAAGTATGTACTAACATGTATTCTTGTTTGATCAGTCTGGCATTTTAACAAGGAACCTTCTTGTTGTGAGGAAGCAGTACTAACCCATGGCCCCATGCAGACCCTATTGTTGTATAGTTCTGCTGAAAAAAACACTTGAGTATTTCAAACAAAAGCGAGATACTAAGGCAGATTTTAACATGCTGGACAAGCAAAAACAGCTAACTTAAACTAACAAGAACTGCTTGGGCTTTCCATGTGTTTGTTTGTGTATGAACATACACAAACAAACGTGTGTTGATGGCCTTATAAAGGCATATCATGGAGCCCCCTAACTCCTGTTTTTGCCATTTACAGATAAAAAAGAAGCTTCTGGTTTGGGGGGTGAAGAACCTGGATCGCAACCTGAATCAGGTGTGTTAATGTACACAAATATTCTACCAAGCAAAATATCTGCATTTGTATGATAAACAATCAAATATCTACCTGACGGTAGAGAAACTTTTATGTCGATCTGTTTTGTACATCACATATCTTTCTATGTATTTTGATTGGTTTCAACATACTCAAGCATGATCTATGAAACTGTCCTAAAAAGTCCACATTTTCTTCATAGTACCAATTAATCCGAAGCAGAAGAAAAATCCTAGGTCCCACAGCCCTGGTCGCCCACTTATTCCACCTCTCCTCCAGCCAGCACCAGGTCCTCTGTTTAAAGGGGGGAGTCTCCAGCCAGCACCAGGTCCTGCCTATGGGTGGGGTCAAATTCCATTTGTTCAGGGTAGGTCATCATGCTTTTACAACTGGTTTACTTTATGTTAGGACAGACACAAGCAGGCAGGGTGTAGACTGTAGACACCTTTATAAACAGGATAGTAACTTCTTGTTATATGGGTCACACATGGGAGTTAATAACATTCCTCCAGTCACATATGCAGTTCAGAAAATTATGAAAATTATGGCTCATTTTACGGATCCATGTGATTTTGCTCAACTCAATAGCGTTAAGTTCTTTGTGCTCCTAAATAGCTCTTTATTTTATATCATGTTAACCGACTCTTAACAGGCTCCAATCTAAACACACAAAAAAAGCTGTTCATAGAACCAACCCACTGACAAATGGCACATCACTTGAAAATAACTTTAATCCTAAATGTAGTTATTTTTTTCAGCCTAACTAGTAACCAACAAGGTTTGTTTGACAAAAATGTATTACTGTTTCCTTTTATAGTGTATGAGTGAAAGCATCCATTGGCTTTTAATAAAAATGACAGATTTTTGGTGGTAAATAGCACATGTATGTAACTTTTTAAATGACTCATAAACAAGCTGTTTAAAACAAGCTGTTTACAACTTAAACAGGTCTTTAATCTGAAGTAGGGTTGGATGATGTGGAAATAAACGGTATCATGATCTTTTTTTATGGCAGTATCACAATCTGGATTTTATCACAATTCTTTTTGTTCTCATTATTGACACTTATTTGCAAATTACAGACCAGAGCTAAACTTGCATCCATAAATATTATTTAAAAGTACAAATACTGAGATTAGTATATAAGTCATTTACACAGACTTTAACTTGTCTTTGATAAGAACATGTTGGTCAATACATGGAGTTTTTAAATATTTGCCCTTTAAGTTGGAACCATTGAGGAAAATGGTGTAGGGGTCTTCATTTTAATTAATAGGTATAAATTTGTTATTTCTCTGCATTCTGAAAAAAAAAAATTGAATGAATTTAGTCAATGTCAGCGTCATGAAGATTGCCAATGCATTCTAGTTCTTTACGATTGTCATATCATACACCCTTAATCTGAGGGATGTAAACACAGAGCTAAGAAAAACAAATCGAGAGGGACTTGGACTACACTCTTTTTCAGATGTCATTACTGCTAGGGATGGAAATAATGACTATTTCTATCATCGACTAGTCATTGACTATTGGGTCAATTAGACAACTATTCTGGTGCTTCTTTTATTTCTTTGATGCCCCCACAGTAACCTATAAATCTTATTATTGCTTTGTGATTTAGTATTATATTATATTGAATAATAATGCAATATAATAGTTCTTCTTATTTTTATTTTTTGTTCCTTCTTACATTTGACCATGTTCTTTCAAACTTAAAATGTGCTGTTTTGATTTAATTATAGCCAAACTTTGTTCATGTTCAAAGCACAACTATTGTTATCTTAACATGGATGATTTTTTTTTGTTTACCTGGTAATCACCTTTTGTATATTAATATGATTATACTTTGCTTGAATGTTTAGTGATAGGAGTGGAGGAAGAAAAAGATAAGTGGAGGGGGACTACAATGTAAAGGTGCATTCACAGCAAGCGCGACTTGGTGACCAAGATTGCGTCGCTCACCCAAGTCACGTCGACTGTCCATAAAATAGCCCAATTTTAAACAGTCGTGTCGCTCAGTGACGTCGCGCCTGCTCGAGATTCACGGCGATCATATATCATATCACATGTAGTAATAAAAATACATTTTATTTTTAAAGCGCCTTTCTGAACACTCAAGGACACTTTACAAAGTAATTAAAAACACACATATTTGTATGGGTTAGCTGACATCATTCCAACTGTATCCTTTTTATTCATCTACCAGCAGCTGAAGGCCCTGCTGTCTCTGCTGCTGTCCCTGCTGCAGCACTGTCTGTCAACTGCACGAGTAGGGAGTACTCCACGGTCCTGTCTAGGTGGAACTAATGTCCTCACTAACTAATGTTTCCACATGGACATGGATTGTCACTCTAATGTGAGCTGGAATAAAAACAATTCAGTCATGGGTGTCGTCTCACACACACACACACACACACACACACAATTCTGATTGGATGTTGCAGCACAGCCACACGTGATGTCACCTGAAAGTTCAAATTATTCAAGTTTGGCGACTGAGCGACACGACCTGGTCTCGTCCAGAACGACCCACTAGCGTGACCAAATCGCCCAGGCTGCGTCCGGCGCATCGTGTGAGGGCTGCCCCCCCCCCAATCATGGCTGTACATTGACTTTGCATGGAAAGTGGTCGCCCAAGTCGCATTTGGTGAGAATGCAACTTCAGAGAAAGAAAAAACATTGCAGGCTTTAATTTTGGCTTTTAAAGAGATGCATGGTTTATGATTTGTAAATGTGATTTTCAAAGTTCCTTCTCCTTTAATGCTTTCACAGTGCTGACATACTCTAATACCAAAAGGTGGCAAAATAAAAAAAGATACTTACACACATTTATTTAAATATAGCCAAAAAATAATGAGAAAAATGAGAAAAATGTTCAGTTCTATCTGTAAGCAGCCATCTGCCCAGTTTGCACAGTGCTGTATGTGAGGTAAGTGCTCGTGTCTGCTCACGGCAGCTGTTGATGGAGATGGGGTTAGCTCTCAAATTAGCCACAACTTTAGTCCTGTTAGATCTGCAACTTCAGCCTTGGATCTGATAAATAAGTCTCCAGTGTGCCTCCTGACACGATAGAGACTGTGAGGACATTTAAGTCCTCTATCAGTGTAAAGGATGAAAAGCTGTGCTGTGTTGTTTTTCTAATGCTCTGTGGTCACTGTATGATGCCCCATCAAAGATTCCTATCTTTGAATTGAATGACTATCCGATGATAAAATCTGTAATTGACCGTTTATTTTATTTAATTTTTTCTACTATGTTGAAGATTCTTTGCATCCCTAAATACTACATTATATTTTTCCTTGGGGTACACCTTTTTTAACCTTATTATTTTCCTTATAAAATGTTACATAAAAACTTTGACATAACATTTCATACTCTTGGGTAAAAGACCAGACCCAGTCTTTCTAGTTCATTATTAAAATGTATTTACTGCTTCTCTGTTTTAGAATCACAGTGGTTCATTGGAGGTCCCTTGCTCCCCAGGCCCATAAGCCCTGAATCTCAGGCAACAGAAGCCCAAAAGAAGAGAACACGAAGTAAGAAAATGTCCATTTGTCAACAGGCCAAATAGATGATACCTAACATACCTGATGTACCTAATGAAACACTGTTTATTAGGTACATCAATCTAAGCTATCAGGAAATCCTGGAAATGATTTGCTCTTTTGCAATCACTACAGTCTGTTTTGGGGGTCTCGTTGAGGAAAAAATGTCTGAACCTCAGTCCTATTTAATGGTTCAGATTGGGGTCAAGAAACTTCACAACTTGTAATTTCTACACTGCTGTGCTACTCTGTCAGTGCAGTCTGTTTAACCAGATGGAGTCTGCGCCTCTGGATTATTTCATCTTATATGAGAGGTGGGGTGCACCATGGACTGGTCACCAGCTGATCACAGGGCCAACATAGAGAGATGGACAGTCATTCACACACACACACACACACACATACACTTACACCTATGGGCAACATGGGCAACTTAGAGTCACATATCAACCTAATGAACATTTCTGTGGCTGTGGGAGGAAAGTTGAGTATCTGGAGAAAACCCACACATACACAGGGAGAACATGCAGTCAACACTGAAACAGACTGGCACAGGGAGCTCAACACAAGCACAAACCTGCTGCTCCACCATGCAGCCCTTTGTTTTTTTGTTTATTCATTTATTTTTTAATGTGTGTCTCATTCCCTGGATTTTACAGTAATACTTAAAAAACATCTCACTGTTTCAGTGTTGAGAAAGGTGCTGATTCATCGTAACATGACCTGGCAATAGATTGTTGCACATTTCAAACCTTAGTATTAGTATTAAGCTTATTTTGATAACAACCTTAAAAAAACTGTCTGACAATGACATAAGAGCACCTGCATCAGCTCTTATATAAGTTTTGTTTTTCCAATCTCACTGGTTAGTTTAAATTAAAGCAATAGTCTGCACTCAACGAACCATTTCAGGTCATAGACTGTTCATTGACCTTTGGGTCCTCAGCATACCCTTGTTATGCAATTAGGACAAGGCTTACTCTGTCAAAGGTTACATTGCTCTGAGGTTAAAAATGGTTAAATGTAACGGAAATAAATTAATCAAACTTTATTCCTAAAGCAATTTTCATTAAAAAAAAAAGTAGCACAAAGTGCTTTTCATTCAAAAACACAAGCAGATAAGTTTCAGAGGCTTCAAATAAAATACAAACCCCACCCGATCTCCCAACTCACATTCAGCACACATTCAGCACACACACACACACACACACACACACACCCAGACACAGACACACCAACACACACACACACACACACAAGTGACAGTCACATGGCGGGATAGATATGTTGAGCCAATGTATTACGTTGTTTACAGCACTAACCTTGAAAGCTGTAGTTTTGCTGCTGTTGATTTGTGAAGTGTTTGCTTGGATCATACTGATATCAGTGTCAGAGGCAGCTCAGATTAAATTTATCATTTGGTAACAATGTTCTGTTGGTGCACAAGTAATTTCAATTAATTTTTCTAACTGCAATTACTAAATAAATGTTATTGTTTCTTTAGAAAAAAATAAGAACTCCCAGTCCACAGAGGACCGAATGGGAAATAACAGTCGGACCCTTTCAGTGGAGAACCTGTTGGATGGTAATGAGAAAAGCAAACCAGGACAACCGACATCTGCAGCTGAGTTCAAACAGACAGCAGGTAAACACAGCACTCCATAAATGACAAATACAATCTGTTTTTTCTGAGTCAAATAGTTTTTCAGTAGCTTAGTTATTTTATTGATGAGGAATCACGGTAGTGCCTAAACAAGCTATACGTTTCTCACAAAGAGGGAGATTAGCAACAGATCTCTGTCACAGTCCAAAACACTGTCAAGGATGAGTGCATGACGTGAGCTGACACGTGGGCGTGTAGGTGAACCAGAAAGTTTATTTCCACATGATGGTGACACCACTGCCCAATCCTTTACACCTCCAGTGTCCATGCTGCAGCTGAACTCATGAGCTGAAGGATTCACAAAATTAATCACAAAACAAACACGGATTAAGTTACCCATCACCAGTGAATCTAAAGGTCAGCTGGCAGTCTCTCAGTCACTAACTGCTGAGCGTAGAGGAGAGAGGAGGAGCATAATTCGTAAGGTAATAGTGAAGAAGTTGGATTCAGATAAAGAGAAACAGGGACAAGGTGAACCAATGAGGTGAAACAAGCAGCCTCATGTTATTAACGGGCAACTTTGTGAGCTTGTTTTGTTTTTATTGACAGTGTTTGGACTGTTTATCAGGCTGTTTACCCACAAAACATGATTTCAGATATCTGAAAAATGCTTACGTAGGTCTTTATTTAGTGACAGGCATATTAAACCTGTTTGAGTTAGGGCAATTAAGCACTTGTTTTATTACCTCCATCATATAAGGTTGATTTTTGTATCTGATTAAAATTATTTTTTTGAAAGGAGTGCATTAGCATTTAGCACTTCCTGTTTTCCAGCCCCCCAAAGTAAATGGGATTTAAAATACTGGTTTTGGATTAATACCTAAAATAAGGTTTGTGGTGAACACGTATGAGATTTTTAATGTTAAATTGGAAATAATGTCATGCTTCTGATATTGCCTGCTTTTGAAGCTTTAACCGTTGTTGTTTGTTTTATATGATGGTTGCTAACAAACTGCTAATAAGGACAGCAAAAATGGCTGGGGACCAAACAGAAAGCATTTCTGATGTTTTTTTAATAATTAATTAATTATTCAGACTCTATTACCACAGCCACAAGGACCAATTTGATCAGGCCATTGGATTATGAGGAAAAAAAAAGAAGTCACAATAAGATGCTATACATTGGAAACATTGTTGCTTCTAAGCTGAACCTCCATGTTGTAGTTTCATAGTAGCTTAATAATGGCTTTTCACTTTCATGGATTACATTTAAGCTAAAAAAAAAATCGTGAAAAGTAGCTTTGTTTGTAAAGATTGCTACAAAGAGCAGAACATGTAGGGCTCATAATTATTTTGTTCGCTACAGAGCTCATTATCTGCAATAATCCAACACAGTAAAATCCCATAGGCTGTTAGTAGGCTTGCCGTTGAGGGAACAGCATTATGCTAACCTCTGGGTTGACCTACAAAAATATGTCATCCCTGCACCACTTCATACAGACCTTTTGTCTATATCTGTGTCTGTAATTGTTTTATGTCTGTAAGTTTGTAAATGTGCTGCTGCCTGTCTTGGCCAGGACACTCTTGTAAATGAGATTTTTAATCTCAGTGAGGGTCTTCTGGTTAAATAAAGTTTCTAGAAAAGCAGAACTACACATCAGTATAACTACTTGAAAAGTCAAATTAAAGAGATACAACAGAAAATATGATAACAGATATAGATAAGTTAAACAAACGAAACAGCCCCACAAATATGAAGAAAAGCATTGTGTGGATGTAATAACGGTACAAATATCACAACAATAATGATAATAATAATAATTCTGATGATGACGGTCTCTGCAAAATACAAAACCCAAAACCAGTGAAGTTGGCACGTTGTGTAAATTGTAAATAAAAACAGAATACAATGACTGCAAATCCTTTTCAACTTATATTCAATTGAATACACTGCAAAGACAAGATATTTAATGTTCGAACTGAGAAACTTTATTTTCTTTTGCAAATAATCATCAACTTAGAATTTAATGGCAGCAACACATTGCAAAAAAGTTGGCACAGGGGCATTTTTACCACTGTGTTACATCACCTTTCCTTTTAACAACACTCAGTAAACGTTTGGGAACTGAGGCGACCAATTTTTGAAGCTTTTCGGGTGGAATTCTTTCCCATTCTTGCTTGATGTACAGCTTAAGTTCTTCAACAGTCCGGGGTCTCCGTTGTTGTATTTTACGCTTCATAATGCGCCACACATTTTCAATGGGGGACAGGTCTGGACTACAGGCAGGCCAGTCTAGTACCTGCACTCTTTTACTACGAAGCCACGCTGTTGTAACACGTGCAGAATGTGGCTTGGCATTGTCTTGCTGAAATAAGCAGGGGCGTCCATGAAAAAGACGTTGCTTGGATGGCAACATATGTTGCTCCAAAACCTGTATGTACCTTTCAGCATTAATGGTGCCTTCACAGATGTGTAAGTTACCCACGCCTTGGGCACTAATACACCCCCATACCATCACAGATGCTGGCTTTTGAACTTTGCGCCTATAACAGTCCGGCTGGTTCTTTTCCTCTTTGGTCCGGAGGACACGACGACCACACTTTCCAAAAACAATTTGAAATGTGGACTCGTCAGACCACAGAACACTTTTCCACTTTGCATCAGTCCATCTTAGATGAGCTCGGGCCCAGCAAAGCCGGTGGCGGTTCTGGGTGTTGTTGATAAATGGCTTTCGCTTTGCATAGTAGAGTTTTAACTTGCACTTACAGATGTAGCGACGAACTGTAGTTACTGACAGTGGTTTTCTGAAGTGTTCCTGAGCCCATGTGGTGATACCCTTTACACAGTGATGCCGGTTTTTGATGCAGTACCGCCTGAGGGATCGAAGGTCACGGGCATTCAATGTTGGTTTTCGGCCTTGCCGCTTACGTGCAGTAATTTCTCCAGATTCTCTGAACCTTTTGATATTACGGACCGTAGATGATGAAATCCCTAAATTTCTTGCAATAGCTCGTTGAGAAATGTTGTTCTTAAACTGCTCGACAATTTGCTCACGCATTTGTTCACAAAGTGGTGACCCTCACCCCATCCTTGTTTGTGAATGACTGACCATTTCAGGGAAGCTGCTTTTATACCCAATCATGGCACCCACCTGTTCTCAATTAGCCTGTTCACCTGTGGGATGTTCCAAATAAGTGTTTGATGAGCATTCCTCGACTTTCTCAGTCTTTTTTGCCACTTGTGCCAGCTTTTTTGAAACATGTTGCAGGCATCAAATCCAAAATGAGCTAATTTGCAAAAAATAACACAGTTTACCAGTTGGAACGTTAAGTATCTTGTCTTTGCTGTGTATTCAATTGAATATAGGTTGAAAGGGATTTGCAAATCATTGTATTCTGTTTTTATTTACGATTTACACAACGTGCCAACTTCACTGGTTTTGGGTTTTGTTGATGAAAATAGCTTAGATGTAGTGAGCACCTTTTGTCATGCTGTAACTTAGCTTGTTACTTTTCACCAGGGTGAAGCTTTAGTGTAGAGAAGTTAATTTTTTTTAATGAGAAACTCGTAACTTAACTTTCTGCATTTTACTAGTAATTTGCCTATCATTGCTAACATGGAGTTGTTTTCCTAGTAGTAGCTGATTTGGCCTTGACCATAGCAAAACTAATCCGAAACTAAATATGGACACAATTAAAAGTTTTACTCCTGTAATTGTTAGTCTGTATTAAAAAAATGACAACACTTTAGCACAGGGTCCAAATAAAAAAATTATCATGTCTTCATAATAAAGTAGAAATGCCTGTTAAAATTCATTAGATATCAGTAAAACAAATATATTCACTGTATTTTATGCTTGAGCTGCCATGTCCATCAATGTATAAATAAAGAAAACAAGACAAAAAAACTGAATTTGAAGCATTGTAATCGTAGCTATTAGGCATGAGTTCTTTATAGCTACATGTTTGTTGACCCTTCAAGCAGAGCACTGTCTTCAGTTCTGTTAAATATCATGAACATCATTTACAACTCATAATTCACAATGACTGATTTACCATGGTTAACACATGCATTAAGTCAGAATAAATATATGTTACTGATGAAACAACATGTAATATTACTAGTATTTCACAGTGAGTGCTCGCTTTCTTAATTTTCATGCATTGTCTCATGCATGAAATTCCTGTATTGCAGTATTACATTGAGACCTCAACTAAGACACTGTAATATGATTTCTATGTCTATTAGTATGTTTTACATGTCTTCATTATGTACCAGAGCCTCAATGCAGTGCCCGTAGCTGCCCTCCCCCCAAATAGACCTACCAGTGTGACATCCTACCATTGTTATGTCATTATGTGAAGCCTTTTACCTTATGGGAGAACGCCTGAGGTAGAGCATAGAACCACTGAAACATGGCACTGAGCAATGCTGAACTGACCAATTACTACAGACTAGAAAGGTCAACCAGAGCAGAGTAGACCCTTAAACGGGCCTTAAAGTGACAGCAGCTCCAACAGAGCATCTCAGAGACTGAGAATACAGCTGGATCAGGGGTATTCAGTATATTTAAACTGAAGAGTTTTTTAAACATTAGCAATTGTTCACAAAACCTAGCAGTTGTTGAACACATGAACCTGAGCTAAGGAAAATATGGGCTCTTGAAAACTACATGAAACAGCTGTACTCAGGCAAGGCTAATACTCATTGCTGGTTTATCTGTCCTTCAACATGCATTCAGCAAATTCCAGGAGTGTTCTTGTGTGGCATACACACATATGTTTTTGATTTGGCTTGTAAGGCAGACTCAACAGGTCAGAACTACCCAAAAGCTTCTATTCTTTGAAAGTCACTGTTGGGGAAGTCTATATGATTTAGCTTGTGGCTTTAGTCCTCTCTCAAATTTTATTTTTTCAAGTTTTATTAATTTTTTGTTCTTGACTGATGACATGAGAAATGGGAGCATTGACATGAAAGCCTGATCGGTGGCAGATATCTGTGTCACACAGTGAGAGAGCTGTCGGCACATAACTTTTATTTAAGGATGTCACACTACACACGTAAGGTTTGAGTAGTGTGACATCCTTTGGCCTTTTTGATCTAAACAAAAGTGAGAGATAGTGTTAAAACCCCAAAATGGAACTATATGGTGTAATGTGTAAGTTTAAGCCATACAGTTGACTGCTTCGGTCTCCTATCTGCCATGATTACTTCTTTGACTTCTTTGTTGTCTGCCTCTGATGAGAGCGTGACATCCTTGATTTGCAACTTAGTGGAGGGCATTGATTTTTGGAATTGTTCAGCAGAAAAACTAATGATATTGGTTCCTCTTGCCATTTATCGATTTTCAACTGGAACTGTTTTTTTTATTTCTTATTGTCACACATTTAGTATCCTGAATTATTAGCAAACTTTCATGTACAAAGATAGGTTGGGTTGTAATTTCTAGTTTTTTTGCACAATTACTGACTTTTGCACATTTGAACTGTCCTTTTTATTGTATATGTGCACTTTATATTTCACATTTTATACGTCAGGTGTTTATATTCTATTTTAGGTTTTTATATTTTATTTTTATGTTGGGTTATGTGGTGGTGGTGGTGGGATCGCAAAAGAAGAGTTTCATTGCCCTTTAGTGACTGCTGTGTTTTAGTGTGTATATGACAATAAACATCTTGAATCTTGAATTTTTGTGAAATCTTTTTTGTTTTGTTGTAGACACTTCAGACATTTCTCCAAACATTTCATCTGCTGAAAAAAGATCTGAACTTCTGAAATGTAAGTGTTTGGATGCTACACACGTGTTCTATTCTGTATTTTTGTTGTAAAAATGATTGAAATCGAAATGGTGTTTTTCTTTACTTACCAGACGGCACTATACTCACTCTGGACCCAAAGACGGCTCACAAACGCATCACTCTCAAAGAGGGCCACACTGTGGCTTCTGTGTCAGATGAACATGCTGACTACCCTGACTGCCCTGAACGTTTCTCCGTCTGCTCCCAGGTGCTCGCCTCAAAAGGTTTCTCCAGAGGGCGCCATTATTGGGAGGTCCGCCTGAGCAGCAACAACTTTGTTGGCATCGGCTTGGCTTACAACAAAATCGACCGCAAAGGTCCCTCCAGTAGACTAGGCCGCAATGCCCATTCCTGGTGTGTTGAGTGGTTCAATGTCAAGCTGTCAGCATGGTTTAACAACAGGGAGACTGTGCTTGAAAACCCAAACTCAAAGCGCATAGGTGTGCTGCTGGATTGTGACAAAGGAGCAGCTACTTTCTATAATGTGGCAGATAGGGCTTATCCCATCCACTCCTTTGTGATTCCTTTTACTGAGGCTGTTTATCCAGCTTTCTGGATCTTTTCCAGCGGCTCCACTATCTCCTTGTGCAAGCTGCAGTAGATGATTCTAGAGTACTGAATTTGGATTGTATACTTGTGAAAAATCAAACAATATTGATAACTGCACTAAAACCAAAGTGATTGAGTGATTTACTCCCAGTCTGTACATTAAAAAGGATCACTGACCATAATTCAACATTGAAACACTGTTTGAAGTAATGAGACATCGACTAAATATGATTTTCCCCCAAAAAATTATGGCTTCCCAAATTAAAATAATTAACTCAATTTTAAGTTCAGAAGAAGTGCTTGCACTGATTTGGCTTTCTGGATTTTTTTTTTTTACAAGGGCACCTCTTGGTATCTTCAGGGATGGGGATTACATTGTCCTCAGTCTCCTGTTCAAGCTAGAGAAAAACTTGCAACCCATATGACATAAAAGTCTTGTTCTCATCTTTCTGTCTGCAGCAGACTGACATTAACTTGCTCGGTCGGATACTTAAGGGTCTTCAAAACTACTTTTAAATGTTGGTTACTGAAAGCATTTAACTGTAGGCAGAGAGTGGAGAAGAAATGCATGCAGTGGGCAGGAATGTGCTTGACATAGAAGAAATTGAACAATATTTTGCACCTTTCAGCATTTTGTGCTCACATGTTGACTTCTTTAGAGCCTAACGGCTGTAAAACAATCAGAAAGTAACCGTTTTCCTTGTATCATGGCTTTGTAACAAGGGACACTCCCTTTCTCTACCCAGTCTCAGTGTTGGTCATCCACCGTTGCACTCTTTCTTTCTCTGCTTTCATGGCAGCAAAGACTTGTACATACATCTGTTTATCTATTTACTTAACAACTTCTGTGCTTTTCTGTGGTATAAAACCTAAAACTAACAGGTATTGCATCATTTGAGTTGATTGATATCAAAAAGTAAATGGAAATGAGCTTACAAAGCACTTTTTCTAGACTTTCTTAATACTTGAAGTGCTGTTACACTGCAGGCCACATCCCATCCCTCTCACAGTCACTCACTGATAGTTCTGAGTTTCTACTCAAGTTTCTTAGCAGCACTAGTTAACAAACGAATGCCCCTTTATTACCATTTATGCACCATTGAGGCAGTCGTGGGAGCAACCTCAGGTTAAATGTCTTGCCCAAAGACACATCAACATGCGACAGCTGGAGCTGGGCTTGAACCCTTGACTTTTCAGTTGATGGTAGAACATACAGCCTGACTAAGCCATTGATCCCCACTATTGATTATTACAACCGCCAGTATTATTATACTTTGTACTACAGGCATTAAGATGACAATGCCTTGATACAAGTGGCCTTTGTTGTTATAAAAAATGGGATGGTGAGAAACTTTTGTCATGTACAACATCAAGATAAAATACTAATAATAAAAGTGTTAACCTTTTCACAGCCATTAACCTGCATGCACTCTTCCCTGAACTCTTTAGTCTTTCACAAGCCAGTGCCAGCAAGCAAGTTTACAAGAACGGGAGACTAAAATTACTAACACAGGGTTTGTAATGATCATAAAGGTGCTCCTCTCTCTCTAGTGCTCTCCTATAGAGTTGTGGTATTTGAATAGAAAGGCAGTACAGATGGCTCCTATCTTGTCTACTGTTCCTACATAGTTTGCCTATCTCAGCTGATTCGTACAAAGCTTGGTGATAAAAAGGTAAATATACCTGTCAAGAGGCTGACCAGTTACATTCCTGTCTGGAGTGTTGCCTTCTTTTGATGGTAGAACATCTTTGCTGTGTTTTGGGTGACAAATTAATGGTTGTTTGTGCTGTTAAACTCTGCTCCCTGCTAAGATACCTTTTATGTCTGCTTTAGCGTAAACATGTAAGGATATGCGAGTACAACTGAAATGAAAACACAGAGCTAATATATGATGTAGCTAGGATTTAGGCTGATGTCATGAGCTCGGTTTTCTTCACAGCATCTGAATTTTTGGTGATAGTACTTCAAATTCTTGGCTGGTAAAAATACATCTTGCATGTTCTCCATAGATGGTACTGGTGGCTGTTAAGCTGTCATATTTAAAATTTATAAATTTTGATAGCAAAGCAGCCCCTGGGTTGGAAATCAGTTTGTGTTACCTTTGTTAGTACATGCTGCTGTTGTCCTTGCAAATGATACGTTTGCATACGGTATGCATAGAAGCAGGATGTAACACTTGCTGATAGTCTTGGGTTTCAAAAATTGGTTTAACTGTGGGACACTAGCCTTCATTATTGGGATTTGTGGATTAGATGAGGCATGTCAATTTTCAGGCCCTGCTGTCTGGTTCCAGATGTCAGCAAATGCCTGTGGATCTAACCTCACTTAGACTATGTAATCTATATCAAAGATTACATTATTGGTGATGCAGCAAGTCAGATGCGAAAAAGATGATCATGGCAGACTGAAGCTACACTTCAACAAAGTCCACATAGTACATGTACACAGTGTTCTGTGCCCACTATAGTTTTGTCCATCCGATGGTGCATGCCTTCAACCCCAGGTGAATTACAGGGGTGGAGAGTGGCTGCAACAGAGGAAAGCAGAGTAGATGGGCCACAAGATCATAAGCTCTTATGGGGGATGCAAATGGTAAATGGACTTGAGCTTATACAGTATAATGCTTTTCTAGTCTCTGGCTAATCAAAGCGTTTTACACCACTGGTCACATCTACCCTTTTACACCCTTTCAATCTGATGGTTCAGAGTTTCTGTGTGCATTGTCCATCAGTGTTGGCTAACATATCCACACCCTTTCATACCCATTTACAAGCCACTGATGGATCAGTGGAAGCAACTTGTTTTGCCCAAGGACACATCAGCAGGGGACTACCTGAGCTGGGCTCAAACCTGCAATCTTTCGGTTACTGATAGAGTGCACAATCAGACTGAGCCACCAACACCCCTCAGTACAGACAAATACATACAAATGGCAGGTTACTGCGCCCTCCTTGGCTGGTTTGCTGTTTGTTTGCTGTTGAGACAGTCTGTAATTCTGTTTTTAAATTCACAGAATGCTCTGTGCACCATGTATGACTTCCTATACGGGTCGATCTGTTTAGTGGAGAATGATGAAGGCTTGATGTGGCTCCTGCTGAAAATAGCCTTTCCACATATCCTCGACAAAGAGTGGTTTTTTAGACTGGCACATCTTACCCTTGTGTGTGCCTCTGTGTGACAACCCTGGAGCATATCTGTAGAGGGAATGTGACTTACAAAGGAATCCCAATAAATCATCATGACAAATGCACAAATAAATCACAAGAGCAGCAAACCATTACAACAGTTGAAGATAAACAACAGCTTAACATATGTAACCACATGTTCTTAAGATGCACACTGTGTGCAGTCATTCACGGTGTGTGTTTTTATTGTGTGTTTCAGAGGAGCAGAAGGGCAGGGCCAGCACAGAGCATGCTTTCAATAAGGAAACGATAATAGCAGACCTGTGTATTTCAGCTGTGAGAGCCATTACTATCTCTCTTTTTTGTCACCCAACAACAGCTTAAAACATTGTTTGAACTTCTTTGCTGCCTGCTAGCTTGTGATGGTGTTGTATGTTTAGTAATGCAACAATGATTTAAACAGGTGGTTTCATGCATGTTTTACTTTATTGTGCATCTATGGTAGCAACACAACCATGGGGTTCTGTTGGATGTAAGCGGGTAGGAGGAAACAGTAAGATGTCTAGTTTCACAGGGTATAACAGACCAAGTTAACCCCACCATGAGGGCTATGGTCACTGAAGTATTCAGACATTGGGATGATTTGGTTTATTTAGTAAGGGAGTTGTATAATGTTCATGACAATAGTAAATACTTTAGCCACAGCAATGCTGCTCAGCTCTGCCACTGTTATGAGAAAACTGGTATGGAAGCTAAGCTGTCTGTCGTTACTGTGTAGGCCAAGAGCTCAGAGTAATGAAGTTAACTGAGGGGAAAGCGAACTAATGTTCCTTTTCCATCCATGGTAACTGCATAACTCGACTCTACTACACAGTTTGAATACTACCAGCAACATTATCTATTACAATAGGCCTATAGACTGTGACTTTACTTCTTTAAGGTTTGTGAGGCTGTCATAGCATGGCTGTGCAAAACTTCATTGATATTCTCACAACAACAAAGGAGGAAACAGAGGTGGCAGATCCCCACTTAATACCAACTATTCTTTTAATCATGCTGATTTGATTTCTGATGAAACAAGGAAGTACATCAGCTGTAAGTTTAAAGGTTACTTATCAAACTAAGATGTACAACATGCATGCACATCCTTTTGGCATTAAAATAAGTCAAATTACATGTTTCTCAGCATTAATTACTTCTGATTTTTCAAAATAGCAGTTTTTCAATGATAAGGTTTCAGGTTTTAAGGCTTCATTAGGTAATAGACTTGAACCATGACGTTTGTCTGATCTTGGTGTGTTTGTTCACCTGGTCATCTGTTCATGTTTCATTTTTGCTGTTTCATGTACTCTCAAAATCCTTTTGTTCACTGGTAGCTTTGTGATGGGAAGTTGGAAAAACAGGTCTTTCAGGCTTTGGCTTTTGTGTTTTTGAGTGCATTGAACAAAGTTATGTTTTCATAAGAGGTTAGCATGATTTGTACACTAACTATCCCAGTGGCTTGTGATTGTTGATTCTCATACCAGAATATCAGGTTTTGTTTTTTTTTTTAATTAAATGCGAAGCACTCTTGACGTGCATTGCCACATGTACCAGCCGAGGAAGTTGTGACATTGGTAACAGAAAAGAGGAAAGCTATTCTGATTTTTGACATTCCTGTCATAGACTTAGTGGGTGTTGTTTTTGTAGTTGTTGATTGCTGCTTTGAACCGTTGTGTCAGGGATTGTGGTCATATCTTTTTTTTTTTTATTTTGTTGATTTAAAACTTTTCATTTCTTTATGTAATACCTGGCCATATCCAAGTGATGTATCAGAGCCATCGACTGTATGATATGGACCCAGTCTTAGTAATGTCAGCCCATTGGCCCCTAAAACAAGTTCATCAGAGGCAGTGATAGGGAAAAGCCTGTCCCAAATTAACTTTTAGACGGGTTTTGAGCCTTCTTACAACCAGCATCACACTTGCCCATCAGTCTGAACAACCAGGCCCTCTTTCAGTTGTTTTCCTTGGAAAACAAAAAAACATATGGATGTGTAAAAAAAAAAAAAAAAGTCAAGCAATGAACCATTAACAGCATTTATTATGTCTATTATTGAGCCAGACTTTAAATGTTACTTCCTTGATTCATGTTCATGACATGCTTCTGCAGTTCCCAGAGGGTTTTTTTGTACTTCTGCATTGGCTTTAGTTTTGAACACTGGAGGGCGCCAGCTGGTTTAAACATGCTCTGCTTCTTTGTCTGTTTGAAAGAAAGATTTATAGGGAAAGAAATTGACTTCCTGGAATCTTCAGGTCTTCACCGCTGCTTCCACTGTTTGCAATTCCTTATTGATCCAATTGATGCTTGTTGATCGGGATGTTGTTAAAATGATCGAGAGCTTTCACCTTATGGGGAAATTTTGTTTACCCTTTTAGCCCATTGTAACATCACAGACATAACGTGCATTGTTGAATGAGAGAATGTTAATTTTCACAGCGTTTAAATTGTTGCCTCACTGGAGCTATGGTTTGTTTGTCGCATCTTTACTTTTTGTCTTCTGCATTGAAATGTTTTCACTTAATGTACATGTTTGTGTTCAAAATTGAATTATTGCTTTGTCAAATGTATGAAAAAAATTACCCTGTATTGTATGATAACCAGTTATTGTAAATAAAAGATCATTTCTGCAGTCAAACACTTGTTTCTCTTAAAAATCTACAAAAAATTGCTACAACCTTTTAAAGAGCAGAAAACATTTTAGGATTTTTTTTGTGGTCTTATCGATGCACACTACAAGAGATGACCCTTAACTCCATCCCATAAGCCCCCATCATTATCCCTCAGTGAGTCCATATTTCAACCTTAATTTGAGTTCATATCAATTTCAGAAAGTCTGTTCACAATCACTAATATTCAGGAAAAAAAATCACGGACTAGGTATCCAGCTGTGTTCTTTCTCAGTCTGAGATGCTCTGTTAAAGCTTCTTAGGCTTTCCCACAAGGCCCCAGTCTGCTCTGATTGGTTGACAGCCTATTCTGGGGTCGTTAGTACAGTGCTGTACTATGAAAATCTGGTTTTTACATTTGTTCTACATCCATGCTCTGCAGCTGGCATGTTACTCTGAGCTAGTGGGCTTGATCAGCAGACAGAACAGTAGTAAGAGTTAACACTTGTTGGTCTATTGGAGGGGTCGGGGAAATGAGCTGTGTCGGGCATCTAGGGCGCCACAAACAGTGAGGGAAGGAAGTCCAGATTACTTTTTCTTATGTATACAAGTACTCTTTTATACAGAGGAGACATGTTAAACACACTTAAAGGGCATACAAAACTTGGAAAAGCACAATATGGGCTCTTTCAGACTGAGTCATCAGTCATCATAATAGTGTCAATGTCTGTTGTGAAGGAACAAGCAGATAAACCGTCAGACATCTGCACACATATGAAAATACTGTCTTCCTCTTCCTACCCCTGTGCAGGCTCCATGTGCTCCTGTCACATTTCACTTGTCACCTCCAAATCTGACACAAAGGAAGAATCCCTCCCATTACACCTTTGTGACCTTTAGGAAAAAGTGTAACTGATTCATTTTCAGATTTTAGAATCATAATGAAAATGTAAATGGGAGACTGTTGATGAAGGTGAACAAAAACTTCAAGCAGTAGCAGCTGAAACGTGAAAATGCAAAGTATTTTTCGGTGTATTTAATTCACCATTGAGGTCCATATCTGCACAGGCTGTTAGTTTGATGGGCTTTCTATCACCAATATTTTTTATATTATTTATGATATATTTTACATATCATACGTTCATGACACAGGCCAAGCAGCAGAAGTTGAGTGCCTGAAAATACAAAAGGTCTAATTCAAAAGTACTAAATACATCAGAGAAGTCTATAACACAGGCACTTCCTCTTTAGTAGGATGTTTCTTTTTTTTACAAAATGTGGGACATGAATTTAGAGTATAACACTGGTGATAGCTATCAAAATCTGTCTACTCAGACTGTTTACTTAGCTTCTACAACATTTATAATAATGTGGAGTAAAGAATACATTTTTTGTCTCTCAAATACTGTGGTGTATAGATACAAAGATTTCCCTTAAAGTTTTCCTCAAGTAAAGAACAGTGAAGTGACTGTAGCGACAGACAGGTTACAGACTGCATGTTTTCAACAGTGACATAAACTTGTCCATTCTGTAAAGCAGATGGGAGAGTTCAATGAGTGCCACCATGTGAAAACTATCAATAAAACACTACAGGAAATTAGAATTACAAATAATTTTTATAAAACCCTGTAAAATTTCTAGTACTTTTTTTTGTTTTTCATAAAAAAGAGGATATAAGTGGTTATACAGTCGTCTCTATGACAAACAGCTTTAAAAACAGATGCTTACAAAATATACTTTTGTAAAACTCTGTTCATTTAATAAATGAAAATTTTTGCTTATTAAATCAAGCATTTCTGTTTGCATTAAGGCTTAAAATCTAAATGACGGTAAAATTATTTTTAATGAAAGCTTTAAGTATATTTATTGTATTTTTACGTTATACATGTTTAATGTCTGAGATGATTTTTAAGAATGAGGCTCTCTTGCAGTGGGAATAGAATTGAATTGAATTTAGAATTTCATTAACTTTCGATGGCAAGTTACCAAGGAATCCCTCTCTCTAATATTAATAACTATCTTAAGTTTTTATTATCAAAGTAATGAATAATTTAAAGTTATATATTACCTTTCTGTCCATGCAGACTGCAGGGAACATCAGTGCACATTAGCCAGTGCTTTGTATAAATTTTAAGCAATTTTTACTCAAATACATTCACAGATATGGAAGAATATTAGGGCCACTAAAAAAATACAGTTTGAAAAAAAAAAACTGAGTTTGTGAAGAAAGACTGACTTCTTCCACAAGTAAAAACTATCAATCTGTATTTTTTTTCAGGGCCCCTATCCTCATAGATACCTTAACTTTATTTGAGTACATTTTTATTTAAGTACTTTTACTTGAGCAAAGTTTCCCTGCACGCTTTCACCTGATGGTGCTGATACTTTATCAACGGTTTTTGAATTGACGTGGACAGACACACAGAGAAACACACACTCAAACACACAGAAACACACCCACCCATGATCACATGAGCCAGAGAGAGAGAGAGAGTGGGAAACTGCTGCTTTGACTCTGTCACAAGTTTTGTTCTCACAGATCAAGCGTACATTTTTCTGTGGGTGATGTGGAGTTCGCTGCACCTGCGAGAAAAGGTATGTGAAGGCAAGATGAAGCATTACATATATTTGCAAATAATGTTGTATTTAGGCAGAAATCTTGTAAAGATTTGTGTTGATTGCACATTTACTCCAACAAGTGAATATTCCTGAGAAAGTTTAGTGTGGCTAAAGAGGCCACGACTAAGAGAAGCTTAAAATGTGTTTCTCCTATCATAGCCTCTACAAGTGTTCCTAACAAAGAGGCTCTGCAGTGGGTGTCAGAGCGACATCAGTGCTCCTACGTGTGCCTAAAAATTGTGAAAACACTTACGATGTATTGAAGTGCTTAAATCCTTTTATATTTTTTTAAATAGAAGAATAAAGGGTGTTAATATGATCTCTCAGGGTTTCTGTGGTAAAACATTATATAACTCTTGAGTCTTGAATGAAGTTTTAAGTTTTAAGTGATTTATGTGAGATTTATTTCAATAGGACTGGTTACTTTGATCAGCTCTGACACTGGAAGAAGAGAACCCACACAGAGGTTAGCTATACATTGTTTCAGATGGGGCCAAGATCTCAGCACAATTGACTAAATTTTAGGAAAGAGCAAACCAACAAAACAGCTTCAGAGTGATTGTTCACTGCTGAACACATTTACAAGCTTCACCTTTAGGATAGTAAGTCTCTTTGTAGTGAACTATTCCAGACCTGTATATATTTCTGCTGTTTCATCTCAAATGTTTATTTCAATTTTTTCTAAAAAGGTCCACAAGACTATGATTCAAAGCTCACTGACAGATAAGAAAGCCTTGCATGCCAAACATTTAACTGTTTTGTTTATTTTTCATGGTACAGTCTGTGACTCTATTGTATTTAAATAGGTCATACAGTCAGTCAGGCAAAGGGTGGAACATAAAATCTTGAAAGCAATTTCAAATTTGCTTATCAATTTTTGTCTAAATGTATGTTTTATTGTTCATAATTTTAAATAAAAGCTCCTCTGTCATTCATGAAAAACTTAATATAACTTCCTATTCAGCCATATTAAGAGGCTATATTAATCAGTTAAGGAGGCAGCTGGATAAACTAAGATATCAGATAAATCTACAGACTGTGGTGAATATTTTGATATCAAATATTTGTTGCTGGCTAAAAACTGACTGTTTCTCACCGAACCATCTCATGAAAATGAAGAAGGGCTCGGATGACTGAAAGTTAACGTTTTGCCATAAAAACATCAGAATATTTTGAAACAGCAATTAGCTTTAACGTATAGTTTTAATGGGGAAATTATGAGCCAATGTCTTCATATTTTTCGGGCTCAGATTGTTTACAGGGATCAAAAGAAAAAAAAAAGGGACTTAAGTGCTCTCTCTGAAGTGTGGGGGGAATCTAAATTCCTATAAAATCTGAATAAATCAACTTTTTCAAAACTATTGGTACTAAAAGTGGGCACAAAGGATAAACCCTTGGACAGTGCCTTAGTCTGATGTGGTGTTAGTTCAAAAGGGGAGAAGTTGATCACCCTGTTTTGTGTTTTGTGCCTCTGGGTCCCAGTCCCAGAAGATGTCACATGAGATTGCTTAAAAATTAACCTCACCTGTGAAGGTGTTTCATCAGCACTGATGAAGAACCTGTGCAGTCAAAACCGTTGTTATTTTTTGTTTTCCCTCCTGATTGTTTACTTGTTCTTTAATTATGCCCTGACCCACTAAAGCCTTCTTACATGACTCCTTCTGACAGCCCTGTCTGTATTTCTTTTTGGATTTACATTATTCTCTTCAAGAGCAAGACTACCACACTACAAACATGAGCACAG